>VXBW01001711.1:272476-321466 GCA_013400375.1 Thinocorus orbignyianus | reverse complement strand
TTTTTTTTTTTTTTTTTTCCATCCTTTCATCAAGCCACCTGCTTTCTTGATTCTCCAGTCTGCTTTCTGGTTTACTTCAGGACCACATGGACACTTGGGTTTGCACAATGGGGAAAAGCTTTGTGGCTGGTGTGTAGGGAATAAGCAACTGAGGACAAAGGAAGATGGGACTGATTCTCTTACCAGCAGCTCAGTGCTGCCTGAAAAGTGTGAGAGAAACTGGACTGAGAGAATGATCTTGATTTCTAGGAAAGGCTGTGGAGTTGTGCATGTGCTCGCTTGTAAGTCTGACATTCCTGCACGTACCTTTGATTAGAGGTGGTGAAATCTGTCATTCTGCTTTCAGTGAAGTTTTGTTTTTACAAAATGTTGTTTAAAATGAAATGTCTGCAAAACAGAAAGATGGAAGGAGACTATTTATTCGTGTGTTTTTAGAAACCATGAAGTGTGACAGTAAGTTATACAATTTGAATCCTCCTAGAGACTGATGTTACAGAAGTATCATAATTCTGCAGTGTCCCAATGGTACTAGACCTTGAGGGCAAGGGACTTGGAAGACTTTCAGGAAAATTGGATGTAGTGGTCTGCCCAAACTCATCTCTCCCATCACTGAGCTGCTATTTCCTATGCAAGCTTATGTACCTACCTTGTGGGCTGAGAAGTGGCCCTACCAAACTTCACTTACACTGGACACGCTGGGGTGTCTTCTCTCATTTTCCAAGGGCATGAGATACCTGTTAAAGCTTAACTCTTTCCTTCAGCAACTTACTAGAAGATCCACAGATGTCCATCAGGCCCATGTGCACTGTGGTGCTAACGAGAAGAGATTATCACTAAGGAGAGGGTGGGCAGGCAGAGTTCATCTCTGACCCTTCCGAGATGTAAAGCAGAATTTTTCAGATACTGTGGGAAGGGGAGAAAAGAGAGTTAGAACACACTTAAGCGAGATTAGATTGGACTGCTCACAGCAGAGCAAGGCAAGGCACATGAGTATCATTGAGGGGTAATTTATTCATTTGGGTATTATTTGATAATTGCATATGTTAGAGTTTCAGTTATACTGTGATAGCAGCTCATTGTTGATAATTGCTTTATAGCTCTGAAGAGCATTGATGTGATTCCTACTGTGATCTTAAAATGTTTGCTAAAGATAGAGTGCTCTTGTATGGTCCCAGAGAGTGAATGGGACTGGAGTATGGGAACCTCCAAATTCCAGAATGGTAACACTTCAGTGTTCCCCAAGCTGATCTCAAAAGCTGGATGTTTTTGAGGCAGATGTCTCCTCTTGGAAGCAGCAGCTGGGCAGCCTGAAGAGCTGCTTAGCATAGGAGATTTACTGGGAGAAACTCTTCATGTAAAGATGTCCCAAAATAGCAGATCTGGAATCCTTGCTGAAGTTAGTAAACTGTCAGGTTGTAGAAAGAGCTGAGAGGTTCATACAGCCCGACTACAGGTCCAGACTTAGGGGCTTTGACAATGGGACTTCTCAACGCTGATGAAATTGAAGTTCAAATGCGAGTCACCTGTGTCTTTCTGAAAAACTTATTTGAAACACCAGAGGTTCATTCTTGGTGCAAAGGTGGTGGGTGCAGAGGGAAGCTCATACACCTGGTGCAAGTGAGACTGCTATGACCAGACTAGAGTTGCTCAGAGTTGGTAGAGGTAGGAATATACGCTCTACTTCTGTTTGTCTTTTTGCTGTTTAATGCTGTTTGTAGTATTACCATTACAAATAGTATCTTAAGGTTACTTTTGTGTGGTGTTATTAAATATTGTTTTGTAAGAATGTATATTCTGAGAGGAAATGTAATTACTATCCATTGCTATATCTTTTTAGAGCAAAGGCCACTGTTGTGTTAAAAATCTCACAAATGCAAATTGGCGGGTAGTTGATGTGGTTTAGTTTGGGCTCACCTTATTACCTATGTATTTCTGCTGTAGTTTTTAACTTTCAGCTTGTGCTTAGGTTATAGTGGTTTTACTACTTTTAAAGTGGTTTTGGTCAGGTTTGTGTCACTTCCACTTTTGTTGTGAATTGTAATTCCTTGGAAATGTAATTCAGTTTAGTAGACCTGAGGATAGGACAAAAAAAGCTTGTGCTATGAAATAGATGAAGATTCTTCATGCTTTTTAATAGAAAGTTTGGCTGCTCTAGGACTTTGCCAGAAGAGCTATTCAATCTGATGTTTGCTTTAAAATATTTTTTCTAAAAACTTGCTTATTTTATACCAAAGTAGCATATGTTGTATTCTTTGTATGCTTATTCAGTGAAGCAGCAGCAGAAGAGAGCTGGATAGCATTGCTTGTTTGGTAATTTTATTTATAAATATCTTTTTGCGTTATTGGAAATGGAGTATAAAACATAAGATTTAGTAATGCCACAGCCAGTGCTTGAAGTTTTTACCAGACAGATTAAGTTGTTTTTGGTGTATACTTAGTATTGAATTTAAAAGCAGTTGAAATTAAAGCACAGTGTATCTTTTTCATTGATCTTACTTTCAGGGAAAAAAAAAAAAGTATCTCTAATTCTGTTTGAAAAGAAAAAGCTGGTTTAATGTTGCTTCTTAGCCACAGGGGTATTGGAATTTTTTCATTCTTTTTTTTTTTTTTTCACTCCTTGTAGATATTTGTTCAGCTATGGGAACTTGTTGTGTTTCTCTGTTGGTAGTACTTGTTTTGATCCTGTATTTACTGCTGGTTTTGTAAAACCTGGACTAGAAAGTTTCAAAACGTTGTGAGACTATTATCACAGCCAATCTTGCGTATTATGCAGCATTCAGCTACTGAGACAGATAGGCTAATCAGAATCCAAATTGTTAATTTAACAAATGAGGTGCAATGTTTTGCCCCAGCCACGTACCGAGTACAGTATAGGTCATCATTACTGTGTCCAAAGTTAATTTATCAGAATACAGCAATGATTCATTTTATCAGCATTATGTTCTTGAATAATAAGTTTTAACAGAATTAGAATCTCTCAGCATGAAGTTTGCATGCTACCTTTCTGCATTTCTCTTTGTGAGTTAAATGAGTAGTGTCATGCGTGCCCCACTATACGTTCCGCTTTTAGTAGAAGTGAACTACTTCTTAAAATGAAGAATAATGTTGAATATCAAGGTTTCAGGGCAAATGCTTTGTTCATACTCTCTATTAAGCATCTTTTTGGAGAGGACGCTAGGCTAAACTGCGTAGTGGCCTTACAGCTATTCTTAAGCTGCATTTCAGCAAATATTTAATTTTCTACCATTTCACTTTGTCTAAGAGTGTATTGTCCTTTTAGTATTGCTTTGTACCACCTGCTGTAATGAGGACTTATCTTCCATGGTTAGGTTGGGTTTTGCAATATTGATGCTCCTTTTGTTGTGTTTGTTCAATACCATTGTGACTCGAGTCCGTATCATCTCTGAATCTAAGGCTACTGTAAGATTGAAGCATTTGAAACTTATTTAATAGGAAACTAAGAGCTGATCAGCTCAAGTCTGCATTAACTTACCTCCAAAGTCTTTTAAAAGGGCTGTGATTAACTGGAATAGGTACAGTACACAGGAGCAAGAGACTTCGAGTATCTCAACTCACAGCACATGTCAAGTGTAAACAATCTGTAAGTTATAAAAAGAAACTGTCTAATCTTTCATGCTGTAATCACTGAAGTCATAGTGAGAGCAAAACTCTGGGTGGTGACAAACCCAGTTGTGACAGTGAGAATATGCTGAAAGAACACTAAACGTATCTTATGGAAAAATAAATTGATATGCTTGTTCCTAGAGATTTGATTGATCTCTCTCATAATTAGCTGTTTTGCCTTCTTTTGTTACCTTCCCTTGAATATTTCCTACTATGGTAAGACAAAAGTCAGTATGAATTAAAGTATTTCAAAGTTAGCTTTAGGTGTAGTGCTACAGTGATTGTGGTTGCTTTTGCAGTGACAAGTCAGCACTAGATAGCCAAAAACATTATTTTCATGCCACCCTGGCTCTATTCATGGCATTTAATACAAAGTCAACCTGGTCAGTCGACACTGGTTTTTAAACAAGATGTGTTATGTAGCTATTAGAAACTTTCCAAGGGAAGCTAATTATATTGTAGAGTCACGTTGGTGGCTCTTTTCACTGGACAAGGCACGGCTGCTGCTTTTCTTGTCTTAAAACACTCTCATGTGAACAGTTGTCTGATGTTAAAGTATTATGGAAGTGATAATTTTGGTATAATTTGCACCTCTACATTTTAGAGAGCTGTGTGGCCTCTGTATTTTAAATCCTAAGCAAATAGGTAAGAGTTTTGTACAACTTGCTAAGTTCAGCTGTTAGATAGCTGTTATAGTTTGGTTTTATGGGGTAATAGATTAGGAATAATCATGTTGAATGATGCAGAAAAATTGTTTTTGCAGTATCACCCCATGAAAACAAGAACTATGATTTGTACAGGTACATGGGACTCCTGATGCACACATGCAGGGTGTACTGGTGGCTTAAATATATGCCTTTTTAACTGCTGTGTACATTGTGTTAAAATACTGAAATCTGAAATTCAAATATGGCACATAAGATAGGTCTAAGAGCTGTCAGTGAGGGCTTAGGATACTCCAGAACCTTTAGGAAGATACCTGGTTTACCTGTGAAGAGCAGTTTTTTCTGCTTCAATTGAGGGTAATTGTGTTTGTGACCTGTTCAAGGTTTGTTTTCATGTATGGGTCCAATACCCCAAAGAAAAAAGAAGAAACAACACTCTTGTTCCTAGTTTATTTGTAAACCAGGTCAGATACCCTTGATTAGCTCTCAGCTGGAGCATACTTTAAATCCTGAGAGACTGAACCTAAACAGCAGGCTTTTTTGAGATCAGCCAAAAGATAGGGAGAGAAAAATAAAAGCTATTTCCAGTTCACAGGCAGTACAGCAGTGCTGAATAAATCTGCAACTGTTAATGAATAGCTATTTCAAATATTTACAGGAGGCAAAAGAAAAGAAGATTGGCATCCAAGGCAGCTGTGCCCAGGGAGAGCTATTAAAAATAAACATGATAAATGATGTTCAAGTGCTAGTATAGCTGTCAAATATCAGAGGTACTCGAAAGTGGAAAGTGTTTATACTCTGTGGCCATGCTGCTAGGCATTCTGGACAGGGCTATTTTTTTCTCAGTTTTTTTCACAAAACTAGCATTTAGCAGATCAAAAGGGGAGAGAAGATCTAATGTAATATATTCAGGAACCTTGAACTTCTTGCTACATTAAAATGCAAAATCACTTATTTGCTTTGTAGGTGAAAATCAGATTGTTTCCACACTTGAACTAATTTCTTTAGTCTTGATTCTTAACGAAAATATGGGACGAGAGCTTATGATCATAAAAATAAGTAATGGGTTTTGTTATGACTCCTTCAGTCTTAATATATTAGTGGGTGACAGTGATGAAGGTTTATGATTGTTGCATTGATTTTGTACAAAATTTCAAAAATTGTATATACACAGTAAGCTTTGAACTTGATGGGCTTCTGTATACATTTATATTTTTTTTTCTGGTTGTCAGGAAAGTATTTTTATATCAGTTTTCAATTCTGAGTTCAGTGTATGTCAGTTGATTGCAAACTCTTTAGCAGAGACACTTTATTTTTGTACTTCACTGAAGCTAGTTTCTCTGAAGCTGTCAGGCTGGTGAATCTTTCCCCTTGCCAAAAGAAAAAAAAAGGAAGGATGTGAGAAAAATGTGGTTACTTACAGGATGCTATAGCAGAAATCACATTTTTCGTGTGTGGATGTTGCTTTCTCCCCCCCTTCCAATTTTCTTTTTCCTCTTTCAAAAATGAATTAGAAACAATGATGCTAAAATACTAATCCAGCTTGTTTTAGACATAAGTTCCGGTCTGTGTTCGAGAAGTAAGCAGATGTGAAGTCTGTGTAACGAGTGTGTTTTCACTCAAATGCTGCAGGAGACCCTGTGGTGCAGTTACACGGGTTGATGTCTTCCCAACACATAAACTCGTGTCCTTGAGCGCTGAAATTCACTCTGAAATGCCTACGAGTTCAGTTGTCTGAATGTGTTACGGAGGACGGCCTGAATAATGTCAGTTTTGTATTTGGTGCCTTGAGCTTTCTGGAGCAATTCTGAAGTTAGGTGTATGCTGATGTCACAATAAAGAGGATGAAGAAATTTGAAAGCATCTCATTCCTTAACTTGTACGCATCTTTATTGGTATAGAAATGGCTAAGTAGTTTCCTCAGAGAGTAAGTTTTAGCAAAATCTGCCAAATCCACTTCTTATCAAATTGCAGTGAGATAAGAAGCACAGTCATGATGTAAAGAAAAGCGAAAAGATCAGATGTCCCAAAACTTGAAGACACTCCAAGCCTCAAAGCTTGCCTCTTTTTTCCAATTTTACCTTCCCATGTAATATCAGATGTTACTTTTCAATATACCATTGTGTTACAATATAGTTTCCTGAAATGATCAAAGGAGACAGCAAATTCTGTACTACTTTCCTCAATATGGAGGCTTTGTATGTTACTGGGCATGGATTTGAAAGTTAACACAATGTTAGATAATCGAAATGACAGCAACTACCATGGCCCAACATGCTTTCAGTCATCTTTAAATTAAGTGTACCTGTTGCCTGATGTACAAAATGGATTTCAGGATAGCTACGTGTTTTCAGATTATAATGCTGTGCTGAATAAGGTGCAACACCTGAGTCAATTTAGGAAGCTACTGTGTACTTCTATCTTAAGTGATGTTTTATAGTTGTACCCCGGTAAGCCAGACTTCAGAAATCTGGGAGATGTTTTTTGTAAATGGTGAAGGTGAAATCTGAGTTACTTGTGTCACCCTTGAAAGGTCCATGTGGTCCATTGCCACATTAATACTGCCTGCTAGGAGCAGGAGGGGGCTTTTAGTTTGGATTTTCCTCCTTCTGGGAGTGGAACAGATGTTCTCTCTTAACAATGTTTTTGGAGACTTGCTCTTCAGTTAGTTTACCAGAATCCAGACTCTTTAAACTTCTGTATTTGGTAAAAAGCCCATGGCTTTCCAAATTATTTAAAGAAAGGAATAGGTAATGGTGAAGGAAAGAAAGCTGTTTGAAAGGTTTGATAGATACATGTATATGAAAATAAAATTTCCTATAGATAGACAAAACATATATGATTTTTAATCTTTATGAATATTCTACAAGAGAGGAAAACCCGGTTTCTCCAGCCTTCAGTTTTTTTCAAAATCCTTTACAGTTGTACAGTAGGAATCCTACTCATTGCAGAGTAAACTTTTTAATTGGTTTTGGACAAACAATAAACTGCTGTACTTTCCAAACAAAAATTGAACATTAGTAATAACTCTTCTTTAAAAAAACTGAGTTTTTAACCTGCAGAGTCTCACTGGAGGAAATAAGATACTTGTAGCATTCATTTAGCGGAGATCTATCTAATGCAAGTAGAATGTAATACTCTTCAAATAGTGCTTCTTTTGAACAAAGCTATTTTAAATTAGTGTGGACTGCATTATTCACACAAGCTAATGTCATGCTATGATGTGATTTTTCTTCAGCTGTGCTGACTACTCTTGTAAACACTGATGAAGTGAACAGAATTTTGTGTAGGACACATTTTATTATAGCAAGACTTAGTAAGAAGAGCTTCTGGTTGGAAGATATGAAAGAGAATGGGTTAATGGAGAGTTCAAGGAAGTTCAGTGTGTGTTAGAAGTAGAGAAGACATTCTTACTCCAAAACACTCTGGGTTTTTAAAAGAGCTTCTGGTTAATCTCTGAAGATATATTTCATGTTCTCTGGAAACATATGTACTTGCAGGCTACTTTAATTACAGAAAATAAATGCATTTTCTGCTAAACCTTTTAAATGTCAAGTGCATTAAACAACTGGAAGGGTATAGCAGACTTATCTTTCCTTCCTCTGTCAGTGCTTTCTAGTTCCAACAATCAGAGTAGATTTTCCTGCCTTCATTACAAGGACAATCTTCGTACCATTTTTGAGTGTAGAGAGAGATTCAAATGGCATGTCCAGGCAAAATTTATTCACAACATCATAAAAATTATTTGCTTGGGCATGTCTGCTGCAGTGTCCCACTGCCATACCTTATGTTGAAGGCAGGATACTGTATTGGGGGCAGTCTGTCCCATCTGCAGGGGGCAGACTGCATCTGTCTAAACTGACTTCAGTAAAATTATCCAGAGTTGTTTTGTATACGTAATTTTTGTTGTCCTGCCCCAGATCTTCCATGAACTGCAAGGAGTGGAACGATACTCTCCGCTATTTTACTATTGCCCAGGACTGTTTCTTTTTCTCTCTTTGTAAATATGCTAGTACCTGCATCTGCTCATCATTTTCTCAGGCTGCAGCAATGAGACAGAATAATAGTGTTGCAGAAAACCCTTAGTATCCTTATCAGAAGCAGAAAAGCTAATAAAACTAGCATTAACTTCTCGGTTGCTGCTCTTTCAGAAATCCACTAGGAGTGGTAGCTGGATGGATGTGAAGATCCAGGGAGATTAAACTTCAGCTACTCAGCTTCCACTGTGAGGTGGAAAGTTCTTTGCAAATACAGGGATAGAAATTTTCTTTGAGGTTTACTCAACCAGATACCAGTGTTTGTTTATCCATGAGAGTTTGAGTAAGGAGGAGTAAGCAAATGGATTGTTTTTAATTTTTTGTTAGAGCACAATACTAAGTCCTTTTTTGAATACGGATAGATAAAACATAATTTACATCTTTTACACTAAGTGCAGTGTTTGGTCCTTTAACTGTTCCAAGCAGTGAAGCTGTCATAAAAGGAATAACATTTTTACATTTCTAGTATTCTGTGGCAAAAATATCTTTACAGCAAATAATAAAACAAAGTTTCTATAAGGACTTTAAAGTTGCTTTCATGCTTGGTTATTGTAAATGGCAACATCTTTTGCTGTAATTAATTTTGAAAGTATCTGAGCACAGAGTGCAGCGGAGGGCCACAAAGATGATGAGAGGGCTGGAGCACTTCTCCTATGAGGACAGGCTGAGAGAGTTGGGATTGTTCAGCCTGGAGAAGAGAAAGCTTCAGGAAGACCCTATAGCTGCCTTCCAGCACCTAAAGGGGGACTACAGGAGAGATGAGTAGGGATTCTTTATCAGGGAGTGTAGCAATAGGACAAGGGGTAACTGTTTTAAATGGAAATAGTGTAGATTTGGAGTAGATAAAAGGAAGAAATTCTTTACTGTGAGGGTCGTGAGGCCCTGGGACAGATTGCCCAGAGAAGCTGTGGCTGCCCTGTCCCTGGAAGTGGCTGGATGAGGCTTTGAGCAGCCTGGTCTAGTGGGAGGTGTCCCTGTCTACTGTAGCGGGGCGGGAACTCAATAATGTTTAAGGTCCCTTCCAACTAAAACCTTTTTATGATTCTATGATAGAGTAGGGATAATAATGTTAAATTTCTGTTACATAGATAATTTTGCAGGTTAGAGGAATGTTACATAGACATAATGAAGTTAGAGCTGTGAAGCTTGTTTTTCTTTCTCAGCCCCTTCGCTGCTTTATAGAGAACTGCAATTCTTTTTTTATAAAGACTTGTGCTCAATTCTTACATGTATTTTAATGTATTTTTTTAGTATTTAATTATTTTAATTTAGTATTTAATTATTTTAATTTGCATATTGGGCTTGCATAGTCTCCTGAAGTTAATTGTTTTGTTTCTCCAGCTGTTCCTAAATAGCCGTTGTGCTGATCAAGCACTTGCTTCAGTATGTCCTTGATAAAATTAATGAAAGCATCTGTAGAAGCAGCGACAGCAGCTGCAGTGCCTTATGGAAGCCAACTTCTGCTTAACATTCTGATAAAAGAAATAGTTTTGTACTTGTGCTGGAAGCTAATGCTGGTTGGCTTACTTCTAGCATAAAAAGAGTTGCACCTGCCACAGCTAGACCCAGCACTGAGGCTTGCTGATTACATGTTCTTGTTAGTGTCATTGTTATTGGTAAAATGGGAGTGATGTCATCCTTATCAAACCCTCCTGGCACCCTACAGAGTGACAAATAATTTGCCCGCTGCTGTTTATCAGCATGGGCCTTGTTTTAGAAGTGACGAGAGTGCTGAATTTTCACAGCTGAATGCTGCACGACTGCAGAGGTGTATGAAAATGAAATGGATTGATACTTGTAATCAGTGCACATAGTGATGGTTAAGGTGTAATGAAACATAAGTGCACATTTAGGCTAATTATACCGCTACCAGGTGGGGCCCTGGGGCTTTGCATGGATAGAAATGGCTTGAGGTGGTGGGTATGCAGGAGGAAGCACTGCAGCACCATCTGCTTTTTTTCTCATTTCCTCATTAATTCTTCTGTCCCCCAGCCTGGACTGCACTGACTTTGAACAGCACTTGGACTGTTCAGTATCTCCTTCCTTCTAGTTTAGTCCCTGTAGTGGATGTGATGCAAAACAGCAGCTCTTGTGAACAGAATGTATTAGTACACCCTTTCGGAGCTCTCTGAGACATATATTTCATACTTCTCTTTAATCTTTTCTGAAAATGGCTAAAATCTGTAGTAAAATCTGCTCCTGTTAGTTATTACCTTAAAATATAGTATTTCAAGGTTTTCTGCATGTACTGGTTGTGTATACTTATATATGTATGTCTTAAATGGACAATGAAAAATATTAAGAAATAATATTAAAATACAGGCATCTGTATTTTTTTTATTTACTTCAGTGGAAATCTGTCAGCTTTGAGCTACTTCCATTTCTTCTAAGTAAGTAATGGGAATAGATGGTTAGTAGTTGAAAACACTGCAAGTATCTTTTGTTCTTGGAATTACTGGGCAAACTGAGAAAAGAAACTGCATATTGTCATTCATTTGTGATAATTGCTATGGGAAATAGGAATGTATATTTTCAAATTTAAGAAGGGAATAGGAGCCTGGTGCTGCTAGGGACGCTATTCACACAAGCACACTGAGTGTCTCAAATGCAGTAGCTCTGCCACATGTGCAGTTGGCTTCTGCTTCTCATGTAGAGTTTAATGGTCAAAAAAGTTTTTTGGAATATCTCAGATGCCTTGTATTCACCTGCACTTGTTGATAGCTAATCTGTGTATGTGCATTTACCTGTCTGGGAGTATGCTATAAAAAGCAGTGTTTTCAAAGCAGTTTCTGGACTGATGGCCACAGGCTGTATTATTGTGAAATGTTTTGTAATTTATGAAGCTTTTCTGATATACTGCATCTTTTATAAATCTTTGACATTTTTATTAATCTCAGGTTTTCCCTGCTGAATGTAGGTCATGATATAATTTGCACTGTTTGTTCCCTAATAAAAAAAAGAACATTGCTGAGTTTTTATTTTTTTTCATTGTTTTTGTTTTGTTTTGTTAAACAGCGTGTGCCAGGGTCAGGATCATACTTGATGTAACTGCAGACAAGTCAGTGGAGTAGTAAGTTGGATAAATTTAACCCAACTCTTCCTAAAGCATCCAAGTTTCAACGGAAGCCTGCTCAGTTACAGTATTAAAAATAAATAATTATTGATGTGAGATCTGCTTAGATGTAAAAACAATTCTATACGTTTGACATGGCTCCTGGGAGCTATTTAGCAGAAGTTACAAAACAAAGCCAGATTTTGGAAGTTAATGCTGATTTACAGAAGCTAATGCTGTTTTATGGAGGTAAACGCAAAAAACCCACCACATTTTAAACCTATTACTTTAGTGAGAGAAATGATGGAAACTTTAAAAATAGATGTCTGTGCAAGTAGGATGGTAACCTGTGCTGCATATATAGAGAACGTAAAAGTTTAATCAGTGTAAACTTTGAATGAGAAAAGTATTTATGGGTGGCAAAGCCATTCAGTTTTATCGGCTTGACAAAAGCCAGTGAATTCTGAGTGTTATTAAGACCTTTATGTCACTTCTGGGAACCCTTGCAGGATGGCATTTCTTAGAACTAATTTGATGACAGTTCTTTATCAGAGGAATGCATCAACATCTCCTGGCCTGGTGGATAAATTACCTCTGCAGCGTGTGACCTGTGGAGATGCATAATTCTTGGACACACTGCTCTTCATATACATGAAATAGTTTTTTGATTAGGATATTGGAGTACTGTGTTTATCCCATTGCTCTTACTAAGATGGAACATTTCATAATACTCAAGGAAAGCAATGAACATTCAGCACTGTTTTTTTTTTTACTTACTGTCACATATATTTGTTTTATTCTCTGTTCAGGGTAGGCAGCCCAAGATCATTTTCATGATCGTGTTTCTTGCTGTGACAGCAGTCAAAAGACAGATACCCCGTTTCTATGAATTAGTCTTTTAAGTAGGCATTGGAGCTGGTGATACTGTAATGTACAAGTGTATTCCATGTATTCCTGTGAAAATCCTGGAGTCAATTTACCGTTTAGTTTATCTATGTTGTCATACTGCTAATGATCAAAACTTCAGGGAATGAGAACAGTGGTGGCATTTTAGCTGTCCACACATAAGCTACCCTTATAATAAGAAATTGTAATGCTTGATGTGAACATAGCATGGAGTCAGCTTTCCCTCCTTGTTGCTGAATATTTTGTACCCAGTGAGAAAGGCCAAGGCATTCTGCTTAGGAACGTCAGCTTAGAAGTAGGTAGGAGGGTAAGACTGCATTATTTTTTTTTAATCAGCAATTTAAGTGTAAAAGTGTTTGGGTGTTGGGTGGTTTGTTTTGATTTCTTCACTCGAAAGCTTTACTAGTAAAGTTTTTACTGCTGGGCAAGAGTTATCTTAAGTGCTTCTGTCCTAAATCATGGAAATGTCTCTTTTGTTCTAGCAGTTTTGGACAGAGGGAGTAAAAGACACCACCTTTAGTTTGCAAGATTTTACTGTGTGTTTTATTCGTCTTTTAAACACAGGTTCTGCCTCTGTATCAGTCCTCTCTGACATACTTGCCTAGATAGACATGTCTCTCTTGAGAAAAAGAGCTTGTTTTGTCCTTGCAGGCATAAGCCTCTGGTACTGTTTCTGTTGGCCTTCTCTTTGCTTGTGATATGAGGTAGCAACTGTCAGTAGCAATGGCATTTCCAAGTTAAAGGGAAGCAGCAGCTCTCAAACTCCAGGGATCTCTCTTGCCTATCTCCATCCTCCAAAATATACATGTTCCATTTTTAAAGATGAATTCTTTAAATCTATAACAACTGATAAAAAAGCCAACAAAACCAAACAAGCTGAAACAAAGCATAGCTTCAAAAGACAGTTGATTCCAGACTAACTTCTAGCTTGAACTGTAGTGACTTTCACTTGTATCATCTGTGTTCTTAGGACAACACTAGCTGTTGTTTTGAAAATTTTACACATGAGAAATTTAGTTTGTATATAGCAAAAGAGAAGAGATTTGTTTTTGCCTAAAATCCATAGATCATAGCAAGTGAAATGGCTGTTTGTGTGCAACTAGTTTGTGTTTGGTTGCTTGATTGAAGGCTTGATTTCTGTAAATACTTGGTGATGCTGATAAAGAAGTTATAATAAATTTATTTGTATTTGTCTGATAATGCATTTACATTTTTCTGTCTTTGGTAGAATAATTACATGAGTACTATAGATAAAGCTTAAAAGAATATCTGACAGCAAGAAGTGAAACCATTGTCATCTGCTTTAGAGGAAAAAGAAGTACTACAGAGGTGATGTTAAACCTGAAACAGGGCTCTTGAGTGTGGAGCTAGATGCAAAACTAAGATGAACTGTTCTGGTACCTTGTTCTTTAGGCCCACTATTAGGAGTGTAGCCTCCAGTGAAAGGTGAGAGGTTATGATGCAATTGCCAAGTTTGTGGGAAGCAAGATGAGTGTGGGAACAGGGGAGGGAATGGTCAAGGCCAGGTGCATCATGAAGACAGAATATGCTGAGTTGCTTGAGCCCTTTAACAGCACACAAACTTGTACTCGCTGTTTTTCTTTGGAATTCTGTACTGAAATGTTTGGTGTTTTGTTAGGAATGGAGTGTAGATGTTATTTACATCTGCCTGGTTTTCTGGATCTTGGTGGTATGAAATGTGCTTAGTTCACAATAAACGAGTGATCTTTTAAGTGTGTGTTACTGTGTTCATATTGAGTTGCATTTTTTCAGTGAGTGTCTCTAACAGGACAAGTAGAAACTCTGCCTGAATATATATAAAATTTGATTTTATTTTCTCCCTACACCTCTTTGAATAAGCACTTTGAAATTCTTCTTTTGGCTTTCTGTTTCCTTAATATTCTTAAGTTGATGCCTGTCGTGATGTCAAAGCTGACTCCTGTACTTTAGATCAACAGTTTATTTTTAAAAAATGATACTAACAATCTTAATAATAGATTTTAACCCAAAACTTTCAAATTATAACACTTGAAGGTGCATATGAATCTCAGCATGCCAGAATTGCTTGCTGGTGGATTAGACTAAATTAAATTATTAATTCTGAACATGTTCTATGTGAATGTGATGTAATTAGCTGAGATGGGTTAGTTAATATGGGAAGTATGGAAGATGAGAAATTGCAAACCAGAAGAGGGCAGCAATGCTACAAAAAAAAATCATTTTGGCTCGTTTATCTTCCTTTTTCTGTTTTGCCAGTAAGTCACATGTATGTGCTCTGCTAATTTCTTGGACAGACTTTAAGATGAGTAGCATGAAAAAAAAGTCTCTTAATACCATTGCAGTGGTTATTATTTCAGTTATATTTCTTTGAACAGCTTCTTCCTGCCAAAAGGTATTAACTTGAAGAACTACATGTAGAGGACCTCCTGACTTTTTTTCTTTAACGTATATTTCTAGTATGAAAATCGGTTTTATGATGATGGGGTAATTTCTGGTTTTAATGTCCCTGTCCTTAGATGATTCAGAATAAAATATTTCATTTCCTAGTTGTAACAATCATACTGATTTTAGAGAATCAAATATCAAACTGGGTACTTTTTGATTTACATGTTGTAAGGAGTAATTTATTCTGGCCTAATATACTGTGCTGTATTTTAACAACTTTGTTGTCATTAGAATCTGGAAACACAAGTGTATTGTACAAATGTACCAGAGTATATAAAGCAGTATTAAATACTGATGCATGAGGTGGAGCAAGGACCATGTAAAACATGAGTTAGTCTCTAGATATGCAGGACTAGAATTCAGTTGATTCTTTCTGACAATTTATCAGTTCTAGGAAAAAAAGTGATGTTGTCTTTTTGGAGTATGTTCTAAGAGGATAAGGACTAGTTTAACTGCATTTTCCATACGTACAGGAAAGTAGGTCTGTTGAAGAAGGTGATGTCCCACATCCTTTTATAGAACCAGAGCTACTCCTCAGCACTCAAAAGTGCTGATACATTTGTGTAAGTGAGGGGGAAGAGGAGACAGACAACAAGTTTACATTGCTTATTTTGGTGCTGAGAGAACATCTGAAGAATAACTGCAGCTATTTTTATGGAAGTAGCAATGTGTGGGTACTAGGAGTGGTGGAAATGTACATCTTGTGTACAATTACATTTGTGAAAATGTAAGGTTTTAAGCTTCTTGTTTCCCGGTGCTGGTACAGACAGGAAAGAATTAGCCAAAAACTCTTCAAGTGTCCACACTGTTCTGTAGTCTGAGAGAATAAACCCAAATGTTCACATGCTACAAAGGAACTGGAATACACAGAGGGTGTTGCTTCACCATCTGGGGAAAAATTAGCATTTCATTTGTATTAGCTGCTTCTGTTCTGGTTTTAGAAGCTGACTCACTGTCTGAACACACTGGAGGGCTTCTCCTAATATGTTAATTTTAAACCAGTCTGTGTGCTGATTAGTATCCTTAATAGTTTCCTGAATGTGGTCTACAATAGATGTAAACGTACCATTATTAAATAGCACCATACGTCCAGGTTGCTGTTGGGAATGTCCACTGGAAAAAGAAGTACAACCTTAGCCTTCTATTGTTTGGGTTTGTATAATTATTTGTGCTTCTTCTTGCAGGATGTGTCTTAGTCCTGTGTCAATCTTGACTAAGACATGACTCAGGGGGAATTTAGAAATCAAGAAATCTTTGAAGATGTGAAGATGATGGCATTGTGTAAGAGTACCTTACTTATGTCACAGCCGTTCTCAGTGATTACTTGTGGGGAATTTCTGGTTCCAGGTTTCTGGTGCAGACAAGGCTGTAGAAGGCAGAAATATGAGCCAGTATGGCACAAAAGCTCCTCCCAGTGCACAACCCTCCCCCAGCCCAGCTCCCCACTAAAGATGAAATCATTTAATATTAACCATAATGTATGCACAGTAAGACAAACTGGGCACTAATACAAGGAACTATTGAGTGGCTGAAGTATCATATATTACTGCATGCCAAAGGCATGAATTCTTTTCAAAAGACATGTCCATAAGTATGTCTTGCAGCTATTAGTTAAATCCTGCAAAATCCCAGCAAGACTTAAATAAATTAATAAACTCTCTACTCTTCTCTGAATCTCTGTCTTCCACTGAAAATAGTGTGGAGGTTTTTTTTATTCTGAACACAAAGCTGCAAGTTGGAATTCTTGTTGTTATATGAATCTGGTAATGCAAGATCATTTTGGTAGGCTTCACCTGATTCTGTGGGCTTCAGTCTTAAAGGTGCATTTCTTTGACTTTAAATGTGTAATTGAGCAGCTTTCTCTTGATGTAAGTCTGCATCTTGCAGAGTTTATTAAGCTTTTTGGCAAACTGACAGAAAATAGCACAGGAAAACAAGATTTCAGAAACCTTGGAAATTGTTATCCATAGTTTCATTTTTTAAAAATTAGACAGTTTGTTCCAAGAAAGAAGATAATCGCTTCCTAGCTTCTCTTTAGTATACTATGCACTTACCCAAGATGTACAGGAGTTAAGAACCAAAGTCCAGTCATTATATAGGGAAACCATCTCCTCCTGATTTAGACACCTAAATGAGATACTCAAAAGCAATGTATATACATCTGTTTTCCCCAAATTAGTCAGGAAATTCCCAGCACAGTTTGCAGATGAAAGTATATATAGTACTACCTTTGTAGCATCCTGCCTAAATTCAAATAACACCTGAGGTGATGTCTTGTTTTCTTCTGTGGAAGCTGGGAGAATTTTATTTTCTAGAATCACAGGAAGGCTGAAGCTGGATGGGACCTCTGGAGATCCTCTGGTTCCACACCCCTACTCAGGAGGCCTTTCTGCCAAGGAATTTATTTTTTTCTATCATTCATTGGTCTAATCTAACAGTGCAGGCTGTAAAGCGTGTTAAGCTTTGCAGTAATAAGAGGAACCTGGTAGGATCTACCACCCCCGTCTCCTGTTAGTGTGATTGTTATGACCCTGCTGCGTCTAATAGACTTAAGCGCTGAGCCCTACATGCAATACTTAAAAAAATTAACAAACTGAATATTTCATTGTTACCAATTACACTGCTTGGACTCAGGTATGTTCCTGAATTAGGTAAGTGCCATATTTTTAGCACCATGTTGTAAAGGCTGTCTCTCCTTGTGGTCCGAGTAGTTTTGGTTAGGGTTTGGTTGATAGCTGTTTGATTAATAGCTTTCTTCTAACAGTAATATTCTTTCTGTGTGCTTGTGAGGTTTATGTACTGTTTAGTTTTTCCATGCTGCTCTTGTCATGCCACATGTTTTTTCTTTCCTTTCTTTTTGTAGGTTTATTGTTCATGTTCTTTTTTCCTCTGGAGTATCAGTTATGGAATGTTTTACTTGTGGCTCTTGGGTCAGGGACTAATTGATATAGATGCATTTTATAATTAACATACCTCAGAAGCTGGTCAATGCACTGCAGGGTGGGCTGGGTTTAGCATCTCTGTCTTCACTGCTTTGCCAAACTGCCAGGTGCTGCCCAAGCACCAGGTGTAAGCAGTTACTGCTCCTTTTGTAAAACTCAGATAATACTGAGGGTGGAGAGGATTTTTATGATCTTCATTTTTAGTGTGTTTCTTGCTTTAAAACCAGCGGCTTTCTTTTCTTTTTTTTTTTTTTTTCTTCTTTCTTTTCGTTTTAAGCTTTGATGATAGAAATGTGAGATACTAGATCAAAGGACCTCGGGTTCTGTTTCTTAATCTGGAGAAACTTGCTCTGTGATTCCCCTGTATCAAAACAGAGGGCTTTATTCAATTACCTGCATAAGAAGTAAGCTCATGGACTTTCAGACAAACAAAGGAAACCAGTTTAATTCCTTAAATGACATACATAAAAATATAATTCCATGGAACTTTGTAAAAGTAGCACTTGTGGCCGTAGTGCTTATTTTGGGGGTTGTTTAGTTTTGGGGTATTTTTCCCCCTCTCTTTCCTAGGCCTGTGTATTGCCTTCATCCTGCGCCTTGCAGTGTCAGGGCTTGGTTGTTCATTTCCCTGTCCCCCTCTGCCTCCTCTTCTGCCTGTTTCTCTTTTTTACCTGTGAAAGGGGGAAAGAGAGTATCAGCTGTATACATCAAGGACTCTTGATCAGGGCTCTCTGGAAAATGTTTGAAAGTATTGACTCTAAAATAGCATTGCCAGTTGTATTCTGTGTTAAAAGAAATGTTTGGACAGACAGTGCATTAAAGGGGCACAAAGTGAGCGCATCATAATGATGGTTAAATGGATGACTTTGAACGAAGAATGGTGGCATCTCCAGCCCTATGTCTGTTCCATCTAGATTATTCTTCTTTTTTTCTCGAGGACTTGTTCTGAAAATTGTGCTCTCTGTGCACTTTGGGCATAGTAACACCAAAAACCTTCTGTACTTTTTAAGACAGAGCCAAAGGAAATGCATGAACACCAGCAGCTGGCTCTTGCTTTTTCCATATTTTTTTCCCCCAAAATAGGGGTGATTCTCTGAGTGTGTTTTGGAGGGGGCACTAAGGGCCATGGTGGGGCTGGTGTTTCCTACATGCCGATGGCTAGTAAGAGTTTTGGGGAACTCCCCCAGCCAGCGTGTGGGGTGGAGGAAGCCTTCTGATGGAGAGGGAGCTTGTGCCCCATCCCAAACCTGGTGGCAGGGGCTGGTGAAGCTGACTGACCTCCTTCACCCGGATGCCACAGGCTGCCTCCTGGAGAGGAGAGCTGTCACAACTTGGAGAGTGTGGTGGGTTCTTTTCGAGGGGCTTCCCCAACTGGAAGGGGGTGAGGGTGGCCAGGCGGCATGGCTGAGGGTGCCGGGTGCTGCCCTGCAGCCTGGGCAGGGCTGGGGACAGCAGGTGCGGGGCCCTGGGAGCCTTTTGTCCTGCACCTGCTGCACATCAGGTAAGTATAAACAGCTGTCAGATGGAAACCGGGATTATCCAGTAGGTGGGCCTGGCCCTGGACCAAATATGTACTTTTTTTTTTAACCTTTTTCTTTTCCCTCCCCTCTTTCCTTCTACAGGTTGGCTTTATTAGCTGTTTGGAACCATAGTACACAGCACAAGCTGGTGGTGTGGGGGGAAGGCTGCCGGCGATGCCGACTGGGACTGGAAATGTTCAGGCTAAGACACACGACAGGGTTTAAAGCCGGAGCCCTCGCGTTTTGCAGGGTTGCTAGGCATTGTGCTTGCTCTGAGGTAGCTGGAAGTTGCCCCACGTTTAAGTTTTCAGATAAGCAGACAGCCTCTTGTTTAACTTAGAAAAGATTAACTTCTTTGTGTGGCTTGTGGCAGTGCAGCAATAAGTTGGAAGGTAAAGAGAATAGAATAGAAAGTAATACTGCTTTATTGTGTTTGTAAAGGGCTGTGATCGCCGTGTTGTCAATAGTAAATTACGGAAAGAGGCTTTCTTGCTGTTACCTTCCTTTATGAAACAGAAGTACATTAATGATAAACATTTACAGTGGAAAATTTAAGATACAAACGTATCCCTGCAGTATGTGTACTAAGCATAGGAAATACCGCAGTAGGTCAGTACCATGGCATAGTAAATGTTTACTTTTAAAGGGCACTCTCTTTCTACAACTTTCTTTTCTTTTTAAGGCATAGTTGTGTACAAAGTGTTTATATATCAATAGCACTGTTTAGGTAAGAGTCAAGTGAAGAGAGCAGATAAACCACAGAAGAGCTCATTATGCTTCAGCTTACTAATTTTTGCTTCTTTATCATTCGGACTCTGTAGGCTTTTGAGCATCATTAATGCAGTAAAGGAGCTATAACTGTGATTAGCTACAGTGAGAATGAACCTAAGTCAGAACACATTGTCTCTTTCTTGAGCTTCCTTGAACTTCTGAGAACACTGTAAAAGGAGAATTTTCAAGCAATCAGCTTGGCCTGGATTATTAAACCTGTGTGGTGTCTTTGTTAGAATCTTCTTCAGAATATGAAAAAAAAGCTGAGGGAGACTGTGATTTTGAATAGACTAAATACTGGTGGCAGATGCAAGTAAAGAACCTAGACAGATCAGAAGGGTGATCCAGAAAATCCAACAGGTACCTTGAATTTTGAAACAGAAGTTCTTTAAATTAGTATATAGAACTATCAAAATGTTGTCGCTGCTGAAAGATGGTTGTAACTTACTGAAAATTGGATTTGGTCTCACAATATCCATTTAATAGCCTAATAGGTTGGAAAGAATGCTGTTGTTACTCTCAAAGTTGATAGTCTTATTTGTGGGCCTATTGGAAATAGACCTGAACAATCAGCGTACAGTAAAAATGTTTTAGGATGTTTGAGAGATTCAAATAGATGAAAGAAACAGCTGCTGTTAAATTGATTTTTACTCTAGGAAACAATCATGATGGAAAATGTCCCCAGAGGGCACTAAAAAAATTAAAAAGAAAAAAAAGGAGGGGGGATAAAGAAGTTAAACTTTTGATTTGGGGTTATATTGTCAGCCTAAATAAAAAGGAAGGAGGAACAGGTTTCAGTTAAAATTGATTTTTATTAGCATAAAGGCAGGTGCATGCCCAGATAGGACGTACTATCTGAGGAAGGAAAAAAGTGTGGGGTACTTTTTATGCAAAGAAGCTACATATATGCAGGCACAGAAAATGCTTCATTTACAAAGGGTAAAATATTAAACAGATTTTACGGTGGTTAAGAGTTGCTACTTATGAAAAGCATCAACCAGTTTAAAAGAGCAAAACAAACCCAAAGCCTATTACATGATACTCATGAGTAGTATCAGAATAGCAGCTGAAGACTGTTGTCTCTCCTTAGGCGCAGATTTAGTATGACAAGAGGCAAACTACTTCTGCTCAGTCGTATCCTTCTCTCTTCACCTGCAGAGACAAGCGGGTGGTTCAGTCTCCTGACCTGTTCAGTTCTTTGTGCATCAGCTGGAACTACTGGTCCAGTGCTACATCGTTGAATCATAAATCAACAGGTTTTGATGCTTTTGACACTCTATTTGGTCACAGGTTCTCAGTTAGTGCCTTACTGAAAAGTCTGTGTCTTCTATATTCAGAAGAAAATTAAACTCTGTTAAAAGGCAGTAGTCATGCACAGTGCTCTCCTGTAAACTTTTGGTCCTGCCTATCTGTGAAAGGAAAACACACTGATAAGGGAAGCTGCAAAATTCAGCCATTTAAGTTATGTTTTTGTTTCAGATTTTGTGCTTATGGGGATATCTGTCTTACTCAACTTTTGAATGATCCTGTTTTCGTTGGGTTTCCGTTTTTAGTGAAAGACTTTAATTTTCTTTAGACTTGTTTATGAAGAAATACAGTTTGTCTCTATCCAGATTTGTTGGTTCCTCAAAGTGAACTGAAACAAGATATTCTGCAGCAATGGATGCTTCATGTATTCAGAATATAGTAAGAAGCAGCCATTGTCTGGCAACACAAGGTATCGGAAACATCTAAAATGAGGATAATGACATGTTATTACATCTTACTCTATATGTATTAATGGCCTTAAGGATTGAAAATTAAAATTAATTTTAGGCAACTCTGTGCCAACGAATTGTCAAGGTTTATTGTGACCAGGACAGTAATTTGTTCATCATTGTTTGTGATCTGTGGTGTCCTGTTGCTTGAAAAAAAAGTGTACATTGACATGTGGGAGTGTAATATATTCAAGCACTTGCAGGTGCAATAAATACATGGGATGCCAAAACCAAGTAACTTGTATATTTGAGAGGAAGACAGTTGCTTTCAAATACAGTAGTAAGACTGATTATGGTGCCATGTGCTTACTTGAATTGTTTCTTTTCAAGCATCTGCTCCCTTACTGAAAATGTATTTTTGAACACCTGCAGAGCACAACCATTTCCCACTTCCTTCCTATATAATGGAGTTGTATTTGCTAATGGTTCAGAATCCAGCGCACCCCCAGGGAGACGGGGAAGGCACGTTTTGTTTTTTATCACTGTGAGCTCTGCTGTGTCAAGGAGCATACTGTGATAATCTCCCTGTGCAAATGCTAAAACTCATTGTGAGGTGTTTGTTGGGGGTAGCTGCAAGGCTTCGCATCTAAAACAATCCATTTGTAGGTGCAAATTTATTTTCTCCAAACTTTAAAATGTATTAATCTGCTCAGGGATGATGCACACTGTCTAACGTAACACATAAGGAGTTGTTTGAATACATACTGAAGTTCCATTGTGTCCCTGTGTCCTATAACCTGAAGAAATAAATAAGCCCCCAGTAGAACGAAAGGGAAATGATCAGTAGTTGAATTCTGTAACTGATGCAAAATACATGGGAAATGGGCTCTTTTTGTTTTTGTCTTAGGAACCACGCAAATAGATTTTATTGCTTATAAGATAACTTGTGAATAACGCTGGTGTAGGTCAGGTGGCAAAAAATTTGCTTGTTTGGTTTATAGTGTGATGATATTTAAATTGCTGTGGTTCAGGGTGCTGCAAAGTTACTTGCAAGTTTTTTGATGATTTGTTGGAATTTTTTTTCTCTTCTTTTTCTTGTCCATTTTTTGTTTGTTTGGGGATTTTTTGCTATTGTTGAACTGTGGGTTTAAGAATATGGTTTCATTGGAAGTTGTGTGGGTTTTTTTCCCCCACTGTTGGCAGGCTTTCCCTGACAGTATAATTGCAGGTAGTAAAAACAGACCTTTCTATTGTAGTGGCATTGGTGTGCCAATGGGAAGCTTCTTGACCATGTTGTAACATTGCACAGTGACCGATGAATGCAGTGAAAGCAGGTTGTAGTTTGCAGAAACAATTATTTTAGTACTTCTTTAGCAAAGCACGTTATTGCTGAGACTTTTTAAGCAAGGTAAGCAATTAAATTGAAGTATTCAGATTATTTTTTTACAGTGACCTTCGTGTTAAAAATCTTAAAAATTTAAGATCTAAACCAGTGGCTGTCTGTCCAATCATTTTTTCCCCCCATGTTTTCATATGGGACGGTTTTTATTATTAGTATTTACTTTGCAATTGAGGCTTTTTGACAAGAGAATATAGAAACTGTAGAAGAAAGTGGAGTTTATAGGATGCATATCCATAGTCTGTTTTCTATCATAGACTAGACTTCGTAATGGCTAATAGTTTTTCAGTGTACTATTTCAATCTCCAGAGATAGTCTGTCTTTACTGGCCTTTTAGTTTTAAAGGTTTATTGTGTCCTTTAGACTGATGGTGTAAGTCCTTGTCAGTCTCCTGCTTATGCTGTTAAAAAGAAACAAACAAAAAAACCTGCACATCTTTGACTTCACAAAAAAATCCAAGCCTGTTGTTACAAACGTACAAATGCAATTTTGATAGAAACAGCAATAAAAACCTTCAGTCTCCAGTATAAAGCACTCATTACCGTTGAAGATTTAAGTCCTGCATGATCCACTTAATGTTTCTGACAATAGTATGCTTATGAGAGTAAATCATAGTTTTATCGGTATTATCTTGACATATTTAATTGCAGTTAATAGAAGACCTTATAAGCATAAGGTAAGCACAGTGTGTGCAATATGGAGTTCTTTCCATTTTCCCGTATTATAAACTTCATGTAATTCATGTATTCAACTTTACTATTAAATGTGTTGATTTAACGTTTCTATTTCCATAAGAAGGGGTTGAGATATATGTAGCAACTTTCTTAGTGGTTCTTCATAAATGTGCTAGCTTTACATCTGTTAATAGACTGCAATTTCGCTGTAGTCTAGACATGTACAGGATTCAGACTGTTCTGTTGCAGATGAAGTGAAATTGAATTAACTTGCATTTGCCTTGGACTGACATTTCACAAATGAAAATTACAGCTGATGAGATAGCTCTGATATTTGTCTGAGTACTAGGAGAATGCATACGCTTCTGCATTTACGTCCATATTGCGTAGATAAAGGAGTTTATTTGCCTTTTTTATTGATCCTTGTGCATTTTGATTAGTATAATTTCTATAAGAAAGTATGTGTTGGTAGTTTGGAAACTCTTTGAGTTGCAAATACATTTCCAGTTAACATAAAGAATTTTCCATAAAGATTTATATGGTGTACTGCTGGTTCAAAGTAAAATCTTGATTTTGGGGAAGTAACTGCAATTTTGATAGGAATATACAGAACTGGTGACAAAAACATTAAATCTTTTGTGGCAATAAACTGCTCAAAAAGGGATCTGTGGCTGCTTTTGGCATGACTGTTTATTTTCCTATCTCCCAGATTCTGTTTGGTGGGCAACAGTTTTAGAAGCCTGCTTTTTTGTTTCCTTGTTTTTGTGCAGTCTTCCAGGAGTTTCTGCATCTGTGCACAGTGCATGGTAGTTGTACTGCTGTCCAGTTTACTGGTTTGCACTTTAAATGCAATTTTCACAAGCTTTTTTTTCCATTCTAAATTTTCCTTTTCATGCAATTTTTTTTCTGAGTAGCAGAAAGAAGGTTTGTAATAGGGTGCTGTGTGTCTGCTTGAGGATTCCCTGACTCTGAAGTCAAGGAAGGATTCTCCTGCCCCTTCTCAATTCTAGAGGTTTCTTGGGTCTTTTTAAAGCATCTAGAAAGTAATTAAGAGCTGATGTGATTACACTGCCAGCTGAACAACTCTCTGAGTAGTTTTGTGGTCTTCTCCTTCAAGTATAAAGGACTTTTTGACTTTACTTCTTTTCTACGGTTTTATGTTTCCACCTATGTAAAATGTCTTCTCCGATGGTTATTCACTCTGCTAGAATTAAAAATGCTTTTTCATGCAGATCTGCTCAGCTGTTAGATTTTTCTGAAAAAAATATTTCTATAATTCTGCCATCTTTGTGTGTCAAGAATGTCAGACTTCAATCTCATTCAGTAAGAACCTTCTTTAAGACTGCATATTGACATGCTGCTTGATAGTCTTCCATATAGAAGAAAAATACTCTGCCGAGTTTAATTCTTGTCAAAATATGGTTTCCAAATAACTTAATACATAGCATTGAGGCTTCTAATGGCCTTTCAAATAGGGAAATTTCATTCAATATTGAGTCATTAACCATGCCCTGGGTTACTTACTTAACTTGGATTTTTATTTGCTAAAGCTTGCAACAGGAAGAAAACAGTTATGATAGAGACATTTCATTTGCCTTTTTTTTTTTTTTTATAACATGAAATTCTTGTGCATATCTGTCTTCATTCTACTATTATGAAAAGAAATCTTTGCAAATTAAATTAAGGATTAATTTAAATTCTTAATGTGTTTTTCTGTGAGGGAGAATATTTTGTGAGGTGCTGTAAATATTTTAACAGGCAATAGTACAGTTAACATACAGATTTTTGAAACATGGCTTCTGTTGGATCATCTTTACTCCCCTTGTCTGTTACCCATTTACTTCATTGCCTTCATTAAAATACAGATATAGAAACAGTAATTGGATTTCTGGCTATTTCTTACCATGCAGATGTTACATAGACTTACTCTGATGTTTGCTCTCTCAGTTCACTGTAGGCATAGATGGATTCAGGACTCTTTTGAGTTGACATCTCAAATTATGGTAATCGCCTAATTTGAGCTAAAACCTTCAGGTCAAGTCTTGACTTTTGATAAAGTTTGAAACTTTGCATGTCACACCCAAGCCTGCGTGTGGTGTTGAAAATGTGCATTTTGACTTGTATTTCCAACCAGTTTTTAAGTTTAGTTGTGCTTTCCAGAAGTGACTTCTGGCGTTCTGGGTTTCTGCTCAGTGTGTTATCCCTTTTGAAAGCCGTGGCCAGTTTCCTACTAAAATTTAACAGTTGTGTTCTTGTGCTGTTAAATACTGGGACATATTCTGCTTTCCAGCTTAGAAAAATAACTTTAATGAGAAATCTGTTTTCTCTGTAGAACATACAGACTTACTTAAGAATATATAGTGTATATTGGGGTATTTTTCCTGAGTGAAATGGACATTTAATCCCAGAAGACGATTTTTTCCTGGAAAGCAATTAATTACCCAAGACAAACTATTACATTAAAAGCTATTTTGAAATCTTAATGATAGTGTTGATTATATTAAATTTACAGCCTTCTGGACATGACAAAGTGAAATCTGTAGGTTTTTTTAGATATCGAAAATTAGATGCATAATTAGTCTATTAGTGTCAAAGTGATATTTCCTTTTCCTTCCTGATCAATGCTAAAAGCAGAAATTTCTCCTTTCAAATGTAATTGTGATCATAACATATGTGATCCAGCATTTTTAATGTTAATTTGTCACTTGGTCCTGCTGGAAAGCAACAATTTTAATTGGAGATTATTTTCTGGGCTGGAAAGTTGTGTGGCTTTGTGCTTTATTATTTTTATAGGGTGGAGAAGTTTTCCTGGTCTGTTTCTGAAAGAGAAAAAAAAGAGAAAAAAGATCAAAGTGAAATGCTCTGACATTTATCCTGAGAAAAGACCACCCTACAGTTTGATGGGTTTTATGTTTTTCTCTTGCTTGATGATTGATGCTTCTCTGGCACACTGACGTGTGTCTCGGGAGTGAAAAAGTGAGGGGAGGATAGTGCTAATATTACATATCATTTGAAAGGACATTGTGGTGTTGTTTCAACACGTTTTATTTTTGTGTCCATTGTTTACCATATTTTTCTGAAGCTTGGAAAGCTCTCGTGTTCCACTGGTGAATATTTTCCCTGCATGTTTCTCGTTGAGTTGAAACAACTTGTCTAGTTAGTTCCTCATCTATCATCCGAAAATATTTTTTTGCTACAGCAGTGGTTTCTGCTCCCTACTGCCATGTAGACCTCCAAGGGATTATTTAGCATATCTAAAGTGACTCTTCAGTGCTAGAAGCTATTTATTTGTATGTGTTACGAAAAGCACATGGTTTTAGTCCTAACAAAGTTAAAGAAAATGAGGTATTGGATTAAAGTTTCAGAAGCATCTGTAATGGCTTACCAACTTACACCATTATTAATTAAAAGTACGTAAGTATTAGGCAGCCTGTCAAAACATTACCCTGTGTCCTTCAAAACTTTGGCTTTATTCCTCTAAAGTTCAAAAAAGCATCAGAGGTTGTTGGGAATAGTCTGTGTATAAAAAGCAGTGATGGGAAAAATGACCACTCCAAGGGCAAACCCTGTAAATACTCCAGATAAAGACACACAACATGTAGCACATCTGATAGTCATACATACAATTCAGTCATTTTATTTGCTGTGGGGACACGCTTTCAATGCTAGTGGAGATTCCCATTTTGCATAACAGGAGCATGTGTGTCTGTAGATTAGGTCAGCAAACGTGCTGACATCCTTATGAAGTTTGAGGGCTGCTACTGGGTCATTCGGTCTTTTGCGAGCTGTTTCATCCAACACCTCTCCTTCCAACTGCATTAGTAAAAGCTGCACATTTTGTTGTAGGTCTGTGAGGTATTCTCACTGATGTAAGTGTCTGTACTCCCGAACTTGTGTTGGGTACCAGCAGTTCAGGTTTGTAAACACCAGTAATGCAAAATCATGAGGAGGCAGCTGTAGAACAACAATGATTTTTAAGGAAATACTTCCAGTGTTTTTAGGGAGCATTGATATTTGCAGTTTGTGCACCTGAAGAGGATTTCTGTACTTCTGCTAATTCTTTTTCTCAGAAAACTGAGGGATTTTCATGGATGTGGCTGAAGGATGAAATGGCCAAACAAAAGACATGAAGAAGCAACAAAGAAGACTTGGCAGCGAGGGAGGAGAGTTGTGTTAGACAGCTTTAGTTAGGAGAAATTGAGTCAAAGGAGGAGATGAAAATAATTGAAACTTAAGACTCTGTTTTGCTTTAGAATGAGGCAAGAAGAATCTACTTACTACAATTGCTTCTAAATAAACAGAAAAGGAAACCACCAGAGGGAGGTGCAGGGTAAAAGTAAGGTCACTTTTCCAAGTGAGTGGTAAATTGAAAACATTAATTAAAAAAAGAGGGAGGAGGGAAGCCTATTTGCTCAGAATTAGTTTAAAATTTATCAGGGAGAAACCAACAAGTTATTCAGTGGCAACTTTATTAATAAGGAATTTTATTATTTTCCTGAAGTTAGTGTGGTTCAGTTGTGTTTATTGATGATTATTCCAGAGTCTCTTGGGAAATTTATTTTATTAGCGTCACTATAACTTACAGAATATATCATTTCATAGCACTAAGTATGTGAATTTATAGGTCTGTTGAGGAGCTCCACTACTCCACAAATCAGATAAAGCATTTTCTGTACTGGATATTGACCTGAAGGGAAAAGATAGACTTTGATTCATAAGTCAGCAAAATTTAATAGACACCTGATATTATTCAGGCCAGAAATGGCTTCAGAATATATGTGTTTTTCCAATTGCTCTGAGATAGACGTAAAGCATTTTGGATCTTGAGAATACAGAAGCAAGTGCCTTTGCCTGTGATTTTCTTGAGATTTTACTGTCTTGTTCTTTGGTAACCATTTTTAATTTTCTTCAGTATTGGTGGTTTTTCATAAACAAACATTTCTTTGAGTTTTACTGAATTTGCTGACTTTTTTTTTAGTTTTTTGTGCCTTGGAAGACAGATCCACCATTTTCATAGCACTATTTAGCACTAAGTGCCTAAGTGCTTTCTGTCCCCGTACTCACCACTGATCCTGTGGGGTTTTTTTCTAACTTCTTATAGAAGGGAGGATTCACATTTTATGATTTAGAGCACAATGTTTGTAAGTTCTTTGGACTGGCAGAATTCTGTAAGACTGCAGTCATGGTATGTACTCAGTTGTGATGGGTATGTCCTTCTGGTAGAAATAATGTCTAGCTATTTTCCTCTAATTTGGCTTAAAATTAACTGCAACTTAGCATTCGAGCATTACTTTTTCAGTAAATCATTGTCTACAGACACTGTTTATTTAAAGCAGTGTTTATTGAGCACCACTTCTTTTGCTGGCCTGTGCTGCCAGCTGTAAGGAAGCTAAACTTTGTGCCTCTACTGTCAGTCGTATCTCCTTCGAAGTAGAAGATTTCTACCACCAAGAGAACATACCTGCTTTTCTGTTGAATGCAAGTCAGTCATTTGGGAGCTTTATTTGTCTTCTCTGTTAATTTTTGCAAATAATATAATGGCTTAAATCTATAAAATGATGTTTATATAAGTCCCTTGCAGGGAAGGAAAAGTTGATAAATATTTAGACAATGTGACTTTTTAAAAAATAATAATAATTTGATCACTTCTGGCACTTAAAACTATTTACTCCTTTATAAATATCTTGAAATAACCGGAGTTGTATTCTTTGATATTCAAAATATTGTTTTTAAATTTTTTTAACGTCAGTATGTTTGTAGTCACAGCTAGATACTTACTTTTTATCAGTTTGCAGGAAACTCATCCCAAATGAGTGTAGCTAGATAGTTTCATTGGACCACATAGTTAAGTTTATATAAGAAGAGTAAGACGCTTCCTCCAAAAAGAAGACATTAAGCAGAAAAAAATGTTAACAAGGTAATGAAATAAGGAGTTATATCTGTTGTAAAATTAATGAGTTTTCTGGATTTTCTTGTCAGCAATGCAAATTAAGCCTCTGCTATCTAATCTTGTAGTCTGTTCTTGAAAGCAGTAATTTCCTAGTTCATGGACTTCTTTAAATATTTTGAATTAATTGCAGTGAAGATGATAAAGAGCAGTTGCCCTTATAAGTAGGAGCATCTCTATAGATCTTAATTTTTATGATCTGCTTGATGGGTCTGAACAGCTGGAGAACATTTTTACTCTCCAGGGTCAACAGTAAATTCAGATTTAATACCCTGAGCCATTCTGAAACACCAGAATCATAACCTTTGTTATTCCATGACTTTTGCATTCCTCCTGCTCTGTCTTCTCAGAAATTTTCTGCATGTTCAGACTTACTGTTTTTTATTCTCCTTCTTCCAAAGATTAATATGATTTCCTCCCTTTATTCCTTCTCCCCTTTTTTGACCAACAACCCATCAATATGTGCTTCTGATTAAAACTGAGAAGAACAGACGTTTCAAGTCATTCCGTGTTGCTCTGTATTGTTTTGGAATCTACTGCTGCTTCTGGCTGAACTGAAAATTGGAAAGGGATTTAAAGGGCTGTCTTGATTAGCACCTTGATTCCTGTCACACCTTTATCTGTGCCCCAGCAACTGCTGTCTGTGATGGAGATGTGTTGTCATACGTATGTGTATGTGCATACATGTTGTATGTAGAGATGTATGTGCAAGGGAATAGGAATCATTTTCAAAGTATGTTTAGTAGGAATTTGACGGTGGGTTTTGTGTCCTTGAACCTGAAATGATTATAAACTTTATTTAGATGATCCACCTACTTTTCAAGACTGGTTTGCGTACGGTACAGAAAATCTCAGTAGGTGACCTTTTTTTTTAGAAGTGGGTATGTGTATGTCCAACGAGAGTGTGTGGGAGAGTAAATTTTTGTGAAATTTTGTGAATTTTTGGGAAAATGAAATGTACTGAGCTGAAGAATTCTATCTAAATTTTTATAATTAACTATACTTTAAAGGATTTAGATCTTGACAGTTGGGTTGGGAAGACCTAGATATGCTTAGATATTGGTTTGATTTGTAAGGGTTTTTTAGATAAAATTTCATTATTTATAGAGCATTAATATTTTTACTTTAAAAAAACAGAAAAGGAGTCTCTTCTGATACTGGAGGAAAGCAGATGTCAAAATAGTTAAAAAAATAAAAATGGACATCTGATATAGAACTTTTATACAAAATTTCATATGCTTTAAAATACATTTTTGGTTCACTTAGCAAGCACATAAGCTTACTATCAAAATTTGGGTTGTAGTTACAGTATTTTACTACTGTATGTATGTTTTTATTGATATTTTTACAGAATCATGAGGTGCTAGATTTATAAAATTAATGTTAGGGTTTATTTCTACAGTGAATTCCATAATTTTTGTCTTTGTAGAGTTAAGCCTCATCTCAATTTACGCTTCCATTTAAAATCAAGAATTGTTTTCATACATGTCCTGGGGCTTTTTTGTCTTTCACCAAGGGCATTGTGTTTTCTACAGAAAAAAAACAAACATTTTTTTACAGAAGCAAATACTCACTTGTTATTTACTGACAAACCAACACTCTCTTTTATATTGAAATGGAAAAGGACGTTCTGATGTGTGTACCAGAAATGTGTATCAGAAAACTCAAGATTAATTTTGGGGTGAAAATGTGCCTTTATATTTAGATGTTTCAGATATTACAAGAGGTCGATATAGCGAATGCAATAGTGTAGACATCAACATATATCTTTTCCTATACATGTGGCTATATGTATCTGCATATTAATTTCAAACACAGGCACCCAGAGCAGGCAACATACATTGCAAAGCTCATTGTGAATGTTGAAATTTGGGAAAATTACATACAACTGCTTTTCCAGAAAGCCACAGCTGTATGGAGTGCAAATCTGTGGGGAAAAAAATGCTAGATGTCCTCTGTTGACAGATTTGCTAATGCAGTTGTCTGGTGTGTATTGGTTGAGGCTGGATATTGGGCAGCCTCCAAAGTATTTGCTATGGTTTTAGTGTTACGTGATGTCTAGTGTCTTTCAAAATTGTGTCATGTAATTACGTACCCTTTTAAGACCCAGCTTAAAATCTTGGGCAGAGCTTTGTCTTCGCACCTTTATCACTGTAGCTCCTTGAAGAGACTGGGGCGGAAGGCTGTACTGGCTTGCAAAGAAGCGATTCAGGAAAAAGAAAAGATTCTTTATGTGTCTTCTCGACAGCTCAGAGGCAACGTCTGTTGTATGCCCTTGCATATACAAGATTAGGAACATGCTCTGTATTAAGGTTGTTGTAGAAGCTTGCCTATAGTAAGAGTATCATGAAATTTGCCTTTGAGTTCCTTTCTGATTCATTTAGCTGAAGAGCAGAAGAAAAGCATGTGGGTCTGCCTATGGTTTCTCTACCATTGTTTACTGTGTATTATATCGTGTAATCCGTCAGCCAACTTTAATTTCACAAGCTATTCATTGTGTTTAAACAGTGCGTTTCTTATATTAAATATTTATGGAAGCCTTTGGGAAGAATACATTAAAATGGCAGATGGAGGTCGTTTCAAGCATTTTCTTGATTGAAAGCTGGGGACCCCTGTGAATTTGAAGTCTGCTTTCAAGGAAAGTTCACGATGTCTGATTATAACCCAGGCAGGCAAGAATTCCACCAATTCCCTGCACTGTGATTTCAAAAAGCAATGGCTGCCTACAATCTTCATGCTTCAGCACCTTTCATTTTGAAATCATTTGCAAGTGCACTGAAGAATGGTGAACAAAAGCATTTACAGTTGTATTGCTTATTAATAATTCAACAAACCTGCAACTTTTGCACATTAAGATTACTTTTCTCATTGATTTTTAACTACTAAAGCTAAGTGGAAAATCTGGCTTTTGATGACAGTCCAGTTGAAACAGCAACGTTCAGGCTCATAGGAGTAACCTGGGATTTTTGCTTGCTGGGTGTAAAAGGAGCCAGGCAGAAGGGACAATACATCAGGCAGGCGAGGGGACCCGGGGCCTCAAAGGAGAGGATGGGTGATGGTGGTGACTGCCCTGCCCCAGCTCCCTGACCTTACTGCTTCCTGCTGCTCCTTTCTCCAAAAGATGCCCTGAGCATCTCTGCTGATGTGCAAACACTGATTTGCAAACATATGTTTCATTTTTAATACTTGTGAATTTTACCAGTTTGTAAAATAAAGTAGCTGATGATTTGAATTCATAACTTAATGTCAAAATAACATTTGTATGTATTTTTCCTTGATTTTTTTTAAATTGTCTTTGATCAAAAGCTGCTTCCAGTGATGACTGCAAACGAGAACCTTGAGTTTTTTCTTGCTAGAAGCTTGTACTGCAGCCTCTTTTTCCTTTACTCTTATGGAAACATTTTCAATACCTCTATACATGAGAAAAGAAATATAAGAACTGGTTTTTAGAAATAAAATGTAATATAAGATGTGCAGTCCTTTACACACACTTGAATCCATATAACTAAAGGCATGTTTGGCATTGTCTTTTTTTGATAAATATTTTTGAAAATATGAATGTGTTAAACTGTTAAAATGACAGAGACATTTAGGAAAGCATGCAGCAAGATAGGATCTAATCTTTTATTCTGTTCATTAATTCATAAACAGGCAAATGTGATATGAAATTGACAGTATCTGAAATGGTAAAGTGGAGGAGAAATTACAGAAGTACTAGTATATTGAGGGACAGACAAAGTCCACTAGGATGTATTAATCATACTTTTTTTAAAAACCCCAAACAAAGCAACAAAAAAGGGACTCACAAACAAACCTAAAAAACCCCAAAATCTGCAGAAAAAAACCAACCCTTCACTAGAGAAGGCATAGTTTTAATCAAGTTTCATGACAGTAGCATGCCATTTAGGAAAGTTTCTTTAGGAAATATGTAGCAACCAATGTGTTATGGTCTAGAGGAACCTACCTTTTGCTTCTGTTATTTACTAGAGTAACTCTAGTATTTTCATATTGCAAAGTATGGGTTTTTTTTGTAATTTAGACTTTTTGATGTTTTCCACTTAAACTATTTCTATGCTTTTGCTACTCAGATTCTGAGAGTATGAAAAAGTGAGATTTTTTTGTTATACCTTACCTTATAAAAATGTATGTAGACTGTGTAATAGTGATTTATTACATAGTGGGATTGTTGTACCTGTCACTTCATAGGTTGATAAAAAGATAAAGTTCTTGCTGCAAACAGTCTCTTGTCAGAGCAGAAAGTATGCACCCACAGAAAAAACAGCTATACCCAAAATGCTTCAAAATGCAAGCAAAGGAATCAAACCGTCTGGATTTTATATAGACAAATTAGATACTCTTATTACTTTTGCAGCCATAAACTTGGTTTAATCTTGTTATTCTCTGTCCACATGAGTCATCATAACTTAATCATATCTCTTGACTTTAACTGGTGTTGATGCCAAAAAGGGACGTGCTTATGATGGAGGCTGTCATTGATAGAAGGGCAATTTTGGACTCAGTTTTACTTCCTCAAAAGTTCTTCTATCAGCCACTTATTTATTTACTTATTTCACTTAAGACCTTGGGGGGTGTTTTTTTTATTTTTTGCAATTTCTCTTAAATGACATATTGGGGTTTTTTGAAACTTCCTGAACACATGTATAATGAAGTTAGGTCTGAATTCAAACCTCGGAAAACAAATTCCATAGAAAACTGAGGAAGAAATTCCTTATGCATGAAAATTCAACTGTAATTCTAGCATTGTTTGGCCATGTTGCTCTAATATATTCACTGTAAAAACTAGAAGCTGTGTAAATAAGTGAGTGGCAGTTGCCCCAGGCAGAAATTTTTACTGATGCAATGAGATAAAAGTAATTAAGAAACATGTAGACTGATGGGTAATTAAATCCATGGGAAGCATTTTGTAACTAATTACTATGTTCTAATCACAGATTGCGTTCTATTTGTCAAGGTAAGTGTGTATAATTACACAGTTCCCATTTTCTTTCATCTAAAATCATCCCAGTTGGATGAGTATTTTTTTAAGCAAGCCCAGACCTCTGAGGTTTTGGCAGTTCTTTTTCCTTGGAATAAAGCGAAGTGGTGGTCATCTTACTGCTTGAATCCAGGTGGCACGGCTGTCTGCACTTACCAGTGATGCTCTCTGCCACGCTTTTATCTTGTCATGTGCTGTGACATGTTATTCTCATTGGTTTTGCACATTCGTACTCCATTTAGATGCCTAATGACATTCTGATACACCTCACTAGACTGAATTCAAACACCAATATTTAAGCATCTTAATTACATGTCTTCATACGCCTCAGTGCAAATATTTTAATTCTTGAAACAGAAGGATTTCCTTTTGTTAGGAAGAGTGATATAGTTTAGATAAGGCTTTGTTAGTATGCTCTGAGAGCTGCCTACTCAATTTAGTTCTCTCCTATTGTGACACACCAGTTCGACTTTAAGTTGTTTTCAGCTTGACAGGGTGTTTGGGGGAAATCTGAGACACTCAGTGGCTGAATGATGTTTTGGATTTCTAAATAGTGAAAAGAAGTGCATAGTCATTTTCCTGATCATCTTATCTGCAAGTTCATGATTTTGTAGATCTTTGTTGTATTCTTCTTCACCTCTGTCCTTCTCAATTGTTTTTTGTGTTGTGGATTATTTAGTCCATTTTCTTGTGTCAACTTTATTACAGTCCATTTTATGATAGCTTTTGTGAAAGAATGTCATGGTGGAATTCAGAATTTTGGAATACTGAGGATGTGTGAAGAGGCGTAGCATTGCATCCCCTTAGTTATGTATTCTTTCTTTATTCAGTGTTAACATTCTGCCAGCTTTTTTTTGATTGGTGCTAATTAGTCAGATAATGCTTTCAAAAAATCTGTGGAGGAAAAACTTGTCTCCCTTATCTGGGCTGTAGTACATCATTTTGATCCTGTCCTTTTCAGGGTGGTGGGGTTTTTTTTAATGGTGTGTTGTGTTTATCTGTATAGGGCTTTATTTGCTATGTTATTATCACCTCTTAATTCAGTATATTCGCCTTCTGCAAGTTATTCTGGTGAATTTAGTTTTGAGTTCCTCTGCCTAATTTTGTGTCATCACAAAAGGTTCTAGTGTTCCTATTTCCCACTTTTTTCAGATTGATTGTCCGTTAAATACACCAATCCTAGCGTAAATCTTGGAAGTTTTCTATATTGTTAAAACTGGCAAATTATTCCTAATGGAATAATTTGTGTCCTGTCTGTAGCAAGACAATTCACAAGAGGCATCAGTCTCTCTATCCTGTGACATACTACTTTCTCTTAAAAGTTACTGGTGAAGAACACTTGGGAAATGTTTTGTCTGTATGTTGTCTGAATTTTGAAAAAAGTATAATAAATGTGTGAATTCTTGTAGGCATAAGGAGATGTAATTAACGTTGACACAAATACAAGTTGTCCTAAATGTGGCAGGGAGTTTCATTAAGAATGTAGATATAACAGTACCAGAATAAAACCTAAGACTCACCTACATATAACATGCAATTTTGGGCTCAAAGGTATTTAATCTCTTACGTTTTAAATTCTTCATAGTATTTTTAGTACTTAATTTTAAATACTTAGTTTAAATACTTAATAGATACATTCTTTATGCAGAATGTTTTTGCAGCTTATCTATTATTAAAAAACAAACCACAGTGAAACTTGGTAGGGCTTGTGCTCTTACATCAGAAATGGAGAAGTTAAATATCATTCCCATCCTTTGGCATACTGCAGGTCTGATGTGATTTGCTCCATCCTAAGTTTGAACTTGGAATTGTAGCTATTACAGAACTTCTCCTACATCCTCTTTATAAACTTTATTTGTATAATGACAACAGTTTGCAGCACTTGCAACAGCTGAAATTTTGGAGCCTGTAAGTGGAATGCAGTAGCTACTTCTGTTGTTGAACAGCTAATGACCTGGTCTAGGACAATTTGAAGTTGATTTAAGGGGAAAGAAGTCCTAAAAGGAACAGGCAAAATGTAAAGTTTACTTTGCTAACTTCTGTTAGCTTTGAGTGGGCCCAAGGAGGCAGCTTCAATCTTCTCCCACTCCTGGCCCTTTGCACTGGGTCCTACACTGCCCTCTCCCCTAAAACGATGCACTATATGGCTACTCTGTGAACATCTGGAGAGTTAGTCTGGATTAAAAGTAGCCTTTAATAGGAGGATGGGGAGAACTTAGGTTTAGTCACTGTTAATCAATGAGTTTTTGTTATTCTGCCCCCAAATTACATCTTTGGGTTATTTGTAATGGTGCAGCCGTTTATGTTGGTCAGTGTCAGGGTTGTCCACTGCCACATGCTTTTCCTTTCAACTACCTTTTCTGATTGCATTGTTTTTTGGGCAGCTAAACAGAACGCTGCTTTGGAATGCTGGTTTTCAAAGAAAAATCTTGACTCTTTGGCTTGCTCTTTGATTTTGTGCACAGGTAAGGCAAGGGACAGAACACAGGGGAATGAGACCATTGTAAATCCAATAAAGATCCTGCTAAGCTGCTCATAGAACAGGACTCACTGAGGCCAAACAAGGGCTTGGTAGAAGCAGAACTGTCTTGGTGATGCAAGTAGACTTGATTGTCAGGATTTGTATGCAAAGGAGTGTTGGTGGTTGATGTAAAGGTGCCTACCGAGACATCCCTTTAGGGTGAAGTGTTACGAAAAGTTGTATGTCATAATTTCGGGCTGTAAAGGTGGCTTAGAACAAAGGGGTAAAGGAGAAATTTCTCATGAAGTAACTATTTCAGGCAAATGCGTCTGTTCAGAGCTATCACATACATGCTTTTCATTTCCAATATCCCAACTGATGACTTAAAAAGAGTGGGATTTTTAGAAAAGATGCATCGGTTGATATGTACAGACTACCTGGCACTGTGTAGACTCGTATTCTTTTCTACTGTGTTAGAACTAGTCATGGTAAAAGAGAACTTATCTACTAACTTTCTGGTTGTAGAAATAGAAGCAAGATGAAATGCACTCTTTCAAAAACACACGTTATTTTTCTCGTTTCTAAAATGCATTCATTATTTGAAATATAAAGCCTATTTCCAATGGGTGACATAGCCATGGAGTGTTTGCAATTTAGAAGAGAGCTAATTAAGTGCTCTTCGTAGGATAAGATGAATGTTATTTATTTACTGAGATCATTCAGGAGTCAACAAATAACATTAATGTTGCAAAGTGTGATGTGATTCCTTCTAAAGAACCGTTTTTAAAGAAATTAAGTATGACTAGATTATGAACACAGCAGCTCCTGTAGCTCACGTGGCTTGAAATAAGCCACCTTTTTTATTAGTAGTACTATAACTTCGGGTCACCAGGATATTTGTCGAGGTTCTCTAACAAGTTTCTGCTGAGATCTGTACCTTTCCTATTGTTATTCTCTAAATAAGAGCCTGGGACAGCTGCTTCAAGCCAGCTTATGTGGACATGTCCAAGCTGCACTATGTAGTAATGCATTACATATTCACTAGTCTCTGTTATTTCTTTTTGAATTAACACTTTGCTTAGAACTTGATACAGGCAGAAAACTGGTGATATATAAGCCATCAAAAGTCTTCTGGGTTTTTAGTCACCTCTAAATTGGATTATATTCAAGTTACTACCGAGTCTTGAGATGAAATGCGTGATTGCTATTGCATGGAGCCATCCAGTCTCTCATGTTTCATAAATCTGACTGCAAGAAACTCATCCAGTAGTTACAGCTACAGTGAAGCTGTTTATATTTTCTCCCACTGACTTGAACAATGTTAATTTCCTCATCCTGACTCATGTAAAATTATGTAGAAATAACAGTGCTTTAATATATGTTACAGAATTAGAACATAATTTTCAAGTAATGACATCGGAATGCTTTGGATTAGAAATCAGCAAGCAGCCTTTGCTTTTCTGAATATCAGATGCTTAAGAAAAATACCATTTTCCTATGGAATAGAGAGGCAGGGATTAACACTTTGAGATGGACTCTAGAAGATCCATGGAATGTCAGTAGAGTTCTTTTATGTGTAGAAATAGTTTCAGCCATTCTTTCAGTCTGTTTTTTTTCCTGGATAGCTAACTTCAATCTTCATAACTCACATTAAATTACTATTCTGTAGTAAGATTTCTCTGGAGACTTTGTGCTTCATTTTATTTTTACAATACCCATCTCTTGCAATGCCATTGCATTTTTATTTGTTAGAATATATCTTTGTTAGGAAATACAACTTTTGAACAAAATGAGCAAAATGCATCCATTGGCTTCACTTTGCAGTTTATGGTGGACTAAATAACAAGATGTTTGGATCAGTTCTTTTTCTGGCAGGTATTTAGGTGGTCCTGTATGCTTCTGTTTTTCCTATAAAATAATTTAAAATGCAAGAAAATTCTTTGCTGGCAGTCTGCACCTTGGCTAATTGGTGCTGAGGATGTCAGTAGTCAGGTCTGAGCAACCTCCCGCTGCTGGTTTCCCAAGTTACAAATCAGAATTAGCTGCTGACAGCCAGCCAAATAACTTCAGCAAATACTTGGGACAATGGGCACCGAAAGGCACCAAGTCTGTGAAGTCAGGCAGTGGTTTATGGACACTGAAGCATTTCTGAGGATCTCTTAAGCTGAGCCACATGGTGCTCGGCTAGGAAGTTGATTGATGGTTTTACAAAGAAAAAAAATGTTTATGAAAGAATGCTTTTCTTACAGATTATCCTGCATTAATATATATCTGATGTGCCTGGCAATGTTTCAGCAGCTGGATGCTTGCCAGGACCTGACACTCCTGCAAGACACAATGCAGTTTGTGTCTAGCTGCACAGAGCTTTTTGTTTTATGATCCCGTTTTTAATGAGGCAGACACTTTCCTATGAGTTCTCCTTCTCTAAATCAATAACACTTTTACACTGTGATCATTACGTGCTAAACTTTTTATCCCGGCGTAAGTGGAGTCCGTTTTTGCAAGTTTTAGCTGCTTATCCAGAATTTCAGGCTATCATAGCATTCTGTTCCAGCAATTGGAATAAACCCAAAAGATACCAGAAGCTCTTGTGTGAAGTTGAAGAATTATTATGGGCTCCATACAAACTGTACTAACCAGGTTCCCCGTTCGTATATCCTGACAATAAGCTCAGAGGTGTTTAAATTCCTTTGTAAAGACTGCTCTAGGATAACAGTGGGAGCTGGGAGCCTGAATCCATTTATAAATCTGTCTGTAATCATTTCAGAGCAGTCGAGAAAAGTTTGATATTAAATGTCCTTATTGGACTGACTGACACATGAATTTCATGGGTTCTTTTGTGTAATTTGTGCTGTTGCTTTCATGTATTTTTGGGTGCTGATTCTAGTGAGAGAGGAATAAGGCATTAACGTGCAGTGGGGAGAATTACTTAATCCATCCTCTGAATTGAGCAGCAAAACTTAGTCACTCTCAAACCACAACACAGAAATTGCTTAGGCTATGATTCTGTTACCTTAAATTTATAAGTAAGGGTTGGAACAAGTAAATTATTTTCCTTTGAACTTTGACTTCCAGCCTCCCTACTGTCACTAGTGAAAGATTATTTATTTTAAAGCCAAAAAGTCCTCATATGATTCAAAACGATCGAAAAGAGGTATGTGATTTCTTTTATGAGAGAGGCTTTAACAAACCATCACTGAGGCTGAATTATTTCTCATTACTAACAAAGGGTGGCTCATTTAAATTGGGGCTAAGGTCACTGACAGGGCAGGTTGAAGGGGAGGAAAGAGAGGAGATATGCATTGTGGTTAAATGTGTTGGAACAGACCTGCAGAATAAAATGGAGGCTGTCAGATAGTCTCGATATTTGTTCTCTCATGCATAGAAATGTACACAGAGAGAATATGCGGGAAAAGGATTGCTCCAGTGGCTTGCATTCAAGCATATGGAATGATGAATTGCTTGGAGCCCTAGTGATAAAGAATGTTAACAACCTGAAGACAGAGAACCATGTAACTGTCCCATTCTGTTAATTATTGTCATGGACTGTTCTTTTAGGTATAAGTAGATGTAGACTAAAGTGGTTGGACAAGTAACTGTAATGATAAGTTCCAAATTCTTGTGGGTCTGTACTTTTACTTATACAATGCTTGTGATATTTGTTTGAAGACCAACTCTTTCATGATGTGATAAAGCCTGTTCTCTTAACGTTTGATGCCCTGTGATGCCAATATTCTTCTTCACCAGTGTGAACCTTGCTTTCTTCCTATCTGTGATATCCCTGCTGTGAAGGAGTTGTAGCTAATGCAGTCTGGTGGCTGCAACCAAGTAAACTGAGTAGTGGCAGCTTTCCCTTCAATGGGATGCCCGTTTTGGCTACACTTCTCCAGCTGGTTACTAGTGTTCATGAAATCTGAGGGAGCTTAATGTTGTTGAGATTTCTAGTTTTCTGTCAAATTTGATAGAAATTGGCCAACGAGTTCAAAAGTTTCTGGGACAGCATGGTGCATGCACAGCATGCATACCTGGTTTTCCTAGGTATCCTGATTAAAGATACCTTTCTTAAATACAAGCTTAAGGAATGTGAGTCTGCATTGGAGACTTGAATTGGAGGATTCAGTTGACAAATACTGGGATCTAATAACTCAGTTCTTAGTAAATGCAAGATATAAGTTCTTTTAAAAATAGAAGCTCAAACTTGTCCATTCTTCTGTATTCCTACAAACCAATGTCAGTTTAAACTAATGTTTCACAAATAACAGTGGCATCAGAACCCTTGTTGGAATAGTAACTCTAAACCGAAGTAAATGATGGCAAACTTCACTGTTATCCCAAGATAACTTGATATTTTGTTCAGCCAGAGGAAAGGAATGCATTTCTTTTGAAAATTTTCTTTTAAGAGGTTTCAGTTTATTTTTCTGTGCCAATCTGTAGTTAATACTGTGTGGTGTTATTTAACACACTCAGTTTTGTGTGTTTCTCTGATTTCTGTTTGCATTAATGTGTTCACACTCATTCTTAAAAGGCTTCTTTCCCATGGCTGAGCCTCAAACAGTATCTGAGCTGAGATACTGCAGCTATGTCTAGAGGTTCTGTGTAGGTTTCAGGGGAGTGTTTTCATCCTGTACATCATTTTTGGTTTTATGCTTACTTGTTTCGATGCATTCTGTGATCCTTATTTTGAATTTATGGCATCTTTTTAATTTTCCTTTGAGGCAAAATATTGAAAGAGGTCATTGCTTTCTCTGTTTTACTAGAGGGTGGAGATGGGAGAGAGGAGTATTTTTCTTTCTGAAAATATGGTAAACTCAATGAAAAAAAAAAAGTAAACCATTTCCCTTTCTAGAAAAAAAAAAAAAGAAAAGAAGAGGTATTTAACATATTCTAAGTTACATCCAAATTGTTGTTATTGTTGTGTAGGAACAAAAAGAGGTTATACTATGACTGAAGAGTTAGCATAAACCTACGTTAGATTATTTGAAATTACAGAATTACAGTGCATGAGCCAGGGCTAAAGGTCATGTTGTTAAAAAGGATTTATTGACAGTCAAAGTATGCTGTGCGAGAAATGACATTTCTCCCATTTCTAAAACAGAGGAAGATCAGACCTTTCATTAGGTTCTTCTTGTTTCTAGCATTACTAAAGCTTGTTTCCATACGTAGAGGTGACATATGGCATATATATATATAGCAGCAGCAATGCAGAGTATATGATAGTATACATTTTTATTTTTTTAGTCATGCTTTGAGTTAGATATTAGATGACTTCATAGTGCATTTTATGGATTTTATTTCTTTATCCAACTTAGTGATATGCATTTGGGCTTTTTTAGTAAAACCACTGTGCAAAATATGCTATCTGTTATTATCAGAAAATACAAACATATGCAAAAAGAGTACTACTTTAACTATTGGATCATATTTCTTTCAGAAAAATGAGGAACATTTTTAAAAAGCTTTTGATTTGTGATTCATCTATAAAGATAATTTGTCGAATTTTGAAGTCATATATCAGTTGTAGATTTCTATGACTTGATTGCAATGCTAGTGTTAAGTGGATTAGTCATCAATATGCTGTGCTAATATTACTGTAACTGTTGAAAGGCAGAATATTTTAAACTTTAATACAGCTTCTTAAGCATAGGAATACTTAAAAAGCTGTATTAAAATAGTAGTGACAACAAAAGAAAAACCTGCCTCAGTATTTCTGACTCTTTGGCCTGAAACTTTATTTATAACAAATTGTTTCCTCTTATCGCTGCCTGTTGCAGGCTCTATAATCAAGTTGAACAAAATCATACAATACAAATAGCACTTGGCAGTAAGAGAATTCACAAGATTTTCGTGCTTGTTCAGAAAATACATACGCAGTTGGTATGCTATTCAACAAATTTTCCTTTTTATGCTTGACTTGGGACAATTTTACGTAAGAGTGACTGAACTGCTGCTGCCTGGGAGAATTTTTGTCCAAACTGTTTATCCTGTGCCCCTTGAAACATCTGGTGAGCAGCGGTCATTGATAAGAGTGCTGTATCAGACAAATTGCCCTCCTCACCGTAACTGCTGTGGTGTTTTGTGTGTTCCTGTGCCGGTGACGTGTTCCTCAGCACGTGTGCACATGCTGCAGGCGATCATTGGTGCCCAATCTTCTCCCTCTGCTCCTCTCTTGATTTCTAAAATCATGTACACATTCTCTCTTTAATCACCTATAAACTTTGCTTTGATATGCCCATTACAGGTTGGATGAGTCTCCTAAAACTAAACTCTTTGTGGAATGATGAAAAGTACTCTTGATGGAAAAGCTGTCTCAAGAAATAAAAGAAAAAGTAGTAACAGCACCATTCCTCAACCGTTAAAACTGCTGTGCAGAGGAGTAGTATTCAAAATGCAATTACCTGGTTTGAAGGGAAATACGATCTCCTAGTGTTAGGGATAACTCATTAAAGAAGTCTTTAAGGCAAGTGTATTATTTTTTTGATCGTGATTTCCCTAATGATGGCTTTCTAGCAGTTAATGCAGCTGAGCAGCTGTTGTAGGATTTGTGAAGTTCAGAACCTTTATAAATTTTTTCCTCCAATTACAGTGCTGGGTTTTGTCTTTCAGAGCTAAGCAGAGGATGTAGAATAGTTGGTAACAGGTATAAGGAGCACATTACAGGAAACTGTAAATGAAGACAAAGCTAAACGTGTAACACTGTTATAGCAAGTCTTTAAAGAGAAACATATTTAACAAGTACGGGTATTATTAGATTGTTTCAGTAATTATTTTAAGTCTTTTTTCCTAGTGTCGTCTACCCAGTGTTTTTTTTAGTAGATGTGACTAGGGTCTTGTTTGAATTATGCTCTTGAAAAGAGTCAGTGATTATTTTGCATGTTTTTTGATGAAGATTCCAAAATAAAACCTTATCTCTCTTAATTTTTATTTAATTTGTGTTCCTGTGTTAACATATAGCAAAGTTCATGAGCAGGCAAATTATTTTTTAGAATAAGACCTTAATAGACATTAATCTGTATTACAAAAATACATTCATATCCTTCAAAACTCTTGAATAATTTCACTCTGACCTCCCTGTGGACATCTCTGACAGATTTTAATTGCATTCTGATTATGATATATTTTGGTGATGTCTCACTGAATACTTTAAATAAGTTTAGATTGAGGTGATTAGACACCAAAGAGGCTCTGGGTATTCAGTGAGAATTCAGTAGGTAGACTTAAATGACTTTGTGATTTATACTTAGGGAAGCTGCAATGCTAATGGTACACAAGCATTTTCCTTTTTGGTCAAGTTGACCCATTTGGAGTTGCATCTGTTTGAGAAAATATCTTAAGTAAAACTTCATTTGAAACAGAGGATTTTAAAGTTATATTTGTCACTTATGATAGTACTTCTTAAATCCAGGGGTTTTTTTCATGATCAGAACATGTAACATTCTAAAAGATATCTCCCCTAATCCTGGGATACACAGCAGAGCAGAGATTATTTATCCATTCTTCTTAGCTTTTCAGTTGAAGGCAGGCATTAGCTGTCTTCTTTCTCTGAGTACATTTTAAAATTTCAGCTTTTCAATGTAACCCAAATTATTTCCAACTCATTTTCAGGTAATTTTAAACATGTCATCTGTAAATACACACAATATGGCTTCTTTCTTCTCTTGCTGTTCATCTATTAAGGAAAAAACAAAAAGTCAGAAACATTGACTGAAATAGGACTATAGGATTCAGCTCTTGAAAATGCAAGAAATTTGAGGAGGAGAATGCTTTCTGGAGCATGAATTTCCATGTCAAAGATCTCTAACGCACCTTGGTAGCTTGCGTGCAAGCTGCTGTCATAGAATTTGTAAGTTATTCTCTTTCTGAACCAAGATTCAGAGAGCTGTTTATCTTGGCTACAAACATTTTTTAATGATTGAAACTCGGTATGCCATGTTACTTCCCAAGAATTAATCAGTTTCCATGAAAACATGTTGTTTAAATTAATCCAAACTCATTAGCACTACAGAGATGGATACTCGGTAAAAAGCCTCCATTAATTAGCACTGCATCCTGTAATATGCCTGCAGCTCGTGACCATTTCCTTGAATTTGTGCAGTGTGTGACCCTTTGCATCTGATACTTCATCTACAGCAGACCGATAGCCTATGTTTTGGTTTCAAAACAGCGAGCGTATGGTATAATGAGTGGCATGTTACCCTTTTTTTTCCTCCTAATGAATTCCCGAGTCATAAACAAGATTTTTCATACGTGTCATTTTGAATTCAGAGTTGGAAGCAGCTTTCTCATTTTTGTGTTGACAATAGGCATAGAAATAATAAATTTCAGTTCTTCAGTCTTTAAGTTTATGGAAATTTTGCTCTTTCTCTTTTCAGTAGCTAAGGAGTGTTTCTGCAGGGTGCTAGACTGACCCTTCTGGTGGAGGGTTTGGTACTCGCTCTCTGCTTATACTACAAGAGCAGCACGAGCATATCAATACTTCTCAAAGTGTATTTGGGAGGCATAGAGCTGAGAACAGTAATTCCACGCTTCAGGGACCTACATATCTGTATGCAGGGCTGCAGAACAACAACTCTAATAAACTCATGCCTGTCTAGTGTTTTCTGAAATAGCGTTCCTTTGTGTTTAAGTCCCTTTTTGCAAAATCCATTACCTGTGGTCACCCCGTCCTTTATGCTTTATTTTCTTGATGCATGTACCATTGCCTGTCATTGAACTTGCTTCTTGATTAATGTTCTTGCTTCAGTAGAGGGCTAATTAGCATCAGCTAATTCTGCCCCCGATCATTACTACACAGAAGACTTCTATTCTGCTAACTTAGGCAGTAGATGTCTACCACCTCTGAAAAACAACTTAATTCTTGTAGGATGTCTGTAGATTGAATGGCCAGTTTCAATTTTGTCTTTTTTCAGCTGGCATGTGTAATGATTAAGTGGAATTTTTAGTATGTTTTTTTTTTTTTCATTTGTGTAGGAAGTGGCCTTCAAAACAGGCCGTTGTGTAGGTAACATACATGGAGGGTCATAGGCAGGCGGCCAGCAGAAAAAGCACAGGTTTCTCTTAAAGAATAGCTTCCCCATCCCTCAACCTGAGAAACAGGACCAACTCATGAAATTCAACTATGTTTTTTTTGTCTCCGGATTTTCTGAAATCCTTTCCTCCCCTTTCTTTTCAAACTGGCTACGAAACCCGATTTATCATCATGATGTATGGTATCATTAATCCTCCTTGAAAGCAAGATGCATAATGCTGCGGTGTTGGCACTGAGCAAACTTCTGTGGCTTGACTGTCTTGATGCCCTTTTGAGTCTCTCTTGTTCCAGCAGAATGAAATGGGACTCATAATAAGTTGAGCTGTCGTGCTGTTTGCAGCAGCACGTGACCTATTGTGCTGGTCCCTTGACTTCCCCCCTTCTCTCCCCTCTGCCGAGGCACTAGAACTACAAAACGAGCAAGACAGGGCTGCTGGTTTATGCTCTAGCAGTGAGCTGTTAGGAACAGACGTCCCTATCGGGGTAGAATGACCTCTTTTATAAGCGAAGACGAGGGTTTGCTTTGCGGGAGACAGAAACCTCTTATGATGTCTTTGGTGGTACTTCATGATCAGTTGGCCCTATTTACTGCGTACTTTTTCTTGGAAACCCCCTTTCTAACTTTTTTTTTTAAATTAAGACCATGGAAAGAAGGAATAATTTTAACTAAACTTCTACTACCATTGCAAGCTTTCTTATACCTTGTTTCAAAATACTCCTTGTATCAAAACAGTTTGCTTTGCTTATCAATATAGTCACAGTAAAGTGAGCAGAAGAAATAGTATTTGCTATAAATTGTAAAACTGGTAAATCCTTCAGCAGTCCCAGGTAGTAATCTTCCTTTGTAAATGCCTACATGGTGAAGCATTTGCTGCAAGAGGAGCAGTTCTGGGTTTGAGACTTTTATGCAGTGAATTTAGATAAATAAGCATGTTCTCAACAATTTCATCAGTTTTATCCTTCAGGTGCATGACTTTCCTTTTTTGAAAAGGAAAATCTTGAATAAAGCAAATTGTAGCTTCCACTTTTCGTAGCCACAGAAGACAAAATGGAAAACCACTGGTAGTCATGTCACTGTTATATTCTACTATCATACTTCACATCTAGATATGAAGTTGATTGTAGAGTATCCTTACATTAAAGTTAGCTTTGTGTTACTGAGGAGTAGATCGGTAGCTGAGCCAGCACTCTTCATTTCAGTGTTGGTTGTTTTGGTAAAATCTCCAAAACCCAGAAATTCATGTGAAAGGTGGTGGTACAAGTGTGTGCATATATGCCGTTATTGGGTGGAAGGGGGGAGAGTGTTTAGGTTGTAATTTTGTGCAAAATCAGAACGTTTTGTTATTGTAACTTAAAAGCAATTTAGAAAAGTTCTTAGTGAGCAGCTTTTTTTGCTGTGGTCCAGCTCTGATTTGACTTTGTAAGTTACATAAAATAACACATGAAATATGAATGTACTTGGGGGGGAGTTTACAAAAACAAAAATTTTAAAATACATTAGAACATTCTTATTGAAATAGAGTCAAGCTGTTTCTTGAGCTCTTTATTTTTGAGCTTAATAAGCTGTTTCTTGAGCTCTTTTGCATTGAAGTTCATTTAAGCTCTGATTATTATATGAGTAACCGAGATAGCATGTTTCACTTGTTGGAAAGATAACTTAATCTAACGACAATTCAAAGGATGCTTTACAGTTTTGAAAAAGCAATTGCCAGAAGAGTTAAAGGGGTCCGGGGCACAATTAATTTTTCTGGTTTGGAGTTTGCTAATATTGCCCAAACTTTTATCCATTAATTTGCAGGATGAGGAGTTTGTTTTATGTACCTACGTCATGTCTGTGGTAAACGATCCTTAAAATCAAGTTCCTGTTATGGCTTCAGTATAGGTTGTGAATTTCATACCATGAATATATACTAATGTATAACGTGTATAAATACATGAGAACTTTAATAATTTGTGTATGCAAACATTTACTTAAATTAAGCATCTTGGCAAGGAGAAAGAAAAAAATATCTAGAATTTTGTTACTAAGTGTGGTAGACAAGACTACCGAACAAAATCTTCTAAAGTGATATTGTTGTGTGTTCTACTTTTAAAAATAATTATTTAAAATAATTACCATATCATTTTAAAATAATACAATATCCTACGTAGGTGGAGTAATCGGAGTTGGTGTAACTTGGTCTGTATGTCACTTCATATTAGTTTCCAAACACATTTCTTCTCAAAAATCTGTAGGCCATAAAAGTTAGTGTGTTCATTTCCTAAGTGCTCTAATATATGTGTCATCCTGTGGGTAGGAGAAACCACAACTGCTTTAAAGACTTGTACTGAGCTAAGCACTTGCAAAACATAGCTGTAGTTCTTGTAACTGCAGGCCAACATCCAGAAGTAATAGAAATAATCGTGCAGTGAGAGGCATCCAAGTGTGCTGAGAATGCTGGCTGATGTCATTGTGAGGTTTCTCTCTCTCATTATTCAAAGGGCATGGCAATCAGGGCAGATTCTTGATGACTGGAAAAGGGGAAATGTCACCATGCCCTTCAAGAAGAGCACGAAGGAGTTTCTAGGGAACTGCAGGACAGCTGAACCTCACTCTCTATGGGGTACATCCTTCTGGAAGCCACTTGATAAGCACATGAAGGAGAAGAGGGTGTTTGGGAAGAGGTAGCATGGATTTACCAGTGGCAAAATAATTTGACTGGCCTAAGTGACTTTTGTGATGGGATACCTAGCTTTGTGGAGGCGAGGAGTTTTGGTGTTTTGGGGTGGGTTTGGGTTTTTTTTGGGGGGGGAGGAGAGGGAGGTGGAGGATAGTTGTGGGGTTTTTTG
>VXBW01001711.1:138992-272455 GCA_013400375.1 Thinocorus orbignyianus | reverse complement strand
TTTTTTTTTCTGTTTTGTTTAGGACTGAGTGGGGGGGAGTTGTTACCTTGAATTTAACTAGGTCTTCAGCAAGTCTCCCATAACACTCTTAGATTAGTGAGATATTTGCCAGGCTGGATGGGGCTTTGAGTAACCTGGTTTAGTGGGAGGTGTCCCTGCCCGCGGCAGGGGGGTTGGAACTCGATGATCTTTGAGGTCCCTTCCAACTTGAACCATCCTATGATTCAGAGAGAAGAGAGAGATATGGACTGGATAAGTGGATGGTAGATGGCTGAAAGACTTGGCTGAACTACCGGGCTCACAGGGTGGTGATCTATGCTACGAAGTCCAACTGGTGGTTACTAATGATGTTTTGTGGGGATTGATACTGGGGACAGTATTACACGTCTTTATTGACAGTGAGATAGAGTGCATTTTGAGCTATTTGGGAGATAATACCAAATTGGGGGAATATTTGACTGGCTGGAGGATAGGGCTAATATTGCAGGGGATCTCTGGATAAATGGACTACCAGTAACTTCATGAGGTTCAATGAAGTAAAATGCCTTTTTTTATCCAGGACAAAATAATACCCTACTGTAGTATGGATGTGGAGAGCTGATAGTCCGGAAAGCAGCTTTACCAACTGGAGTTCCTCTGGGCAAGCTGATGAACATGAGTCAGCAGTGATACCCCTTTGCAATTTCAGCTGTGTCCTAGACACTATTAGCATGAGTGCAGATATGGGCCTAGGGGTGTCACTAATGCATTGTATTTGGCAATTATGAGACCTCATGGGGAGGCTGCTCTGTCCAGTTTTGGGTACCCCAGGACAAGGCTCCGTGATGGAGTGGACCAATTCAGCAGAGGGTCACTGAAATGATCAAGTGGATGGAGTGCATGACATACGAGAGATGGATTTGCTTTTGAAGAGAAAGCTAGAAAGAGATCTTCTTGCTGTCTATGACTGCTTAATGGCAGGGTAAAGAGAAGGCAGACCCTGACTGTCTTGTAGTCAGACAGGTCTTGCAGAGATAAGATTAGAGGTAACAGGACAAGTTGGAAGGCAGGAAATCGCAATTAAGTGCAAGCAAAAATATTTTACCCTGAGGGTGGTTAAATATGGAAACAGATTACCCAAAGTGACTGTGGTACTTCTGTCCTTGAAAGTATTCGAAACACAACTGCACAAGGGCCTGAGCAATGTCAGCTAATTGGACCTGATTTGAGCAAGAGATTGGATTAAATGACCTCTAGAGGTCCCTTGCTACCTAAGCTGTACTGTGATCCCATGAGACGAGATTTTCACCATGTGTGCAGAATTGTCTTTACCTTTTGGCTTTCCTGATGACCAGAAAAAAAGCCATTTGTTCAGGCTCTTAAATTAAGTTACTGCATGTAGCAGGTCTTTATGTAATACTAATCAATGCTTCAAAGCAATTTATGCTATTAAAGAGATATTTGAAAACTATTGATTATGACTCTGATATTGAAGATTCAGAGGAATACTTTTTGATTCCTCATTCTGAAAGGCACTAATGCTGAACAAACTTTTCTGGCCACTCAACCAACCATTTCTTTGACCTGTGTTGAGAAGGATTGGTAAAGCCAGTCATCCTTTTTCTAGGCTTTCTTTTTTAAAAGGACTTTTGGGGATCTAGTAATTTCTCCAAAGATTGCATTCCAGTAGGTCATTCAGCATTCATGATCTTTTTCTGCTATTCGCAGCACTCATTAAGAAAGCACGAGTAGACAATTGTTCCTCCCTTCGTTCAGACTATCCAGAAGGGTGAAAACATAGATCTGTTAAAAAGAGGAGGTATGTTGGGGCATAGTAAAGATCCTGTAGAAAAATCAGACTGTGAGTTGCTTACATAGAGCTTTGTCTTTCAAAGTGAGAATGAGACTGTGATGGGACCAGGTTGTATTTGGTATGTCATGAGCGGAGCTGCAGTACTGCATTTGTCTGGATGATTTATGATACATTGCTGAATCATAAGCTAACCCACACTTTCGAAAATACAGAAAAAACATTGAACCTGTAGGTGATTGATTCTAACAGCTTTCACCAGCTCTGTACCTAGACCTGTCTTTTTTTTTAATCTGCTTTTTGTCATCTGCTTGCCAGATACCCTGCAGTTTCTGAGACAGGTGTGCATTACTTGTTGAGTTTGGGATAGGAGGTATTTGTACAGGTTTGTGCGTCAATCCATTCTGTCTGTCCTGTAGAAACTCCTTCTGTATACAGGTCAAATACAGTTTTCTTGGTGAACCAGAACCTAATCCTTCCAAAGTTCCATTAGCACCAGTTGGTTGCTTCCATTTTGATATACTCTTTCCCGCAGTGGGATCTTTCAGTGGTGATTCATATTGTTGAGCTGGCTGGCTAAGAGAAGGCTTGGACTCTCAAGTGGTGAATCAACATTTGCAGAGTACTTCAGAAGCATAGGAGGAATTTGATTCCTCCAAACCTCAATTTATGTTCAAACTTGTATTATATTCAGGTTGATACATTGAATATGGTATGTACACACATGTCTTCATAGTTTCTCAGTTAAGGCACTGATTCAGCAATCAGGCACATGCCCTGTATCAAGTCTGTAAAGAGTGACTATAAAATCCGTACTGAATAAATAAGGGGAAACTCAAATAATGAAGAGAAAATGAATATATGTAGGGTAAGCTCATTCTGAACAATGAACAGATTTAAAATGAATCTGATTTTTTCAAGCTTTTCTCTGTCTTTGGCTATGATGTTCTTGTTGTTTGGTTTGGTGTTGTTTTTTTAATTCAAAGGGTGTGATCAGGAATGGCAGGGTCAGATTGATTGTCCTCGAGTCTGCAGGCAATTTTTGACAAACATTTAAGTCAGACCTCCCCTTGGCAGATGGTCTTTCAGATTTCTGTGATGCAGTGGGAGAGGTACTTCTATGGTCTGTACAACACTGCAGGTTGCTGTAAGAATTTACCATTGGGGAAGGAACAGCAAGGAGGTCAGGCAGTTATTGATAAGCACATGTGGGCTACTGAGAGGGTCAGCATCAGGGTTCTCCCACCGAGGCAGCCTGCAGAGACTTGTGCTGCTGGAGAAGCCACTCCTGTTCTCATTAGAAAATCTCATAGGAAAGAGAAGAATGAGACAAAAGGAAGGAGAAGAAAAAAATAAGGGGATTTCGTGACTGATTTTTATGTGTACAAAGTACAACAGATTAATAAATGGGAGAATTTCAGTGGGATTAGTATCTGATACTTTAATGTCTTCAGACGTTTTTGTAGATTGAAGTAAACTTATTTTTTGGATGGAGTAGGTTCCTCTTCAATTTAAAAGATGTGTGATGCTGCTCAACACAGTTGTTACAGTAGTGGCATGAAAATAAAGTGAAATAAAAAATGCCAGAATTTTTTTATTAAAGAAGTGAATCATTTCAAGTGGTCTCTAAAACAGAAATGCGCATATCTCCTAAAAGTGACAACTGTAGGATTTCTTGTCTTCTTTATGACAAGGATTGTTTAGACTACACCACAAAAACGAAGTTAAAACCCATGTCAGATAATCTGCAATGAGTACTCTTTGTATTGAGATGCTGGAGAAAGGAATAGCTTAGAACCTCCTTCATTTACTTGGAACCTTTTCTTTCTCCAACTTCTTTCATTCTCAATCATCTCCAATCACCGCAGAGCAGAGATCAGAAGCCACTACTGAGGTTCCTCTTTTGTGCTGGGTAGTGATGGCAGAGTGAGAAATAAACTGCGAGCTCTGACCAAAGACTTGTAATTACTTCAATATAATGACAGTTGGCCTTAATACTGTAACAAATGCTCTGAGTTTGCACATCCAAACTCTGCAGTTTGGATCAATTTTCTTGTTTACAAAATCAGCTTGCTTTTATTAGCACCAAAATTTTCCTGTAACGGAATGGTGAATGACGTAGTGAGGTTCACTGCAAAAGAAAGGAAGAAGATACTGTAGGTGATTAGGCAGTGGATTTAAATAGGTTCCTACATGGGGCTGGAGTTTGGAGGGGGAGGGGATTGAGTGAAAATCTGAAGTGTTCCTTCACTTTATTAATACTTTTTGGGAGGTCTGTTGTTTTCTCTTTTTACCCCGTGGAAGTTCAGACTCCTAAACTCAGGATGCAAAGGGCTAGAATAAACAGCCTAACCACAGTTGACACCAAACATCTATCACGTGCAGTTGCATCCAAAGTTGTTTTAGCCTTCTTGTAAATACTGAACACTCATAGAAGCTTTCTGCATTTGAAGATCAAATGGTCAGCCTGAAGCTGGGAAGCGAACATTCTCCTACAGTACAGGTGTTTTCGGGCCCTACTTTTCCCCTCAGATTAAGACTATGTTCACGGTGCTCTCAGCTTGAATTGTTCCTGTTGCTTGTTGTTCAACACCCTGATCAGAGAGAAGATGAGACAGTTATTCCTGTTGTTGCTGATTTACTATTACAGCTGCTTCCTCTTCTTGTGATTTAATTTGAAGTTTCAGCCCATCAGGGGGCTAATGGTCCCCACCTATGTAGCTTTAAAAGCTCGCTGTTGTTTTCCATGGGAGTGTTATTTCCAGTCCTAGACAGTGATTTATTTTTTTCCTCAGTGTTCATTTGATACCTGCAAGGCAGTACTCCATTAGCCATTTTAGTGGGGAAAAAAAAAAGGGAACCCCCCCAAAAAAAACAGCGGAAACCACACAACCTCCAAAACCCCACTGAAACCTGTGCAACTGTTTAAATTGAAAGCTTAAAATGAGAGTTACTCTGTTTTGGTAGAAACTCAGCAAGTCTTTTGGCTATTGGTGACTGATACAGCTGTCAGCCATGTGGTAGCCAAATGAATATATGACTATTGGAGACTGGTATGAAAAAAATCAACAGGACATTACCCACCATTTACATCCTTTATGTTTCTCTTATTTTTAAAATGTAGCACACGTAATTCCCTTCATTTTTCCCTATCTCAGGAAAAAGTAGCGTGGGCAGCAAACCCTAGACCATATTTCATAGTGCGTTACTGCCTGTGGTGAGATGAATTCTGACAACATTAGCAACTGCAGTGGAATCCAAGGTGTGATTGTGCTAGGTGCTGCTAGAAGGTTGTGCACACCTGATCAGACACGGGAGTGATCAGTTTGAGTGTGACTACGAAGTTGTGGCTGCAAGCTGGATAATCAAAGAACTGAACTTCCAGAATACTTTCCACCAGACTTCTTACAAGACTAAAATTATACACCTCACTTGCTGAATGATTCTGGAAGCAAAACTTAAGAAGTTATGGGTTTCTTCTTGGTTTACCTTTAAATTTTAAGTATTCTTAGTTCTGAATAACAAATGACCTTGAAAATCTTTCTGAACAAACAACATTATCTTTGATGCTCAGTGTAGCCTGCTGTTCATCTTTCTTGTTATTAGTGTGAGTTTGAGTGGCAGTCTTGAATGTCCGTTTTTGTAAAACTCCTGGTTTTCTAGGTTTTTTTCATGTGATTAAAGTCTGCATATGTATTTGTTTTCATCTTAAGTATCTATTTGTAATATATAAATGTTATATCTATATAAAAAAATATATATTTACATTTTGTGGTACCTTTTCTGCTGGTCCAAAGAGTGCTTTGGTGAGTTATGTACCTTCTAGCGTTTGGATGTTTTCTTTACTGGTGCATCATCAGTATTAGAAATCTAACTCTTCACTGAGTTGATGGTATGTTACCTCACTGGGAATCACAGGAGTTTTCCTCCCAGCCACCCTGTTTTCCGTGGCTTATTTCTTGCTTTGGGGTGATGAGGAGGGGGAGATGGATTGCACTGCAAAAAGGATGGAAGCTGGGCACTGATAGAAGTGGCTGCGTGAAACCTCATTGCTTTTGGCTATTATTACAGGGTGGTGCAATCTTTCCCCTCTGTGAGCCGGAGGATATTTTTGCCAAATATCACTGTTCAAGGTCACCTCTCTTTACAATATAAATCAAATATGCTACTTCCTAAGGCCCTGATTGATGGAAAATAAAGTATTAACTGCCAGGAAACAGGTTTTCCTATGCTATCGCTCCTTCATGCACTGGTCACTAAACTTTTCAATAGAACCTTAATATTGTATTGCTAATGGTATCATTTAAAGAATACAGGTTTTCAACAATTATTCCAGGAGGAACGTTAAGCACTGTGCTTTAAAGCTGTTTTTGCTTATTGGAAGCTTACCAGTTAATAAGTTAACTACTTGCAACAACCATTAATGCAAACTCTTTGCTTGGATAATGTCGCTTGTGTTCAATGAATTAGGTTCAAAAAATAGAGCAGAGTACTAGACTTGACTGACTTGCTGTAGAGGCAGCACAGAATTAGTCATTGGCTGTGAATGTTAATCACTCCACAGCAATGATAATTTAGAGCATTGTTGTAGCACTCTTGTGCTCATAAAATGAACTTAATAACCCACTGCTACCCATGGGATAAGCCTTCCTTCTCCTTCCCTCCCCCTTGCAATTGAATACCCAGTCTGGCTGCATAATAGCCTTGTGAAATACTGCATTAAAAAGAGTGAGCAGCTGTATGATAAAATAAACAGCTCTAAAACAGATTTGTTAATTATCTCTTTCTTTTATTCACAGAGGGTGTTTGTGAGATATGGCTGACCAGCGAAGACACAGGAGCTTATGGCAGAGACATTGGCACAGATCTCCCTACGCTTCTGTGGAAGCTGGTTGAAGCTATTCCTGAGGGAGCTATGCTGAGGCTTGGCATGACAAACCCTCCCTATATTTTAGAGCATCTGGAGGTAAGGAAGAAAAGAGAATCATTTATGTGCCGGCATAGACATTCACTGAGTGAGTCAGCATGGAACCTCGTGTGTAGTGCATTTTGTTTGAAGCAGTAGCTTAGAAAAATTATGGACTTCAAATAAATTTATAGAATTAGGCTAACAGCGTTAAGCCATTTGCCTGACACGGCAAGTTATTGAGTTAATAAGATATTCAGATCATTTCAGAATGATAATATTACTGAGGTCTCTGACCTGTGGGGCTTTATTATTGCAGTGTTGCTTTTGTGTATATGCCTCGTGTTTTCAAGAACTAAAGGAAATGTCATTAGCAGGCGATGGATTGGATTGACTTTGTCTTCCTGCTACACCTTAGATGTATATTTTCAGAAAGACTGTATGCTGGTCTCGCTCCACAACATTTTCAATATCCTGTGTCAAATGCTATTCTGAGAGTGTGTAGAACTTCCATTGTAAAAAATGGAAATCCTAAGTGGCTATCTGTGTTAAAAATATTGTAACAAAGTAGTTCAATGACATTAGAAGCATCAAAGTGTACAACAATGGGGATATGAAAGAATAACATGTGTATGCAGAACAGGAAGTCAGAGTTTTGTCTCAAAGATAAATGTGTTTGGTTGGATTCTGTCACCAAATGAATTTATTGAAATTCATAGGAACCGTTTATAGAAGGAACAGGATTTTAAAGAGAAAGAAAAAGCAGGGAAGCATATAATTTCAGGTAAATTTTATAACCATGTGCATCAGCAGTGTCTAGTTAATTAGCTGGTGCCCATCCTGCTTTCTTAAATATATCATAAAATTAGTAGTTGCATGTACATTTTCTTAAGATTCGAAGGACAGCATTTTCTCACCAGACTGCCATAACTGCACCTTTCCCTACTGAAGCACATGGGCTAGAGAAATCTCATCTTTATAGGATTTTTGCTTCAGGGTTTGCTTCACCAGCTAAAGAATACAAGCTGCAGAAACTGCAAGAGATTTCCTGGGCTGTTATTTTATTCTTTGGTTTAGTGTACACTTCATTAAGATAAATTCTTAAGAACACACCGAACAGAAATCTTTAGGAAGTGATTTGTTGTGTTTTTTAGAGCTTTGCATTTGTTTCAAACTCTCATATCTGTCACAAGTTTTTCTTCTTTTTTTATTTTTACGTTTTTCAGCATCGTATACAAAAGCAAGTTTTTAGCAATGTTGCGTTAGTATCTTTGTTTTCATTTTAACTCACATTATTGAAAGTCCTTTGGCATGGACTGCGACTTTTGGCACTGCTTTTCGTTTTCTGAGTACTTTCAGAAGATTTTGTTTAAAAACCAAAAAATAATCAGTTGCTGGAAGTAAGAAATTGCTCTGCCCAGCTGAGGGGCACTATAGTCATCATTTGATATAACGTGGGCAAGGTGGAAAGTGTATTGCTTTCCTTTGATCAGTAGCCGTCTTAGTGTGAGCGTGTCACAAATCTCGGAATGGTTTTGATTTGTGATCTTTGTTCTTGCTGTTTCTAAGTTTTCTAGAAAGCATTGCAGTTAGAACTCTCTTTGACCTGACTCATATTCAGAAAAAGTGTGATGGCGCAGTGAGAGGAATTAATGAAAGCCTATTGAAATATGTATCTTGAATGTACAGAACGTGCAGTATGTGTACGATAGCAACATCTGCTTGTCCTCTTTTGTGTTTCATAAATTTTCTAGGTAATGTGATGTTTTTTTAAGGATTATTTAGTCATGTTTCTGTGTATGACCAAGAATTTCTGAGCTTTGTAATTTGGTGAAATGATTTTGATGATTTGTCAAAATAAATTTGGAATTTTTTTTCACCTAGTGCATCTTTGTCTAGTCCCCTCTTCCAATTTTACCAGACTTTTATCTGAAAGATCACTAGGGAATGTTGGCAGTCTCCTGTATACATTTTCACCAGACAAAATAAACGTTTTATGGGGAATGTGCTTTTAACTTTTCAGTTGAGTAAAGGGTAAAACTGTGACTTGTTTAAAAAATGAAATAAATGAAATGAGAAGTTGATTAACCTTCATGTCAGTTGGTTGGGATGAGATCCAGATGTAGTTCTGCTATCTCCTAAGAAAGGTATAAAGGTCTGGTTGCAAGCATCTTCCATTAATTGTTTTAAAAGGTGCTGGGTTTTATTAATTTGTTTTGTTAGAAGTCATGCTGCTAACTAGGATGATGTTTGGTTTTCTGCAAAAAAAAATTAGGTGGGGAAATGTACTAATCATGTTTCATTTTTATGTTCAATGTAGTGGAAAAAGTTGTAACTGTCGTATCCTTTTTAAAAATCAGAAATTACCAGCAATTACATACTACTGTATGTTTGCAATTGCTAGGCAAAGGTTTATTTCACTTTAATAATGGACATGTCTGATAAATGGCATAGAGGAACAACAGTTATGTAAAAGCATAAGTTAATTTTAGGATCTGGACAGAGCCTAAAAGCAACGATTTTGATTAATTTGCAATTTTTGCCATCTTTATTGGAGCTCATCTACAGGTAAAAGGTTTGGCCAGTTTTATGTCTGTCTTATTCTTGTAAACCCCAAAGCTACTAACAAAGTTCATATAAATACATTTGCTTTCTTCAGTGAACACTCAGCTTAAGTTAAATGTTTCAAAAATACCGCTTTCCAAAGAGATTATGTACATTTTTTTAAATAATGGCATGTAGTATTGCATGAACTCCTCTGTCATTACAACTGGTTTTGTACTTAAATAGAGTTCTTAAAACATTTCACAAATAACTGTTTTCCTTCAAATAGCCATGTATTTGGTATGTGATCATTCAAAGCATTGAGTCACTCTTGATTATTTTCAGTTTGGTCTCAAAATGAGACTTCAAGATACGTGCCTTTATCCTGTGTCCTCTCTCTCTTAATATGTTGATGCCGCATAGTATTGAGGAAATCCTGGGATTTTATCTACATGGCAGAAAATTTTAGGAAACAGGCATGGACTTTGGTCAGAAAAAATGTTTTAAGACAGATTTTTTTTTTAATATATGTTAAAGGTGAAGTAAAAGTTAATATTAGGATCTATTTTAGAGTCCCAGCAAAACCTGCAGTGAATGCATATGTGTAAAGTTACCTTGTGTACTCTTACCCATCTGTATTTGCACAGAGCTACTGTTCGAATTACAGACTGCCAGGTGGCCAAGAGGTTATTGTGCTATAGTATCAACATGTGCTAAAAGTGACATAAGGTATACATCCTGCTTTAGAAGTAACCTCCAGGCATTTATTCTGTAATCATATTATGGAGTTATTGGCCAGAACTCTAGTGAGACAGTGTTTTACATCCACTTGCAGTTGCTGATAGAGAGGGAAGGTTGGGAGAAATCCATTAAAACAATAGTAGTAGATAAACAGCGAGCAGGAGCTAGTCTGAAAGGTCAAAAATTAGGCTAAATGTGTAGAAGGTCGAAGTGAATTAATGTTAGGGGCGTAATGTTAGAGACTGCTTTTTGCCTTGAATTATTAACCTTTTCCCCAGGTTTTTTTGCTTCATTTTCTTGTTCAATATTTGATTGATCTGCTCTGTCCAAGTCAGAAGGGAATTGAGATCGTCCAGACTGTAAAAGGGCAGGGATTCGCATCCTCAGCCTTAGCTTACCTCCTTTGGAGGTTTAACACTAACACTACTTCCAGAGTTGTCTGGGATTTTAGTACAGCACTTTCTGTGAGTGATGGGATGCTTCCAAATCTGTATAAAGGAGGCAGTTCACACCTGTCATTCCCGTAAGTGCTTAATTTCACATGACTAGATGAGTAGTCGTCTTTGTCACCTGTCAAAATGAGTCTGTCTCAAACTGCACCATATGCCATCTGTGGGCTTTATCTCCGTTATTAATTCAGGACATTTGAGTGATACACCAACCATTGAGATGGAGCCTGCATGGCGGCAGGGTCTTTAAATGCATGAAGAGTGCCAAGTGTGCCATACCACGAGTCGCAATAGTATTTCTTTGCTCTTTTGCTTTGATTTTTCGTGTCAGCTTGGTGTTCATGCTCCTTAACCTCACTGAAGCTGATACCCTACAGATGGCTTCCTCAAACGTGCCCTGACACAGTACATAGATAGGCATTACAGTAAAATTACTAATTTGCTTTTCTTTTTTCCATATTGTTCTTTTTTCCTCAAAGCATAGTAAACATTTTTGGGCATTGTGCAGAAGCTCAGGTTTTGAGTAAGCTATAGAGTATAAACTGATTTGAAATGCATTTAAAAGGGGAATAATCTGTACACATTCCTCAATGGCAAATAAAAGGGCAGCATGATTTCAGGAACTAAAAGGCCTTCAGGGCATGTGTTTGCTTTGTTTCTAGTTACATTTTTGTCATTTTCATAGATTGCTGCATTTGAAAGTGCCAATTAAAATCTGTTGATTTGACTAGAAAAAAAAAAGAAAACTGTGGCATACATTTAAATAAATGAATACTTAAGCCCCTGACCTCTTATTACTGGGAGTTTTGTAGTGTTTTTTAGTCGGTGGACCATGCAACTTCCCCTTGCTGTAATTACGTAGTTGTCTCTATGCAAACTGTGTTTGTCTTGCTAGCAGTAAAATTGAAAGACATCTCAGATACTAAGGGGAGGAGGAGAGAGGCTGTTGCATCTGGGCTTCTAAACAAGAAAAGTAAAGGGGGGGATGTGTATGCTCACTGTTTCCTTTGGTATTCGCCCCATAGAAGCCGTGTGTGCATCTTTGCTTACTCTGTTTTCCAGCTTTTCATTTTTTTTTAGTACTACAATGCTCTCTCTCCTGTTCTTCCTCTTAAAGTGTTCTTTGCCTTTAGGTTTTCCAAATATAGTACATTTCCTTGAAACTGCTGTAAGACATAGTGTCATGGGAACTTTTCCAGTGTTGAACTCACCCTTGAGTGAATGTATGTTTGGATATTATGGGGTTAGGAAAGGGATGAATCTCTGCTGTGCATTTGTCACACCACTTTAATCTAGAGTTTTAAGATCTCAGGCTCAGCAGGTTCTAATGCCTATAAATGCTTGGTGACATGTTTGCTGTCAGCTGGTGGAATAAGATTTGGTGTAATAAATGTCAAAATAAGAATCCCTTATACTCTGGTTGAAGGTTTTGTGTTGTATTTGTGAATTCTGGGTGTTTTTAAAAACTTTAATTATGTTATTGTATTGGGAACTTTAATGAACGATAAAGGTTTGATTCTAGAAAATGTAAAAGGGAATATTTGTGGTGCTGGGAATGAAGCTCCTGTTCTTTGTAACACTAGTAGAAAAAGTGTTTGAGAAACAGAGAAGGAACTGCTTTTATTTATGCAGGATTCAGTTCTCCATCAGCACAGAACATTTTATGCAAGCATCTAGTGCTCTGCTGTATTTAATAATCTGTGCATAAAAATTGGTGTTGCAAAAAGGGGTTAACATTAAGTAGCACATTGCTTGACCACATAAAGCTGTGCGTGTTAACTGTACCTTAAATTATGATTTGCTCATATGAATGTTTTTCTTCCTTGTTAGTTATTACAAGAATGAAGAGTATTTAAATGCAGACAGATTCATTCTCAATCCTGTGCTGAGTGTCAGGCTGTCAATTACTTATAATACTGTCTTATCCCAGCAGACCTTTGGAGCTGTGGCTTACTTTGTTGGTTGACTACTAGCAGAAAATAAAAATCATCATTAGTTGAGCAGTTTCTTCAAAGGCTTGATAGTACGTATATGGGAAAATGCATTTTTGCTAAATAAAGTGGGAATTATAGCAGTTATCGTGTGCTTCAGGGCATTGGGGTAGAAGCTATTGTCAAATATCTTGCATAACATACTGCCATCTTCTTTTAATACTTCTGTCATCATTGAAAAACCAGTAATATCTCACTTTTCTAGTTATTTGTAATATAAGTAAAGTTCTACCAGCTACTCTCCATGCTGCTCCAAAAGCTTCTGTTTAGTTTAGATGCATAAACCCCTTTGTTTTCTTTGATAGATGAGCTGTCACATTCACTGTGCTTTGCAACATCATCTACATAATCTTCAGTAAGACTGCTTGCTTCATTAGGCTTTGGCATTTGTTTAAAAAAAGTTTGAATTTTCTTTGGAGGTGATTATTCTTTAAAAATGAGGGGAAAAAAAAGAAGTATAATGTGTTCTAGAAAGTTTAATAAAATTGCACATAATTCTGTACCATTGTGAATTGAGGAAAAGATAAAATAACTATCCATTCTTTGAATTCAATTAGTTTGTTATGCTAAATGTGCAAGAGCTGCTGAAGAATGTAAATTCTGTAATATCAATTCTTGTCATCATGGTTTTGTATACTTCTCTTTGGCTTTCCTGTGAAATTTAGATCAGTAAATTGGATATCTATAAAAATAAAAAAGTGATTGCACTTGCTTGAAGGTTTAGCTTTTGATTAAAACCTTCCACTATTTTCCTTCTACTGTAACCTGCTAAAACATCTAGTCTGTGCATTTGTCACACCAGTTGCTTGAAATAGAGGGAAACAATAGGGAGACTTCCTGGCGCTGAACTGTCTTGGTGCAGCTGAACTCTGGTGGGGTGTGCCATTCATTCTATGATTTCTTTCTGAGCAGAAACCATAAATCCTTTTATATCATGCAGGATTCTCATTTTTGAGGTGACGAACAAATGCATAGTATGGATGAAACTAGCAATCCATTTCCCTTATCTGTATTTCTGAAGACAAAAAGGTAGTGTGATGGTCCTACTGGCCTGTTGTAAGTGTGTGCTTCTCCATGCTTTAATTCATTTTCAAGGTTTTATTAGCATAAAATATGATTGAGATAGAGAGTTATTTAAAGTAGCAGGGTGCTGTTGCAATAAATCACCTTTTTAGGGAACTTTCCAATATGGATTTCTATTACATACTGCAAAGAGGAGTATTAATTTATTTCTGGAAAAAAATATTTCATTTGAGGAGTGCTTAATGATGAGAAATTAGAAAGCACCATGGAGAAAATTAAAAGGTGTATATTTTCTTGCCCATCAGAATTAATCATTTCACAAGGTTTTAGCATTAGCTGTTTGGTTGGATGGCTTTAAGTCATTAAGCCATCATTCTAGCCATTAATTAAATATATATTTTACCTTGAAGTGAATCTATTGATTGAAACTGGACGAGCAACACTCTGAAGCTCCACAAAGTCTCTTCAGGATTGTAATAATGGCTGCAGCAGTGACGCTGACAGTTTTCATCTTTCAAAGCACTCAACCATTTACTGCATATTTCCAGCCACACAACTTCCATCACTTCGTGTGGGAGCTGAAGGTGCTCCATTCCTTGAGAAAATCAGTGTGGTGCTATTTAATACTGTCTGTGTTGCTGGATCAATGGTGTTTCAGTGACACTCGCAGAGACTCAGAAGCTGTGCTTGTGCTCACAGGTCCATACAGACTTAGGTCGTATGCAATCAGGGTCTAACCAAATTGGATGCTTTACGTTTTACCCAATGTAAATTCAGTCCTACTTTGATATTGGAAGCAGGCTGTGATAGGGATACCATTTTTCTTATCATGAAGTACTTTGGTAACCCAGGGTAGGATACCTGTACTGGCATTTACTGTTTTTATAGATAAAGGGGATAAAAATGGTACTCTGCTAGAGGCTCTTTCTGTTCTTGGGCATACTATGTATATCCAGGTTACAAGTGATATCTTAGAGAGAAACTTGTACTTCTTAACTGAATGGCAGAGTTTATTTCTGTGTTTAAAAGTCAAATCGGGTAGCTAGTGTTTGGTGCTGTGTTTCCAGTTTGTGCACTGACTCATGGGAGGGGATGCAATAAACTTCAACTGAAGCTTTCAACTATGAAATACAGTATTATATTGTAGTATTATAGAAATATCACTTCTTTTTTGCAAGAGCTCCTGTTAGCCTGTCCTCGTTTTTAATAAAAGAAGATGTGGCAAGCTTTTGAAGGCACGTAGGTTTTTGTTTGGCTTGGTTTGTTTTATAAGAGAGAAGACTTAACGTGTAGCCACGAGGGAGGAAAAATTGCTTGGCTAGCCAGGGTTGTCTATTTTATGAGGTTGGAAGCAGTAGAGAGATCCCACACCTAGGAGAACAGCTGGGAACAGCTAGGGCCCAGCATATGGCTCTCACGGCTCGTTCTGCTATCAGCAAATCACAGCTTGCAGTCTGGTTTATATCCACTTCTAAGGGTGGCCTGAGCTAATACCAGGTTTTTGTTTGGTAATGTAGAAGGCATTTTTCTCATATGACAAAACAGATTTTTGCCCTCCATCTGGCAATCCACAGATTTGATTTTGCAGTTCAAATTACATTGGTCGGAATTGTGTGGGCTTCTGACTGCTCCAGTGTGACCTCCCTTTATCCTAATGGTAGGATAAAGACCTGGGCACGTCATGTTGTGTTACATGGGGTGTAAGTTGCTGCTAAGCTTGTCCATCATGTGCCTTCATTACATCTCCCCCACTTCATATACAGATGAGGGGGAGGCATTGCCTTCCAACAAGTCTCCTTGGGGAGGTGTGCGATTATATCTCCTGCATGTTCTTTGTTTTTTACAGCCCCATTACTCATGAGGGGTGGGAAGCGGGGGAAGGTTCCCTCTTCATTAGTTGTAACAAAACTGTTATGGGCTTTCCAGACTCAATCATACTGTGTCGTTGTTGCCATGCCTGCATCACTAGATCACATCTGTTCCTGAACTGCGCTACGGCAGAGGAATTTATAAAATGGACCACAGCCACTTGGTTTTTATCCAGAGCGTGCTGGTGGTGGCACCACTGGGCTTCTGAAAGACAACAGTCAGCGGATGCCACTCATGACATATCCCAACCTAACATCTGCCATGAGGGGAAGAAGTTTTGAGGGTGTGCCATTTTGTCATGTTTCCATATGGATGAGTATTTCTTTGGGATTCACTATTGGCAGAGGACAAAATCCTTTTACTAGGAAGCAAGTTATTCAGATCATTGTGACTCAAACACGAGACAGAATTCAAATACTGGATTTTTGCCTACTTTAGGTTAGGGGAAGGAATCACTGTCTGAACAGCTTGCTGGTACTGACATAACGATGCACAGATATTGATGTTTATTGTCTTTGTGATTCTCTATGGTTGCACGTGGTGTCTTTACAAACAGAAGGATTGATTTTCTGGTTAGATGGTTAAATTTGTGTTGTAATTGCTGGGATAAAATATACTGACTAGATAAAAATCTTTCTGGCAATGTGCCTTGTGTTCTGATGTACTCCAGCTGCTAAGAACTGGAAAAAAATTATTTCCTATGTGATCAGTATCCTAAAAAAAGATATTTCACATACATTGTTAGATTCCAAATGTAGATGACTTCTACTTTTTTTGTAAAGTCATCTTAGATCAAATTGTGCTACTCTTTGACCTTTTCATTCCTGCATGAAATGTCATTTCTGCATAGTGCTTCCCTTTGTTCATATACACATTATTAGGTTCTAGGGAATAGGGGGGAAAGGCAATCAGCTGTTTCGGTCATGATTAAAGACAGAAGTTTTCTTTCATAGTTGTATAATTTCAAAAAGTTGTTCCTTTATTATTTCCAGATGGAAATAAAATTCTATATTGCACTCTTACTTCTAACTGAAATCTGTAATTATATCTAGTAATGCGAAGCACTTTGTTAAAAGAAATATGTATTTGTAAAAAAACAACAGGAAACAGATGTTAAGCTTAGAATGTTGAGGCACTGTAAAGTACAGTTATGCATTAGCCCATGTTGTCCTTCAAGTTCTCTCTGGAATATTAACTAATAGTTTTAATAAGTGATGAAATCTGGTATTCTGTGTGTAATCTGTGGTATGGGAAAACCTGTCAGCATTGACTAAGTATGACTGTTGAGCACGTAGCTGTAATTTAATCAAAACTATGCGGTGAAGTACTTCTATGTACGTGAAGGTATAGGGAAGATAAAAGGTAAGATTGGAACAATCTTACCTTAAAGTTCTGGGTTAGACTGTGGTACTTATACCTGTGTTACTTATATATGTTTAACAACTAATATCGCTCAAAAACCTGAACATTTACAAAGTTTGGAAGATTATTTTATCCAGGTTTCTGTTTAGTTCATTATTCTGTTTCCTTCTGAACTGCTCACCCCAAGTTTCTGATTTTAAAAGGTAAATTAAAGAATACTAGTGGTACTTAGAAAATGAATGACAAAGAATCTGTGAGTTATTGAGTATTTCTGTCTTCTGCTTAGTTTGTGTTAATAATTTGTGTTCTGTTAAATTCACAAAGTTAGTAGTGCTTCATGGGAAATCAGTTTATCACTGGGCCTTTGATTCAGGTCTATGGCTGAAAATAAGAGTATACTCAGTTGGAATTCAGTGGTTTAAACACATGTGGCATATTTTGTGTAGCTTTAGATCAGAAAATAAGCAAAGAAAGGACTTCATAGTAGGAGTTGTTTGCATCCTCTTCTTCTCTAAAAGGAGTTTGGAGTGTCGAGAACATAACTGAAACCTGTGACCCCAATAACTAGGCTGTATTAGGGTTTCCAAATAAGTAGTATGTGTGTTGTAAATGCATTTCTGATGCACATGATGAGCAATTTACTTTCTAAAGAATGCATCTTCTTTGATATTGACGGCCTGATATGTATCTTTCTGAAACTAAACAATACAGTGGAATTATTAGTAATGTTTTTCAGCTCACTTCCGTGACTCTACAGGTCCCTGCATGCAATAAGGTGACAGTTGAAAAGTTCAATTAATGCCAGGCAGTTTGTGTCCTATTAAGACAGTATCAAGTGAAATGACTTTAACTGACTACAGTTGTGTTCTTGATCCTAAAAGGTATTGACAAGAATGACTGTGGATGCCATATGATTATTTTTTTTTTTAATAGAGTATATCTAGAAGATGCAGTTCTGACTAGAGTCTCATTTAACTGGGGCTGCTGAATGCTCTGGGTTCAGTTCCTCTTGCAGGAAGTGTAGTTTCTCATTCTTTACTGTGTATGATATCTTTAAAACAGGTAAATATGAAGTAGTTAGGGGGGGGTTTATTAGTTCCTGCTTCCCTGCAATGTATGGCTATTTTTTTTTACAGGTTTTAAAGATACTTACTATCGTGGAAAGAATCAATCGTATTTTAAGGTTAAAAATTATGTTATTTAGTATGAATGCAAAAGCAAAGGGACCAAATCTTGAATTTTCAAATGTAATATTTTCTGTGTCTGTTTGGGATAGGAATCTGGGGGATTTTTCCTATCAAATAATTCTCAGCTTTACAAAAGCTGAAATACAATAACACTTTTGCAGTTAGAGATTCTAATAAATAGCTTATTACCTTCAAAAAGAAGTCACAAAGTGATCACGTATTAAAGAGGCTGTTATTCACAAGATGTCAAATTTGAGAGGAGTGAGGAAGAATTAAATTTCTCTCTATGTTGTAGGATAAGTTATTTTTAAGAACTTGGCAGATTCAGAAACATGTTATGAAACTTGCCTTTTATTGGTTTCTTATATCATAAATCTATTTTTGAAGATTGAATGAAGTGCTTTGAACTAAGAGATAAGCAGAATAATAGGCTTGTGGTACATAGCTTAGGTTCCAGCCCTTTTGCCATTTCTTGTAGTTTTGAAACATATTTTATTACTGATATGCAAAAAAAAAAAAAAATCACAAATGACTGCTAGAATGCTTCATATCAAGTATGTTTAGAGCGTTTTCTAAAGCTTAAAAGAGAAGGGAAGTTTTCCTCGTTTTGTTACTTTATTTTACAGAACTTGTTCTGTGCCATTTCATTTTGAAAATACGGTCTAGCTGAACATCTAAAATTATTAAGGACATGGGCAAATGGTTCCATTTGAAGTGGACACACAAAATTTGTATGGATGCCTAGTGCCCTTTTCTCTTTTATTCATAAGGCCACGCACCCACGATTTCCACAGAGAACCAGCTTCACTGTGCACAGCCTTTCTGTGCATCAAGTTGTGTACCCTCTATTATCAGTATAGTTACTACTGGAAAGCTTAGTTTATATACCTGAGATAGAGTAGATATTCCACTGCATAAGTTTTGTGTATTATTTTCATAATGCTTTAAAGCTTTTTTTTTTTTCTTCTTTAATAAATCTTAGGAAATGGCGAAGATTCTCAATCATCCAAGAGTATATGCTTTTCTGCACATACCAGTCCAGTCAGCCTCTGACAGTGTGCTCATGGACATGAAAAGAGAATACTGTGTGGCAGACTTCAAACAAGTAGTGGATTTCCTTAAAGAACAGTAAGTCTACTAGTATTTGAGAAAATAATAGTGTTGTGTTTTTTCTCAATGTCAAGAACATGTGGCTGAAAACACAATTACTTGCAACTTCATAATTCAGGTATGAAAAGGAATGAGCTGCTTTAAGCTTTCAAAGTCTTTGAGTTTTCTGTAAGCCTCTTGATGTGGTTTGCCCCTTTGCTTGGGCATTTATAAGCATCTTAAGTCTCTGCATGACATGCTTTTAATTTGTCAGTATATTCCTAATCTTTTTCAAATAATACATTCTTAAATTGTTTTTATACTTAAACTACTATGTATAGACTGCTTGAAGTTAAAGTTATTAAGTACTCTTTAATGTGGCTTTTGAGCATTGTATACTTTTTGTATTGGAGATGATTCAGCTCCAGCAAATGTGAATGGATTAGTTGGGTTTTTGGATATGAAGTATTTTATGTCCTATAGCTGATGTACATTTACATCGACATAATAATATTCTAATCTTGCTTGTGGGACTGATGATTTCTAGGATAATTTCCAATTATTTCCATTAACAACAGAGTTAATTGTGAAAAATAGAAGTGTGTATCCTGATGGATTATTTACTTCCACTGCCCTGAACATGGAAGACCGGAAGTTAAATTCCCCTGCAAAGCTTTCGGAACTACGAGTAATAATTTAATATATAAGGAAGTATTTTCTTAGCTTTTAAGATTTAATATTAACATATATTTTGCTGGATATTTCTATGCCAATTTTCCTAAAAATAGCTGCTTGGAGAATTATTTCTGTTACCTTGTTTGGCTACTTTCTCTCTTTATCTGCTTTTATTATTTGTGTGCTTATTTGAATGAATGAACGGTGATGGAATTGTGCCTTTGACTCTTAAGTTGCATTGAAATACTTGTACATAAATGAATCATCATCAGTTTTTCATGATCATTAAAAGTCTGTCAGTCTAGGTACGTAAAACATGCCATGCAAGAGCTGCATGGAAATTATGATATGTAAGAAAGAAAAAAGCAAACTGCATTAGAATAGAATCTGTTTTGCAAACTTCATGTGTAGTTTATTGGACATTTCTAAGCGTCTAGGGAGCACTGATGGAAGCAGAGATGCTTGTTTCCATACAGGTTGATTGGGCATTAATTTTCTACCCTAAACAATGTACAGGAATTCTTGGCGCTTAGATTTTATGTGACTCTGGGTCAGTGTTAGTTTTTAATTAACAGGTATATTGCATTCCCACATATCATAGGTGGCAACTGTGTCAGTTTGTTTTAGTTGACTTGAAACTGATTCATTATTCTCTTCAGTAGTTTTAGCATTGGCAGCTATTATCATAACAGCAGCTGGATTTTCGATAACCTAGTAAAGCTGGCACATGTTGGGGCATATGGGAATTTATTAAATCATTCAGCTCTTGTACACAGAAAAGAGTGAATTACTTAATATCCAAATGTAAAACAGCTGGTCATTGAATATACAGTAATCTATGACATACGTCTTTTTCCACAGGCTTTTTTTTGTAATGAACTTAACAAGGAAGAAATAATTGGCTTGATGTTGTATGTTGTATTTTTAAATAATAATAAACTTTATTTATCCTGCTTATTAAGAAACTACCAAATTATCTAGCAGTTCCTGTTAGAAAACAGTCTCCAAATACCAAGATGGAAAATTCTTTGTACCATATGGCAGCAGGATGAGGAAGCTATGCAAGGCAGGGAAAATGTTTTGGATATTTGAACATGTGCATCTGTAAAACTAATAATTTTTTTTTTTCCTTTTGCACTTAAGAGCGTAGCATCTTCATTTGTAGTCTCTCCTCTTATGGCAGCAGCCAGCTATTACATTCCCATATAGATATTCCCATAAAGATCTCAGCACATAGATTGCCAGGACTTAACATTGCTGCAGACAAGTCCAGAGCCTAGAGCCAGAATAGCTAAAATTAAAGATGTGTTTGAACTACTTTAATAACCAAAAGGATTATTTCCATCTTCCACTTATCAAAAAAGAAAAATATAACAGAAGTAGAACCTCTTATATCTCCTTTTACTATTCCTAGGGCCATAAAGTCATCCAGAAGCTTCCTATGCAAAGCGTACGGGGTCTTATCAGTAGGTTCCTAATGGCACATTCATCTCTAAAACATGACATCTGATCTGGTAGTATAAATCTATTAAAATAGATTTAATAGATTTATCCTATTATAGATTTATTGGTTTAATACATAAAAATCTATTAAACCAATAAATCTATAGGCTATGACCTGCTGTAGAAGTAAAGCCACTCATCAAGGAGGTATATGGTTATCAATTAAGTGCTTAAAAACTTGAATTCAGACATCTAAGCAAGCAAAATGAATTCCAGCAAGTAAAAAGGAAGGGAAGAAGGAAGAGAAATGAGTTGTCATCTTTTTTGTTTTGGAACCCTAAAGATACCAAGTGATTCCTGAATCTTTCTTTTATCAGTCAAGCCAAGAAAGCATTCTCCCAGAAGGAGCTAACATCTTTCCTTCCTCTGGATAGCCAGGAGTGATTGCAGAGGTATCTCCTTCTGAGAGTGGGTATTTATTCGTATCCTGCTGGGCACAGAAAACCATGCAGAGAAGCTAGAGTTCTCCAGAGCAGTTGCCTTTTTTTTTTTTTTTTTTTTTTTTTTTTTTTTTAATTGAAACTCACATTTTAAAAGAATGGAGCATTCTAGACCCTCTGAAACTATGAATTTAGACATAACACTTCTTTTCTTCTCTTTGAGGACTTTTCTTCAGGCAGGAACCGTAGAAATTAACTGTAAAAATGAAAGTTGGTATTTTGATACATTTTTTTGATATGCCACACTTTGGTTTTTGGAGCCCATCTCTCCAGCCAGGTGATAACATTTTTTTTTTTTGTTTATTATGAAGATCAGTAGCAAAATGTGTAAAATATAAACCCAGAAGCACAAATCCATTAGACTGCAGAACTGAATTATAGAAACCTTAGTTTATCCTTCTTTGAGAAATTTCTTCTTTGATATTTTGCAGTTGTCTCCCTTCCCCCTCCCCTGAAATTTCAGTAAGTTCAAGTATTCAGAAAAATACTGTTGTGCAGTAGATAGGTCAGTAGCTGATCTACAGAGATAATATACGTGTATATATATGATTACTGGAAATATATTTGTAAACTAGTCTAGAGAGCAACAGCATAAAGGACATGAGGATGCGCTGATTAATTTGGAAGGTGTTCAACTTGCACATGGTCTGTAGGGACCAGTGCTCTAATCTGTAGTCTTCAGGGACTAATGCAGTAGTCCCCAAGGAAGGACTACTCCTAAGACTGATTTTTCAATGAGATATTAATTTCAATGTGTTTGCAACTATAAATACCAGGAGCATTAGAAATTGCTGCTAAGAACATCTATTCCAGAGACCCAATTTAGTGTTATATCAGAAAACCTTTTAATTGTGGTGTCATTATATCAAAATGTGAGTTGTTTTTCAAGTGATCTTAGCTTTCAAGATTCAGCATAGATTATATTTCTGAAAGGTGATGTTTGTAGTTGCAAAAAGAGCAAGACTTTGTTAATTATCTCAAAGTTTTGGAACTTAATCCCCTGAAATTTACTTTCGCAGATAAAAGCAAACAATTGGAATATATTTTAGTCAAGGAAACCTGAGATCTGAATGTCATATTCTGTAATGGCTTGAATAATCAGCAATGTGCTTATATACCCAGTAAAAAATCCTTAGCCTGGTAATGTGCTTTCCAAATTTCTCGTTTGCTGTTGTTGACCATAACACATTCTCTGGTTTGGGAAGCAATTATGGTGTTCATCAAAGTTTATAATGAGTCTTTCCCTACTAGTGCTGCTTGATCAGAGAATTGTAAAATCCAAATCTAGACAATTTTACAAAATAGGGAAACTTAAAGCGAGGCTGAAAACCTATACCTTTGTGTGTGGGGAAATAGTACAATGCTGAGGGAAGGCTCGATTTGCCTCACAGTTTGTTTTTGTTTGTGTTTTGAGATAAAAGCGTAATATTAATTGTGGGTGGCTGCTGCCGTTCACTTGAGATTGTCTCATCATTCATACTGGAAACGTCTGGGCTTTCCAATATCATCTCAAAGCCAGCAAACTTGGGCTGCCAGAGGGGAAAGCCTCAGCTCTGTCAGGCAGAAAGTTCAGTTCTTTTTTGCACCACTACTTCTCCTCTCCATTAAAATGAGGTTGTAAGCCTCTAGTAAGTCTCTCTTATTCTGTATTACTTGTAGTGATAACCAAACATCAATTTTTCAGCATATGTAGATACATGATTACATGCAGTTGGAAAAAAGAAAGTAAAAGAGCAAAAGTAAATGAGTGAAGTGGAAAATCAATCACAAACCTGGAAGGAGATTCATCACTCAGGGGTAAACTCAAATCTTAGTTGCCTAGGAGTTGCAGTCAACTGCTGAACGTCAGAAGAATCTGGAAATGCTGTCCAAATTGAGAAAGATGTTATACAGCCCTTTGGACGGGAGGCTTCCTTCCCTGTTTTTTACGGGGAGTTAAGCCAACCAATGGTAGCTTCAGCAGCTTCCTAGGACACATCTTAATTCTGTTTATATGGATTTGGGGGGATTCATCAGTGACTGTCTTGTGTCTGTTTTGGTCTGCCACGACTTTTGTCTCTCTTGTTGCAGTGGCAGGCAGGCTGCATCTGCTTGGGTGGTTAGACCAGCTGCTTCAGAGTAAAATGGTGTGGCTGGGAGCAAAGTGGTCTCAGCTACTGTCTTGTCCCAATCATACTGCATTTCTTTGTTAGTCTTAGCTTTTACAGAAATATTTGAATGTCTGAGTGAAACCTTTCATCGTCTGCTTTCTCAGTATAATTTTATCCATCTGTTTGGGTATGGCTGCTCTTGCCTTTCTGAGCAGTTTCACAAGCAGTGGTTTATTTCCCAGATTCTAGTCTTCTGTTGTGACCTTTTTCTTGTCGTGGGCCTCATAACACATACCGTAAAAGCTTATGAGGGTAATCAGTTGTTTATCATGGTCTGTCTGTAACTCTTGTGCGAGTGAGTATCTTGCCATCCAGAAGACTTCTGCTTGAAAATTTTCTCTATTTTCTAATAGCTAATTTTTGACTGAAATAATGAACAGTGAAGAAACACCTTCCTAAAAGCTTGCTTCTAAATACTACTATTTGGATGATCAAGAAAATTCTGAACCCTGTAAATAATTGGTAACTGTAAATAATTTTCTTCTGAATGAAGTCCCTACAGGAAACTCCTAAATATTAAATCTACTTTGAAGGATAAAGGGCCAAATGAATCCTCATCAAATTTGCAGCTATTCCAGGCAACCTGCAGTTTGGGAACTATCCCACCCAACCTTTGTGGCAGTAGTATTGTCTTTATCACATTATCAGGCCAGTTACTGAAATCAGAATTTAAAGGGAACTAATAGAATAATTTTAAAATAACTATTTTCTGTTTTTACATTCGTTTTCCTACTTGCTTTCAAAGCACAGGTAATTATGACATAAGCTATAACAGCTCCCTCACTTTTTTTTTTTGTAGCATTGAATGTGTTTTTGTTTTTTTTTTCTAAAAATTCACTTCTGTTTCTCAGAGAGAGACTTCACTGAGATCATTTTGCAGATGTGCAAATTGCGGCCCTAACAAACCGTGACAAGTCTTTCAGCTTTTGACTTTTTTTAATGGGTTTTAGTACATCTGTTCTGTCAGTCTTACTACTGCAAATGCAAATGTCATCTGTTTAAAATCCTTACAACATTTTCTGCTAAGAAATTGCTGAGTGTATTTGGTACTTATCTGTAATTTTATACCTCAGTCTCTAGACTCTTCTCTTTACTCGTTTTTTTGTCTGCAGTTGGAGACTGAACTAATCACTTTACCAAACCTGTCTCTTTTTTTGTGTGCGTGTTTTAACTGAATTGAGTGGTTGTAAAAAGTATCAAATTAGCACCAAAACCAAAAATTGTGCATCTTTCACCAAACAGCACAAGTTTGTGTCTAGAATTCGTAGTGATTGAGAGGTGTAGTCTTTGATGGACTTTGATGGACTACAAGCTCCTTTTACCACAGGATTAGTTGTCTTCAGGTGTCATGAAATTTAAATTCGGGCTTCCACAAAGCAGTTGCTAAATTTATAAGTCTTCCTGCCTTGTAAAGAGATATAAGTAGGTGAAAGGTTTCAAAGGTGCTGAACACTTCCAGATCCATTAATTTTATTAGTAAATTTTGAATATTCAGTGCTCAACTACCTAAATTGAAAAAGTAAGTTTTTCTTTGGTGATGACTTGGGGAGGGCAAACATTAGGCACTCTGGGATAACTTTTTTTTTTTTTAACTGTAACATTACTCCAACCAAGCTGAATGTTGCTTTAGTGGGGCATTTTTTCCATTTTGGCTTACACAGCCCATCTTTCCCTTTCTCTCAGCAAATGGTACTGTACCCGTATTTTTTAGCAAAGAAATACACTGAGGAGATCTCCTAGAGGGATAATGGGAAGAAGGAGGGTGGCTTACAAATATCTGCATCTTTTTATCTTCATTTGTTCCACACATTGTTGAATTGGGTTTCGCTTAGTTCATGGAGAGACCTCTTAATACCATAGTTTGCATAATTAGATCTGTTGCTACTTTATAAATTATTACTCACCATTTTACAGTGTAGTCTTTCATGCCAAGTCCATCAAGGGTATTAGGGTTTTCTGGCTGTAGGTTCTTAGTTATTCTGTTGGTTGTGTGTCAGGATGGTGGCTGCCAGAAGTGCGTGCTTTTTTTTGCACTTTTGGTAGTGTCTGGCTTTTGAGGGTGTCTGGCTCTCCTACTACTGTTTCACTCCCATAGATATGTGTCAAAACTGGATGGTGAAGTAAGGGGAAATGAAGTGTCCAGCATGAGCATAGTTTGCTGAGTGCAGGCTTAGTGGGCACACAGGGTTTTCACAATTTGGATGCTTTGAGCTCACAACACTGGTATTCTGCTTTGGCCAACATTTGGAGGACTAATTTTTGGAATTGTTGCTGGAGTGAGAAGATACGCCTGCTTATTAGAAGTAAAAATTCTTCAGTCGTATTATGCTTGTAATAGAAGCTGGCTTACATTTTTAATAAATATAACTAGTAAAGTTGTTTAGAGTGATATTTTCTATATGTAGTTATGGTTAGGCGTGCTTTTTTTTTTTCTTTTCTGAGCAGTCTTATCTGTGATTTTCTTCTGCAGAATCCTGATGGGAGTATTGGTAGACAACAGAGTAAAAATTACTAATGTGCATCCAATTTCTCATTTAAGTGTAGCAAGATGGTATCTTTTTTTCTTTTTCCTTCTTCCCCTGAGGCTGTGTGAATGTGTTTTTTTGGAAGTCGTGATATAAAATCTGTAGTAAGGTTAAAAGGAAGGAATTATAAACATCATGTAATATTATAAATTAGTCTTCTTGAAACATTTAATATTTATGATTTTTAAATGCTTGATTTTACTGAGATATACTATGTTATTATATTTTAAAACAAAATAGCTGAAATCACTTATTTGTTTACTCCGTATAAATACTGTCATTGTGTTTCAGCATCTGGGTCAGAACTTATAATGGAATTGGGGAGGAAGTCCAATTTGTTTTTAAACCAGTAATAACTAATTAATGTTTATTTACTTAATGACAGATCCGTTTGACATGTAATTGTCAGTTTTAATTTCCTTCTGGGTTTTTAAGCATATCCAAACATATGTTAAGATACTTAAGTATTTATTGTGTTAACATATTAGTATACATACAAATCCAAGATGCATCATGTGTGTGCCCAGTAGTGCTCTGAAGTGAAAATTCTGATGATGGTATTTAAATTTCACATTTGGTAGATCAAAAAAAAACTAAGTATTTATTGGTTTACAAGTGTACATTTTTTCTGATTTTCAACATAACATTAGGTAATGAATTTTGTAAGCCGTATTATTTTGATCATATAGAACAATATGGCAGAAAAGAATTCTTGATGAAGGTGGTCGTTGGCCAGCTAAGTGCTGATTGAATATCGTTGTTAGTCATTCCACTTTCTACTCAGTGTTGTTCACACATGCCATAGAACAAGGAAAAAAGTTTAAAATATTTGACCTCTTTTATTTATATGTTTTCTTTATACATTTTATTGTGTACCCATGCATGAAGATACCACCTTCCCTTAGTTTTTATGTTGGAGCCTGCACAACTATATGTATGTACCTGGGAGACTGTTGAGAGTCAAGGTTTATATCTCACACAGCAGACGGTAATTTCAACCTTGTATTCTCCCATGGGTGTATGCATGCGATCCCTGGACAGTTAACATTAATTAGAAATTAGCAGGGAAGCAATTATGCTTCCCCTGGAGGATCATTTTTAGCACAAATTTGAGATGAAAGAAAATGAGAAACTGCATTACTGTCACTTGTTTGGATTATTTCCTTACCTCCTTATGATAGCAAATGATCATCAAATACTTGTTAAACTTGTAAACAAAACTGTTATGAGATTTGCTGGCATTTTTTGATTGTTAACTACTTTGAAGGGTTTTGCTTAAATTTAACTATTTTCATATCCCTTATAGGTGACACTCTGAGCATGTTATCATCTAAACAGATATAGGTTAAACTTTACTGTTTAATTTTCTGTATTTTTTTTTCTGTCCTAATAAGCTGGGCAGTGAATACAAGCTAGTCTAAAACCAGGATTGTTCCCACATTCAGTACAGATCTAACTGAGCCTCGTTGTTGCTAAAAATACTAACAGGTCATACCTAAAAGCTACCCACCACTGTTCTGTCAACAATGTATACTACATTCGGTTTTTAACTTGAAGCAGGGTGACTATATATCAGTAATAAGACATTAAAAAAAAATGGAGCTACAAGCACAAAAGCAATTCATGCGAATTGAAACAGTTCTCAAACTATGCATCCACAATAAAAATAAGAAATAACAGGTATATGGAAAATGTTACTTGTAGTGAAGAGAAGTTTACATGTGTGGCTTAAATCAAAATCCTGTGGACACAGTAAACAAAAGCTGTAATGAATGATGTAACTTTACCATTAGCAATGGAATTTTTGTACGTTTGCCTTTCCAGATCACCATAGATTTGTTATAGCGTGTGTTCTTTCTGCACAGTAAAGTCCTTGTTGCCATTTATCAGAACCCACTTTGCACTTTGGTGAACAGACTAGTTTGTGCCTTGCCAGAGCATTTCAGAGTGCTGTACAAAGAGAATGTCTGACTTGTCTGGTTTTTGTCTTCAAAAATATTTCGATTTCAGGCATGATTCCATTAAGATTTATCTTCCTGATTGGTTTGTGTCTTAAATATTCTATGGAGTTATGTGGTAATAAGTCATAACGTGATTTTGTCCTGTTGGCTACCTAAGATTAGTTAGTCATAGTTTCTACAGGATGTGAAACTGGTTGAGGTATTTTGAGGGCTTTTATCATTACAAGAATAGCAGAAGCTGAAATCTGTCTTTTAACATATGTTTTCATAAAATATAGCTTTTACTTGACAGTATTAAATTGAAGTGCAGTAATTATCACATTAATGAGATATCTTTTCATGTTTTCATTAATAATACAAATAAACATTTTTTCCCAAGGAAAATGTTCAGCTAATTTTTTTAGAACAAAAAAATTGTTTTATTGATAGAACTAAATGTGCATTCAAACTATGATAAAGTTTATGCAGCAATGGTGGCTGAAGATATTCTTACTCTTTGCTGTAATGTAGCATCTGTAGGGGATACGCTGCAAGCCTCCTATCCCTTGCGTAGAGTTTGCAGAGAAATCAATTGTTCTTTTGATTCCTCTTAACTTCTGGTGAAGTTAGAGCATCCTGCTTTCACTTGTTAACTCTGTCACGAAAATTTGTTTCATATTCACTTTAAATCCTCATGATTAATTCTTTTTATCAATGTACCCTTTCACCTTTGAAGTTCTAGCCTGAGGTTTGTTCTCTGACATGCTAGATTGTTTTACCTCGAAACAAGAATGTAATTTCTCACCCAGTATAGATTTCACTTTTCCTATTTGCCTCAAAGTGGTGGGTTGTTGTTTTTTTTTTTAATTTTCTGGTGGATATTCCTTTATAAATAAGTAAACTGTCTTTACTTTCTGCAAGAAAAACACCCTGCATCTAAATATCTTATCTTTCTGAGGATGGAGCCCTAAGCCAGAAATGTGGGAAGTGGGATCTTCACAAGTTTGATAGATACTCATAGTCCGTAGCCATGCTGAGATCCCATTGCTGGGCACTTCAGGCTGCCACAGGTAATGTAAAATTACCTTTTTCGCCAACACAAGTTTGTTCTGGAATTATTAGCCATGATTCTGGTGCATAGGATTTTAAAATCTTGCACCTATCTATCCATCTGCCTACAAACAAACAGAATGTATTTTAGGCCTTTCAGTACTTGTTGGAAGTTCACTGACATCCTTGTCTAAGATAGCTTGTTATTTTAACTGGAAGGAAAAAAGGGATCTGGGCTGTAATGGTCAGTAATTGTTCATATTATAGCTTGTGATGTGAAATAATTATGTCTCTCTTAAACCTGTCAACTGTTTAGAGTAATTCTTTTGAGCTGAGCATCTTTTCATCAAAATCTGCTTTGCTTTAATGTCTGTCTTGCCAGGAGCCATTCTCCTCTCTTTCTCTGTGCTGCAGTTCTTAATATACATGTTCTTGAACCAAAACCTTGGAATAAAACATCTGGCAATTTTAGTTCTTAATTTTCTTCCTTGATCCGTTCTTGGTTCTGCTTCAGATAGAGATGTCAAATTCTCTGTTACAGTTTTCCAACTTGTCATACTCCTACTCCTTTGACAACTTCTGTTCCCTCACCCACCCATCACTGCACATTGCTGACTTTGGCCTGTCTTTGAAATGTACTTGGCCTTCTTTTTGTTGCCAGTTCTAGCTTATTTATTTTCTAAAACTTCACCTAGCCAGTGTGTTTCTGCAAAAAAAAAAAAGTTATTCACTTCCATCAGATTCATACCTTAAGGGGAAATAATTTAATAAGGAGAGGACTATTGTTCCCCAACTATTTAATATCCAGCTGAAGTAGCTGCGTAGTCCTTGACTTTTTCAGATGGAGTCTCTGCTGAGCTTTATTTTTCAGATGACATATTCATCGATCGGTCTCTTTTAATGACGATTCTGTTTTTCTGAACTTCTGTTTGGTACTTGCTTAGAAAGAGGCAGAGGCTGATATTGATTTGAAGAAGATGTAGATATGCTGGTAATTCCGGGCTTCTCATATGAAGCAGGTAAAGTGGGAGTCAACACAGTGTTTGTGTCTCTGTGGAGGAGAGAAATTGTTTTCTCCATCTTTTATTTGACCGTTTGTTTTTTCCCAGAGCAGAAGAAAGCTGTAGGATGGGTCTGATTTTCCTGAATTTTGACTTTGAATCATATTGTCAAGGGATTTTTACCAGTTTGTTATCCTTATTGAAACTGTTCTCAAAGTAAACTTCTGAACATGGCTGTCTTAAAGGTAGTGTATTTTAGTGATTTTGGGGGTGTAACATTTCTCTAGGTATGGAAAGTTTACCAATGTTTTATTTGCATTTTCTTACAAATAAACCTCTGTCATTGGCATTTCTCTCCTGTCCCTTACCTCGTGTAATGTCCATTCCTCCATCTACCTGCTTACTAGTAAACAAGTGAATCCAGACCCAAAAGAAAAATGAAAAAAGCAGACCATTTATCTAAATTCTAGAAGTACTTTAAAAGATTTTTATCTCATTGTGCCTGCATTGTTAAATGCTGTCAACACCCATCTCAAAAAGGGTATGTTACACTAGGGAATGTTACTGTGAAGACTAACAGCGATTATCAGAGGTATGACAGATCTGTCATACAAAGGAAATTAAGGAATCTTCAGTCTGGGAAAGTGCTAATTGAGAGGGACGAGAACAGAGGTCAATAAAATCATGAAAAGTACTGAGAAGGTGCACAGAGTTGTTACTGATCTCTCCCAGTGTAACAATCAAGGGACATCATGTGGAAATAACAAATGGCAGGCTCAGAAGAGAAAGCTTTGTTAGAGTGTTTTGGAGGGGTTTTATGTTTTTCTTTCAAGTGCTTGTGCAGGGGTTTAGATTCAAGGGGAAACTGGACAAGTTAATGGAGGAGAAGCCCATCACAGGCTCCTGATTATAAAAACACCTCTTTGACAAAGTCCATTTGTTGGAAGGAGGAAGGGATTCTTGGGGATTCTACATCTTGAATGCTTCCCTGGGCTTCTGCTGCTGCCCATTGCTAGCGGTAGACTACTGGGCTTAGGTGGATCTTTGGTCTTATCTTCAAATTCTCTGACAAATTGTGGGACTGTAGATTATAGAGATGGGGGAAACACAAGTTCAGAAAGATTTCATATTTTTTTTAGCTGGCATTTGTTAATGGAGCACTGCTTGCAATCTTTTCATTTGGTTTCATCATGCCAAAAAGGCATGTTAATCGGTTTGGTTTGTATGCCTGATTTCTGTGTCAGAGTGAAGAGCTGAATGACTATCACTAAAACAGACTTGGGTGGGTCCTCAGGGCCCAAGACATCTAGTATTGGTGATAAGCATTGTGTCAGACCAAGCAAAAGTGTATAATATTCTTAGCTACTCATGGCTGAGATCCTGTTATTTCTGACCATGCCTGACAGCTCTAATGTTAAACAATGAAGGATCACAGAAAATTACTGTAATTTCAATGGCTGCTTTAGCGCAGCAAACATTAAGTCGGTTCCCAAGACCAGTTCCCTGGTGCAACCCTGAATAAATTCAAACTTTATTTTTAGTGATGACCTTTAGTAATGTGAGCCTTGATCCACTGAGATGCTGTTCACTTTTGATGCATCTCCAAATCCCTTTTTTATGCATTTTAAATCAACACGCGCTTATCCTGAATTTATGCATGTGGATAGACGGAGAGATGTAATTTAAACACATCTGTTCAAATATGCATTTCAGATCAACTTGGTGCCGGTTCTCATAATACGGCTGAGTTTTTGACGGGTATTATATCCCTAAAGTACACAGCAGATGGTATTTATTAGAGATTGAATGGAAATGAAGTTAAAGGATGTTGAGCTTTTTGTCTTAAGTCACTCATTTTTTAATCATAAAACAATAATGATCTGAAGTGGTAAATCTATAATGAAGCTCTGTAAAATGTTTCATTTTTATGGGAAGAGTACAACACCTTATATTTGAATAAAGTTAGTCCAAACCTTAGCTGTTCTTTTAAGAAAATTGGTAATGGGAGGTATTATAAACATTTGGGCTGCATTTAGTAACAACTCTAGCAACCTTCACTGTAGTTGTTTAAAGACAGTAAAACTGTTTGTACTCTTTCATCCTTAGGCAGTCAGCTATGCTTAATTATGAAATACACCTTTTTTTTAAAATTTAGGTCACTATTCCCCAACAGCCAGGACAGACCTAGTCCCTACTCTCATGAAGTCCTCCATACCTATACCTTCTCAAGTTCAGTTCTGGAAATCAGGTCTCCTAGCTATCCCCGGGTGTAATTCAGCAGTTTCGGAAAGAGCTCTTTTGGGCACGGGATTGGAAAAGAACAGTCATTAAAAAATACCTATTCTTACTCTCAGTTAAATTCTGACAGGGTGTTAGATTGTGTGCCTTGATCACAGCTACTGTTCCTCCGGCCTTTGTAAAGTGACTTGCATCAAAACCTGCTAATGATTCTGAAGTTCAAAACCGACCTCTTAAGCTGCACTGGCAAATCAGTTGGAAGTTGCTGCAGATCACAGAGATCGTATGTAATGTGTTCCCTGTGGGAATCGCCTCCCTGAGCAGCCTTTGGTCCTCTGTAAGGTGTGGAATGCAAAAAGCAGAATGCACGCAGAGACTCTGTAGCTGAGAACCTGGGCTTAACGCATAGTTTCTGCTACCCTTGAAATCTGAAGTCTTTCACTAAGATTTACCTCCAAATTAAACAGTAGGATATATGCTCTTGCCAGTTATTCTCCCATGTCTGTCTGTGCGTACACTCTTTTTCAGGGAAATCTGCAAGAAATACTCTGGGGGTTTCTCTGTGGTCATGTCTGGGTTTTGTTTGTTTGTTTTGTTGGTTTTGGGGTTTTTTCATTTGTTTGTTTGGGTTTTCACTTCCAAAAAAGAACATATAAACAATCCAGCAGAATAATTTCTTTGTCTGGTTTATTGTGTTTCAGAGACATAGGTTCCAAGCTGTGAAAACAATTTAAAAGAAAAAAAAAGGTCTTAAAATTATGCATTTTACACACATAAATGAAATATGAGTTACTTAAACATCTGCTAGTATCCAGTGTTTCAGCAGGTAGGTGAAAGTAAACAAATGAGTTGACTTATTAATGAAGTTATTGTAGACTTTTACAAACAATAACAGCACAAAGTTATCTTCACTTTGAAGCAGGCAAACTGTGAGATGAAGAACTGATTTCTGAGACATCCTGGAGTTGTGTTAGGCAGTAATAGGGAACATTTTAAAATATTTGAAGTAATAAAATTGCTTTACAGGGGGAGCACGTACACGAATAAAAGATGTTAGTGTGTGTCCTGCCAGGGTGCTATTTTATTTAATCAAAGTATATACACTGTAAGCAGGTCTAAATTTGTTAGAAGTAATCAAAACAGAAGGCCTGAATAACTAATATGCAGCACAGTTAAAAAATAATTAAGTTTAAGCACGATAGTTTGTTAAATAAACCTTTCTTCACTGAATATAAGCAGCTTGCATTTTTAGAGAGCAAGGCCACACTTTCACCCGTTTCTCTCAGTATGTGATTTTATGTGACACTATTGAATGTAGTGCACATTTAGCTTTTTCCAGTATGGTTTATTACACATTTAATAGAAATTCAATCTAAATGCAGTACATTCATCTTCTCAATTGGCTCATTCTGATGGACAGTTTGAGAGAAGAAAACATAAGGTTCCTCAAACTTAAAGCCTGAGGTCAAAGATAGTAATTCTGACTATACAAGAATAAACATGGATACTACTTTTACATTATTTATATTTATTTCAGTCTGGTCTGGTTCCCTGGCCACGTTCACTCCAATATCTTGCCATTTCTCTGTTCTTTTACATTGTATTGCAGTCTGTGAAATGTGTGTCCTGTCCTGGCACTTATACTTTTATTGCTAAATTTTATAGTAGTATTTTCAATGTCTTTCTTGGGAAGTCGCAGTTGGATCTTCATTACTTTTCCTACATTTAGATGCACAATCTCCCACTATTTGTCCTGATAATTTCAATGATGTCATTATGTATTGAGAGCAACTGAATGCTGGGAGAGGAAATGGCAGCATTAAATAGTATTTCATATCAGAATTAATAACATAAGTTCTGCGGTGAACTTGATAGTACTTACATTGGTTTCTTTAAGTATTAATGTTTATGATATATGTAACTGCATTTGGATAAACACTCTAACCAAATGATAGCTTATATCTAGCTGTAAGGCTCGGTCTGTTATCGTTTAAAAGGCTTCACACAGAAATGTTAATGAAATGTCTGTTGTCATTGAACCGAGGTACTTTCCAGTTTCAGTCCATGTGTAAATCAGTTGAGCAATTGATAGTAGGGCTAAAAGAGTTCTTTTTTTTCTGCCACAGAGGTTTTGAACTTGTACAACCTGGACTTACTTCTAAATGCATATGGAAAAGATTACTAAGAAAAACATTGTTAGATATCCATTTATTAGAAGTCTACACATCCATTGTGTAGTGTAAGGTAAATCATAAACTGAAAAAGATGGAAAAGTGCCTGCTTCAGAAATCGTTCTTAGTTTTACTCCACTAATCCACACACTTAAATTAGGAGTACATTGTACTGTGCTGCATTTATAGTCCATGGAGAGAGAGAGGAGAGCAGGAGGGCTGCAGATGAGAAGTAGCCTGAATCCCTTTCTGAAAGTGTGGGGATCTCCCTATGGCTTCATTCTCAGGTTAATCTCCCTATAGTCAAGAGAGGCAGGCTGAGATTTCATGTTACCAACCTTAGCAAAAGAGGCAGTGCTTCCAGCTGAGCACTCTGTTTCTTTTGTGCTAGCTCCAGCTCCTGTGACTCCTCAGTGAGCAATTCAAGTTTAAGTCAGAAATCCCACAAGACTGGGCTTTGTAGAGAAAAAAAGAAAGAGGCCAGAGGGGTGCTTCTGGAGGACTGTGTGGTCATGGGGAAGATGTGAACATCTCCTTCGGCTCCAACACAAAATGGCACGTTGAGATGCTTGTTAACTCTAGAAATATGCTTGAAAGAGCAACTCTCAATTACCTTCAGATTATTTAATCCATTAACTTCATTTCATTTGCAGGTTCCCTAAACAGGCATATACTGTGGAAAGGTTCTAAAATGTAAAATAATGTATGAGGCTGAAATAACATATCAGAGAATGGTCGTTTCATTTTACTAAGTGTTCCACCTTTTTTTTTTTTCCCTAACAATTTTCAATGCAAATGTCTAATTTACAAAACCAGAATTTGCCAGGTCATCACATTTTTTTTTGTTTTGACCTTAATTACTCTAGATTTTCCAGGCAGTTCTTATACCCTTCTGTAAGAATATACAGTGTTTAAATTTATTCATCTAGCTAGTTATTCTAATCCAGTATTTTGTTATACTAGGAGGCCTGGAGGTGGAGGATCTTGGTTAAGAGTGAGTTGGTGGCTTGAAGTCATTGCTGGATTTAAATGTTAATTACAAAAAGGGAAGTGGGAGTAATATGTGGTCATGCAAACGAATTTCGGGTGGTCACATGAGTGGGTGAAGGTGCTGATGAATTGCACTTCAGCTCCTTTACATAATTTCTTCCTTGAGCATGGATTTGGTTTGTAATGGTTATTGCTAGAGGAAATGTTTGCTGTAACTAAAGCCACATGAAATGATCCGTGTAACACCTGAATTCTTGCAAGTTTCACACTTTCGCAGATGGATTTTTTTGGACGTCTTGCTCAATGAAAATAGGAGGGTGTTTTCACTTTTTTTCTTTTCTTTTTTTTTTTTTTTTTTCTCCCAGCTTGACACTTTTAGCTCTTTCTTAAATCAAATGACCAGGGATTAGGGATTTTGCATTTTGCTTCCAGTTTGCCATCCCTCAAGAGTTCTGTAGCTTCCTTCTGTTGGTGAATTGGTCTATGATAACTGTCACTGTAGTGTCTGCTGTTCTTTCCTGTTACTGCTACTCTGGCATTGGTAACCACATCCCCTGGGCAGAAAAGAGCAGGGAACTTGTCACCGTGAGTGTATGACTGCACTGCCTGCTGGTTAGTGATATGCAACAGAGATACCTGAGCAAACACAAAGCTCCAGGAACTACCTGACCATAGTAGTGCAGATCTTGCCTCCAACTGATTTATTCTTCTGGGCTTATTTAGAACTAAGTCACCTGTGAGCTGTGAGAAGGAAGGCAGTTCTCAGGGGCAGCAGTTACCTGCAGCACCTTCTTTACTTACCCACTATTTCACTTCCAGGCATCAGGCACTCCTTTGGGAGGTAGAATGCTTTTTTTTCCTCTGACTCGAGAGGCTGAACTTGATTCCTCTTCAAGTTAAGGATAAGATGTTGGATTTCTTCTTTTGCCTTTCAAATACATTTCTTTTTGATATCTCAGCAACTTTTCATGATTGTTCCTAGATGTGCTGCTCCTTACAGCATCACGCTACAAAGGATATTTCTTTACTGTAAGATGAAGTGGTTGCTTCTTTTTGAACGGTCAGAACTGCCCAAGGTGTGATGGTGATTATATTGCTGGTCTGGTTCAGGATGACAAAGCATAAATCAGCTTGAGTAGGTGGAAGGGATTTGTCTATGTTGAGGGATGTAAAGGAGAGAATGTTGAAAAACCCTAAGGATTAGGGCTGTATTATTTTATGCATGGCATTGATTATTCCTCAAATTCATCTTTTTCTGAAATTCCTTAATTTTCTTGTAAAACGTTAATTGAGAGTAGACTTGGGACTCTTTTCTTGGTTTCTAGTCGAGTAAATGGAGACAATAAAACGTCTTCAGAGAAAAAATCTTGCATGATTTATGACAGCTAGATAAAAAGATTGCACATAGTCTTTCTAGGCGTTTGTCAGGATTATGAGGGCTTAAAATGGCTTGCAAAGTTTAAGTCATTTCATGCTCAGAAGTATTGAAATTGACTACCTCCATTAGCTAGGCTTTAAGAAGCACCTGGACTTTGGTATTTTTGAAACAACTTTCTTCTTTTTAAAAATTGTTTCACATTGCATAAGGACCAGGTGTTTTCTTGGTTCACTGCACAACGTGTTGTGGAGCTTCTTTACTGACCCTAGAAAACATTTGCTGCAATTGAATTTTTAAACTTACTGTAAATGCATTTATGTAATAAATGTTATCAAAGTGCTTACTAGGGATGTTCAGCAGTTTTTTTTCTCTGTTTACTTCAGAGTAGATAAACTGCATTTCATTTCTGAAAACAATTTAATGTTGGCTGATGCACAAGAAATTGGCTCTTGTGTAGTTTTGCATGGTATTTCATAGCTGGGACAATTTTTTAAACATCATCTGAATCTATGCAATGAGGAATTTTGTGCTGCTGTCTTTGAGACTGTCAGAGCAAAGGGTGCTTCAATTTTCAAGTGTATATGTGTTTTATATTTTTCTGTGATTTTATCTTTTTTCCTTCTTCATTAAGAAATTGTTTCGCATGTGGAACTCATAGCACTTATTTATGTTCATCAATGCTTTCAGAAAAGCTAAGACTTGGTGATTTTTGTCAGTAACTGGATTTTATTCTGAGTGAAAGAAATCTCATGCTTTTCTTCCCTTTCAAAACTACTTTTTAAATAATATAATCAACAGTGATATAAAAATACACAATGCAATGTCATATTTTAAGCAGTCATACTGCACTGAACTGTAATTAATTGCTGTTGCTGAATACACCGTGGTCCTTATTCTCTTTTCATACCCTAGCTTTTCTTTGTGTGTAATAACTCCATCTAGGAAAAAATCTAATTACTAAGATAATTAACACCTTATCACCAAATGGAGTTCAGACATTTGTAGAGTTGATGAATTTTTAAAATATGTAATTTCCTTTTAACTGAATGACAACTGGTGTTATGGAGAAAAAGAGCATGTTTTATTGTATCTAGCTTGATTGGACCTTATAATTCATGTTGCTATAGAAACAACCAAACCTTTATAAAGGATGGTATTACTACTACCATTGGTAATAAATTCTTTGACTGTTGCCAGTAGTGTCATTAAAATGGTTAAAATAACTTCATTAAAATGGTTTTGTCGAACGTAATGAATGTTCTGCTCACATTCTGAGAAATGGCAGCTGATGTTGTGTTATGTGATACTGATTTATAAAGTAACGTACTTTTTCTTCCACAAGCTTACTTATACTGCACAAGATATTCGCCATGTGAACAAAATCATGTTGCAGAATACAGTGCTCCTCTGTTCACTTAGCTGTTAAAGCTAACAAATTTTATTGTTTCCTGGTATCAAGCAGAACTTCGTGTCTTACAGTTTGCCAGTCTTAAGAAAGCAACTGTAATTGAGGTTGTTCAGCCAGCAGCTTTGGGGGATTTTTGCTATTCTGTGCAATATTCAGTGTGTGTTTCCCTCTTATGATTATTGGGCTAAGTCCTTGAAAGTGTCCAGTTTTGAATTTACATTCAAGTACCATATTTTAACTTCATCGTGAATGACAGGGTCTGAATTCATGAACTCAGCAAAGAATTGAAAGAATGTGGTTTCTTTTGTGGAATTTTTCATAAGGAAGAGGTAAAAGAAGATTCTAATAATATAATGTCTAATAAATTCCTGTGCAGCTCAGTATATATGCAGACACATGTAAAAAGAAGGCCAAGACACTAGCTTTAACATAAGCTCATTGCCAGTACTTGAACGAGGAATTGATTTTGTTTAAGTTAAATAAAAAAAAAAGTCACAAAATATATATACTACCATATATGTTTGTATGAAGCTGCTGTGGTGAATATAAGCTATGCATACTTTAATATTGCACCTAATCAAATTGCTAAGAACAGTATTCTCTGCTTCCCCTTTCTTGGGTCTTTTGCTGACAGATTCTCCTGTTCCAGTGGAGCTCGTTGTTGCAGGAAGTTTCTTTCAGCTGTTCAGACTCAAGTTTCTTCACCCACTGTAACCACAGCTATTTTTTTCTGTGGTGATGTACTGTCTGATGAGAAATTATAGTTCTCTTTGGCTATTCAAATGCTTCATAAATGTCATTTGAGTTACATGTGTTTGTATTTACAATTCTGCTGTCTCTTTTCCTGATGAAAGGAAGAGAAGCCTTTGAGGCATTTTCTTAGGCTGGACAGTCTTGGAGACCCCCTCTTAAGCTCAGCTGTGAGCTTTGCTTGTGGTGGTGGACCCCTAAAAGAATCCATCTCAGCTGTTCCCTTGCCCGTAGCCTATTTAAGAACTGTAGAATCTTAAGTTGGAAGGAACCTCTGGAAGTCATCTCACCTGCTCCCCCTACTTGAAACCGTGCCAGCTTTAAGTCAGATACCACTGATATCTCTATAGGGTTCTTACTTTTCCTCATCAATTGTTTTCTCCAGTTCATCATTGTTACCGATAGTGTAGAATCGACTCTGTGTTGTAGACAATCTCATCTGCATCAGCAGGGAGCACTGAGCACTTCACGTTTCTGCCTCTCTGCAGAAGAGGTTTATCATTGTTCCCACTTCACACAAGCAGGCTGAATACAAAACAGTGCTGTCGTTTCCCAGTTCCTCACAGGGCACTGGTCATCCAGCTGGCTAGTGTCAGATTTGGAAAACTGAGCTGATATCTCCTAGGTCCCACAGAGTGCTTTATAAATACCATGCAGTAATCTCTTGGTTGTAGGACTCGTATTTCTGGACCATGTCACAGAATGACAGAAGGGCTGAGATTGGAAGGGATCTTTGGGAGGTCATTTTGTCCAAATCCCCCTGCTCAAGCAGGGCCACCTAGAGCCAGTTGCCCAGGACCACTTTTGAGTATCTCCAAGGAGAGAGGCTCCACGACCTCTCTGGGCAACATACACCAGTGCTCAGTCACGCTCAGTAAAAAAGTGTTTCCTGATGAGGAGCAGACCACCTGAGCCCTCATGCCCTTGGCTGTCGTCCCCAAGAGCTCCATAGTCACTTCTAATACTGTCCAGATTTCCACTCACATTATCATTTGTGTCCAATAAAATAATAGCAGGGAGTAGTAGTCAGAGGGCCGGATAAACCCCACAACATCTTGGATCTTGGCCTCTGGTGGACAGCAAACCTCTCTAGATGTTTGGTTGGGCTGACAGATGGGTGCCTGTGTCTCCCACAACAGGGAGTCACCCGTTATCGTGTTGCACGACATCTTCCTGGTAATCTTGCATGGTTTAGGGATTCAGTGGACCAGTTGCTTTGCTTGTCAGCACATCTGGCTTCTCTTTAACTTTGAGAGTGGTGAACCGATTTTGTAGTTGTAAGTCCTTAGATGGGGCAAGATCTTTTTTCTCAGTGTCATAACTCACCAGCTTCTGTCATTCCACTTCTCCAGAGGTTTTGCTTTGCTTAGTAGTGGGGGTTGACACTACTTACTTTATTACAGATGGGGGCTGAGGCTTTTCAAGCTGTTCAGTTGCAGAGAAGATCCTGTCTATCTCCCTTTCATCTTTCTCTGATGCTGCCTGGCCTGCTCACTTCCTCCCATAACTCCTCCACTTGGATGGACAGCTCCTCCAAGACACCACAGCTACAGCAGGAGGACAGAGGGCCATCTCTCCTAGCATCAGAGAGAGTCCCCAGGGACTCCCTGCAGGCTGGGACTTGGAGGGCTGCCTCCACCATCTGAAGCTCAGTCTGGGTGCAAGCCTCAACCCTAGGAGGGACAGCTACTCCAGCATCTACTGGAGAAAATGCTTAGTGACATGTTACCATCATGTCCAAGACTTACTGTGGCACAATTTCCACTGAGGGCCCTTTACTTAACCCTTTTCTGCAGTAACCACTGTGTCTGTGGCTGCCTCTGTGTAGCTGGGCTCTCCTAAACTGCTGCGTGCAAGGGTTTGGCGTATTCAGTCCAAGGGGAACAGTTAGGAAATACTGACCTTGTTAAATAACAAGAGAGCTCAGTGACTGTGCATTTGTAAAATTAAGTATTTTGTTTTGCTTTTAGAGCAAGGCATAGGCTGATTTTATTGAGTGCTGAGTTAGAAATTAAGTCGTGACTAGGAGATGTCTTATTGGCTCCAAAGCCAATTTTGTTCAAAATTGCTCAGTTATGTGGCGTGTCAGGTCCCCTCTTCTGGATATACTGCCCTACTTTGACAGCAGCGTTGTAATACGTGAAATAGTTTACAAAGTCTAGTGGCTTGCTCTCAGAAGTTATAAATTTTGTGGATTAAGCAATCAGAATTCAAGAAATTTACAAGCTCTGCTGATCACCTATAATGTTGAATGAAGGTCCAGATGTTTTCACTCTTCTGCCACAATCCTAATCCAGTAGTTGCTGCGATATCTCTTTTTTATTCTGTGTGCTCTTGGCTGAATACCAAATGCATTTTTCATTACCAAGCAATGGTATTAAAATCTCATTGTTGTTTTCCAAAGATCGTTTCAGATCTTAATTTCTGGAGATAAAGTTGAAGAGTTGGAAGTCTACACTAGCTTTTGAGGGAGCAAGACTTTTACATGTCCTTAGTTCAGTATTTCTTTCTACTTTCTTTACAGAGTGCCTGGAATAACAATTGCTACAGACATCATCTGTGGGTTTCCAGGAGAGACAGATGAAGACTTCCAAGAAACAATGAAACTTGTAGAACAATACAGGTTTCCAAGCTTGTTTATTAATCAGTTTTACCCACGCCCAGGAACCCCAGCTGCAAAAATGCATCAAGTTCCAGCTGCAGTGGTAAGATCCATTTTATTGTGCTACCCTACACAGTGTACTTGGATGTCTTTAAATACATAAGCACGTACATGACGATATAGACTCTCTGCAGAACTATGCTACAAGTCAATTAAAGTTTTTTTTTCAGTCCAGTACATGAAATGGTTGTTGAATTGCCTTTAGATGATAGCTAAATCACTGAACACATTTTTATATTTAAACTACTGTTCAGATTATGAGTATACTGACATCATGTCTTACTTCTGTCAAGTTGTGGCTGAATGATTACGAAGAGTGGTAGCTGATTGATAATGTATATTAATTTTTTCCATTTTAAGATTATTGAGACTGCAGCAATCTTGAACTTATTGTGTATAATTATGTAAGGTATTAATGATAAAGCAACGATAATCTTTGATTTATTTGTCAAATACCAAATTTGAAGGCAACTTCTTCTTGACATTCTCCTTATTCACTGCTTATAAACTCTGCTTCCTTCAGACTGCATGTTAAAGACCATTGATGAAACTGGCATTTAATCCTTCAGTTTTCAGGTGTTTTCTTTCTGACTGTCTTTCTATTTTTGACTGAGAAGTATAACCCTTCCAGACTACCAACATTTTAATCTCAAATTCCTGTGAAAAAACAGCCTGTTTTTATATAGAAGGTAGATGGCTATTGACTGTATTTTGATTGATATAAATAGCTATTTGTAAGCAACAATAACAGCAACCACATCTGAATGAGTGGTTTGAGTTATTTTAAAAAAATTGGACTTGAAATTTTTGTGATCTGGATGATCTCAAAATGAGAGTCTACAAGACTGATGCTTGATTCAGTCATTATTATGGGCATAAATAGCATTTACATTTTCTTTCAGTATAAGAGTGGAAGTCGGCCAACAGTGTAAATCAGTTTAAATTTAAAAAAAATGTTTCTTTCAGTTTATGTATCCTGGTATACTAACACAAAGTCAAAACTACAACTTGGTACTTGAATTCCTTCGTTTACACATCTGAAATCTGAACAGAGTATTTTCTGTTTACTCTCAGTATATACCACAAATTATGTAGATGTGTCAGCTGCTGAAGACATAAAATGAGATTACATTTGGCTTCTCCAGTTTACTGTTTAGAGAAGTGCAGCTTGAGCAATGACTGCTCATTTATTGCAGGCTATCTCATAATGGGAAATTAGAGTCTTCAAAATGATGGGCCTCTAATCCAGGGCTAATGAAAATCTGTAATTAATAGATTTTGTTTCTCCCCTCCTTTTTTTTTTTTTTTTCCTGTAGTCCTTCAAAAATCATGTGTTATGAGATCATTTGTTCTTTTATCTTTTTGTAGAAATGGAGAGTAACTGGTCAAACAGAGGAGGAAGAGCTTGTGCTAGTCTCTTATATTTTATATTCACATTACTTCTAGACAGAAGCTGATGGTCTTTCCTACATTACCAAGAGTGGACAGGCATTTCATTTGTCATTCTTTGCCTAGAGCAACTTTCATATGTTTCTCTGCTAGGAGAAGGAAGTAGCACATTACTATCCACGTAATACACTCTTTCAACCTTTAATGAAGTATTATTCGTATTATTATACTGTTAATGAATTTATTTTGCTGCATTTGCATAGGGAGAGAAATAGCACATAAAGTGACATCTAACTCTTAGGTGCAAGCATCTGAGTGCATTACCAGCCTCAACTTGTGAGCGAGTGCTTTTACAGCATGTCCATAACATTATCCTCTGCAGTGGTTATTTTGGTAAGATCTCTTCCTTTGAAAAGAATGTTGGCTGTATTATCTAACTACAGATGCTAAACTAGTGAGCAAGTTATTTGACAACTGTTATTCTTGTCATTTTTCCTAAAGGCTTGGTGTATTTGCTGTGTTATTTCAGCTTTGCAATACTTCTGCAATGGGTAGACCTATTGTTATTTGGAAACTGCCCCACTTTACTGAGTTCCACTTGAACTCTCGTTCAATATAGCTTCAGTGATTCTGCCCAGATATCACAGCTGCAATAATAGCAACGTATTTGCCTTGTCAGTTCTTTTAGGTTAGCTCTTTTTTCGGAAGACCTTATAATTTTTAGGGACAGTGTGGAGTGTTAAGCATAGTAGTGTTTAGTGCTTTCAAATTCAGAGTGGATAGTTTTGATGGAAGTTGTAAATATAATGGGCTTGTTGGAGAAACTTCTCATTTGAGTTTATCTTAATTAAATAAAAATAAATTAAAAAATCAGTAGGTCAACGTGGAATCTTCCCTTCGCATAGATAATTTATCTTTGAAAGCCTTACAACCACTGATATTTTTCTAAAAGGGCAGATGACACTAATCCAGACAGACAGATCTGCCACCATAAATTCAGAAAAGACAGTTAAGGCTGCAGGCCTTTCTTGTTTCTCCTGGAGAAAAAAATGTCTATGGAGAATCAGACATCTGTCTAAATGGTCTCATCATTTCATAACCGTCAATTAGGTTACGCTTACTATGAATGCTCTCTCCAGTTTAGAGAAAAGTTGGAGCACAGTGAAGCAAAACTGGGCATGCTTTTATTGGTTGGTTGTGCTGCTGAATCATGTACATGAAAAACAAGTCAAGATGTTGTTCAGAACTTAAATGCTACCCCAAAATTATGTTTTTCTTGGCTTTTACCCCCATTTTTTCCACCTACTGCTAAAAAATACATTGTTTCAGAGATGAGTCTGGACGCTTGTTATCTCCAGAGGGCTGCCTGTAGAACACTTTGGCTCTGAAGTATGTTAACTGTGAAATGCTATTTTATAGATGATGATGATTATTATTATTATATTTTGAATTGAGGTTTCTCCATTTCCCTGTTGCATAACTCAAACTACAAATTCTAGTCAGATAAATGTTTTAGTAAGCAATGTAAGAGAACATGATTTAGGTGTGTCTGGTAAGGATTTTATATTTAGTGGCATTGCCAAGGAACAGAATGATTTAATTCTAAGTGTAAAAATTACTCTTTTTCTCTAAAATTGAGGACAGTTCTTGACAGTTTTAATTTCTCTGTCCTTTTTCAAGATAGCTGTTAACTTGTCTGGGGACTTGTGAGGAGATTTCTCTCTCTGTCCTTGAGATTTGATCCATCACGAACATGGTAGGGGACTTCATCGTCTTGGGATCAGCTTAATTTCTGTCAAGCCGATGGAAACAATGTAAGGAAAGAGGCATTTTGAAAATAGGTATCATAGTAAGGTGCAATTAGGTTCATCTCTACTAAGAGTAGGATGCGGCAGGTGTTTTGGGAGCAGTAACATGGCTGCAGCTTCATGATTACACTACCCTCAAGTGCAGTATGGATTCCAGTCTTTCTGTAATTCAGTTTCAATTATTGGTATAATTAGATTTTTTCTAAACAAAAGCATTGTGATGTCTGGATCAAAGTCTATGTGTTCACTTTTCTCTTACAGTCTCTTTCCTTCTCTCTTTCTATATATCATCAAATAATTACCTTGCTTTCAGCTAGAAAATTTTGTCAGTGAACTGCTGAACCCTTCCATTAATTCTTCTGAAAAGTGTCTCCTTAAATTTTTCTCTCTGTATTAGTTGAATTAAGCACTGTGCTTACTTTACTGAGGTGAAAAACCAAGTTACAAACTTTGTGACCAAACTACTGTTTGGTTTCAAAAATAATTTTCTTCAGAAATAGAGATAGGTACAGGATATTTTCTATTATGGTGTGTAGAGGGGAGTTCCTAAAGTCTTTCAGTACATGAAGGGAATGTTGGGTGTGCCATGTCCATGGTGGACAAAAGTATCTACCCAGTTTCTGAAAGCTCACTTTTCAGCAGCCTTTGTCCCAAGCAGTACCTGCTCTAGGCTAGCAGTTGCTTTTGTTTTGAGGATGGCCAGGTTTATATTCTCTTTCTTCTCTGTAGAAACATGCTGTTTCCGTCCACCCACGCTGCAAGTGATTTGCCCTGCTGCCCACCTTTCTGTCCAGGCAAAATTCCTCCTGAATCTAAAACCTCATCCATCTATATACTGGGCATTTCATCTGTTTGATATATACCCATCATTACTGGGGGAAAAAAAATTAACATCTGCCATCAGACATTGTACTCCCCTACTTTTAATCAAACAGTCACTTAAATCTGTCATTGTATTTGCCAGTTATAGGAGCAGTGCACTATACACCGAGATATATTTTTTTTCTATAAGGGTAGCATAATGCCACCTTTTTAGTGTTGTCTGCCAGACAAGTTGTGTTTGACCATTTCTGTGGGAGAAAACCAACTATCTTGTATTTTTTACCTTTATTATATGATGGATGGTTGTTTTTCTTACACTGCTTTGCTTTTGCTTCATTCTAAGAGGTCTTAGAAGTTTTCTGGCACTCTTTCATGAGTAAGTGGCTGCAGATCCCTCCTGTCTCTCTTCACCAATTAAAATTCCGTGAGGGACTAGAAATAGGCATTCTTGGGTACCAACAGATACAGTGTGGTGTTTAAATCCTCCTTTGCTGGATGAATATAGATTTTGTAGTCCCCAGTCTCCACACACAGTTGAATGTTCTGTGGTAGCTTATGTCCTCTTAACCTTTTTGGAACAAATGATTGTCCGTGTGTCACGAAACTGTCCCTGGCTGATTGAGAAATAAGCTCACTCCTGCATCATGCAATATTAGCTGTCCTCTCCTTCATCACTTTTTAACTCCAACCAGCATGACAGCAGCTGGAATAGCGTTGCTTGTGCAAGGGACACCTTTTGCTCTGTTCACAATTTTACAGGAAAGGGAGCACAGCCAAACCTTGCAGTTGTACCATCAAAGAAAAGACTAGATAGCTCCTGGATGAGCAGACAGTAAGGAGAGGTGACAACTGAGGGCTGCTTTTTCCTTTGAGCATGTGCTTCAGGCATTAGTAGGTAATGATGTGACTCGATGTGCCTGGAAAGCCAAGGTCGGAGCGAGGGCAAGGAAAGAATTAATCTGCTTTCTGGGATGGACTTAGAAGTAACTTTCTAGAGCTTCAAGTACTCTGTGATAATGCAGGAGAACCAATTGCACTGTTAAGCACTTGCAGGTGAGAGAGTGGAACTTTGGATGGTGTTGATTAGTTAATGTGATTGAAGTGCCCAGAAAGGAAAGGACTACCTCCCTTGTTTCTAATATTCACCAACATAGCAGAATCAGTAGTACTTAGCTTAATGGTGGCCAATCCAAAGATCATATAATAGGTATATGTAGGGATATTCTTCTAAAATTAGGGAAGAGAGCTGGGGAGATCGGGGGGTGAGAGAAAAGGAAAGACAGAGGAAGGAAAAGCGAGTAGGAAAAGGAACAATGCCACTTAGTTAACAGTACTGCTGCTCTGCTCTGCCATCACTGCCTCTGAGCTCCCTTGTTAAGTGCTGTGACTAAATGGCATTACATGCCCCAGGAGTTTGATGCAGCTGTGATAACTGCTGCTGGTGCATCAAAGATGCGTGGCCTCTGACACGCACCCCCAACACATGCAGTGGTGCATGGTGTAACATGCAGAATGTACTTTATGTGTAAGAGAACAAGACTGATTAATGACAGAGTTTGACTGCTGAACCTCTGTACTACATTTTGTTTTCTCAACCATACACTTTTATTTACTGCTTGCTGCTCTGCCAGAATAAAGACCCGAGTGAAGACTTTTACAGCAAGTTTGGGGCCAGAGAGTTAAAAATATGAAAGCTGGAGGAGGAGGCAGACCATGAACGAAAAATCAATATATGATCCTTCATATTTGTCAGTGAGCTATTGAAGAACTCCAAGTTAACATCTTCCAGCAAGTTTTGTGCTTGCTCTCTGGTAGTTTTATTCACACCATGTTTCCTTTTTTTTTTTTTTTTATGAGAACAACATGTGAAGTAGTGCAGAAAACATTACAAAACACCAAGATAGCTATGCTTTCTCTTATCTACAAGGGCAGTTATTCTCTCGTGGGATTCATTTTGATTGATAGAGCTGTTGGTCAGTGTTGGCCCTTTGTGTTACTTTCTGGATGCTTACAGATTGTTTTGCGTATTTTCCTCCCTATTTTTCCAGGAACTATATAAACTGGCTGACCTACGAAAGCCTGGTTCCTCCTTTTTCCCTGTTTTAAAGATGGTCAAAATGTTTGACTTCTTTTATTCTGTATCTTTAAATCTACCACAGTGCTTACCATTCAGTGTGCTGACGGAACTGTGGGTTTGTGTGATGAATTCAAGGGAAGGTAATTGCCTGTGAATAGGGTTTTTTTTGTGGTTAGACAAAGCTACTAAATAGAATTTTACAGAAGTTTAAAGACAGTTTTATTTTAGAGCTAGATTCAGCTCAAATTCAAACCTCTTTAAGTTATTTGACGAGGTGCTGAAATGAAAATCTGTTTTTGTTGTTGTGGGAGACAGTTGAACCAGTAGGTTTTAGAATGGGTTGTACCCTTTCGGAAAGCTATAAATGATCTGCCTGTGGAGCTGCTGAAAATTCAGTTCATGGCTGAATCTGGGGAATGAGTTAAATTGCACAGTCACAGTTGGGCTGTGTAGAGTCAGACCCCTGAGAAAGGACAAGAATATTTTTAGTCTTGCCTGGAGCTGTGGCTCTTAAATCTTGCACTGGTGTACTTCAGGCACCTGGTAGAACAGAACTCTTACACTTTCAAGGAGCACGAATGTCTTACTCTAGAAAACAAGTCAAAAATCAAAGCTAGACTGGAAATCCACTTGGGAAACCAAGTTGTTGTTCTAATTTTTTGAATTTTGCTTTGTTTTTACAGCAGAAACTGATTGGAATGAAAATTACCAAACTTTACACAAATTCAGTTTGAGCATCTTAAAGTAATTTTGCAGCTATGGGTTCAGTCTACACCATGTTGTTAAAAAAATGAATTAAAGGGCACTGGAAAATAAAGTGTGGAGAATATACATGTGGAGGAAGAGGCAGAGGCAGAGTTCTTCCTAAACTTCACTCTTAAGCCAGAAATAGTTACAGAATTTTCAAGGATTCTGAAGTCACCACTAACATGATATAGTTTTGTGGATTCATACTTTCAGCCATGTACAGTCCACATGTTGATTGTCCAAGATAAAAAAATTACTTTGAGGAAGGTGTACTTCTGTAACATTTGTAATGGCTGTGAGCATTCATTGCCCACCCTCACTGCCCTGTGAGTCTGTCTAGAAACCTGGATAAAATCTTGAGATTTTAGTTACAAGGAAGCTGAAATAGCATCAGGAGTTTTCTATACCACATACTCCTGTGCTGAATAGAAGGGAAGAAAGGTTCTCTCTAAAGATAAGGTGACATAGTCTTTGATTTTAAGGCAGAAAACAATTTCTACCTTGTATATATCTTTGTGATATATATGTAATCAGGATCTCAGGTAAATTTCTCCTTCCACTGTAAATCTTTTTTGCAGAAAAATCCAGAAGTACATATAGTCCAAATCTATCCTATTTTAGTTTTAAACCACTGCCCCTTGTCCTATTGCAACAGGCCTTGCTAAAAACCTTTACTACAAGCTCCCTTTAATTACTGGAAGACCGTTATAAGGTCCCCCCCGAAGCCTTCTCTTTTCCAGGCTGAACAGTTCCAACTCTCTCAGCCTTTCTGAGTTTGTTATTTACTGCATATTCAGCATGAGTTATTAGTCTTCGGAGTTTATTAGTCCTTGGAAAATTTTCATATGCTACATTTTCAGCAGGTAATGTCACTGTCTTTGTCCTGCTGTTTTCTGTTACAACTCCATCCAAATCCATAGATGCCTATAGAATCCATTCACAGAAGCTCATACAGAAGGGACTCTGTGGCAGCCAGGCGTTATGTTTGCGTATTCTTTGTCCTTCTCTCCTCTTCATTGGCTCATAATGAAGGGAAAGAGCCATGAAAGCAGTTTTAACTGTGTCTTTCTTTAACTTAAATTACAGTTGGATAACTTCTGTAATACTGGAAATTTTTCTCATTTTTAATTCAGAATTTTAATATACTTTATGAACCAGCTTGCTCAGAGCTGGAAACAGTGCCAGGAGTTGTAGACATAAGGGAGTATTGCCCGTAACTTAATCCCTGAAATTGGATGTATGCAGCAGAACAGAAAAATATATTAGTTTCCAAAAAAGCCCTCTTGGCTTTGACAGTTCCAGACTTTCTGAAATGAGAACACGGTCAAGATTTAATAGTTTGTGAATTAACACAGATTTCAAATTAAGAACCTATCCAGGTCTGATATTAATTGTGTTACTGAAATAATTTAAGCTTTACTACTTTATTGTCTTTGTTGTCTGGCATAAATAGGCTCTGATTCAATGGTATTAGTTTTGTGGCTATCTAACTGTTATTTCAGAGTCCAGGAATAGTATTTGCCAGCACTGTAAGTCCAGTTTAGAATTTATTTCTTTACAAAAACCAAACAAACCACTACAGACTTATCAATATGATTCTTACTTTTTTAAATCCAAAGTTTGTCTTTAAAGTTTTTTAATGTGTTTTTTAATTTTTATATTTTTTTTGTATCATGGGTGTGACTAAACATGTCCATCACTTGCAAGCCATGTGACAATTATGATGGCCTGTAAGTTGTACTTTGGAAGAAAAGGACACTGAAATATCCTGAGGTGGGTTCTTGATGACCCTTTCCTGAACTTCATCTGTCTTTGATAATCCAAGCACACTCCTTCAAAGCCATCACAGTCAATCAGGTCACGGAGTGCTTTGTAACTCATGTCTTCCACTGTGTTCACTGCTGTGCCTGTACCTCCGGTCACTGTGCTAAAAATCCACATGGAACTTGGAATTGCTGAAAAAGTGGAAGTAGAGTGGAGGACTGAATAATAGACTAGGGTAAAGTAGTCAGAACAATTTTTGCATGTCTAGTGAATTTGTGTGTTTTGGGTTATGTGAGTGGTTTCTCCCACACACAAGCACTTGAGCACTGTTTACCTCTCACCTCTCTCTTTGCCGTTCATTCTGGTTTATATTATTTTGTAACTTGGCATAATAACTCTGTACATTCAAAGTCACTGTCCTTCATGACCAATCACTTTATTTCTGATTTAGTGTCAATCTAATCTGAAATATGGCTGATACCCCAGGCCAAGTTTCTGCCAGATACTTTTGTTCTACAAAATCTTTTTGAACTAAAGGGTCTTCCTAATCAGTTGCAGTGAGATCCTTAGAAAATATCCACTTCATATAGATTATGAAATTTCAGTATGAATTTTGAACATAAAAACCTACCAGAAGTGAGACAGAGCATTTATAAACTATACCTAATGTAAGAACCTTCAGGGTGAACGACTGTTGAAGATCTTTTTTGAAATTAACAATTTCTTTCTGAAAGTATTCAGATTAAGTTTGCATCATTTACCCCCTGCTAAGGGGGAGAATTTACTATGAAAGATGACAGGAATAACAAGCATTAATCGTGAACTAAATTAAAGAATTTAAATGTACCAGATGGAATAGAATTCAGTAATATTTATAAAATATATGAGTTTGAAGAGTCTGTATTACATATCTGAAATTATATTGGAGGTAAGAAGGAAGAAATTGCAATGCCCGTAGTTGAATTGAAAAATGGATCTTCAAGAAATTATTTTCAAATAGGTTGGCAGATGATCTTATGAAGATTATATGCTGTTTTTTGAAAATATTTGTGTTCTTCTGTAAATAAGAATTTCTGCTTAAAATGTAAAATAGACTAAAACATGACTATTTGTATTGTCATAATCCTGAAGACAAGATCACTTTAATGTTTGCTATCTTTTTTCTGGACTAATATGATTAGTAAAGGTGGGAAAGTTTTTACATATTGTCTTCTTTCAGCCAAAAAGCACTTTGCAAGGGCAATAAAATGTTGTTCTGAATTTTTTAGAAAAAAAATCACTGATTATACAGGAGACTAAGAAGTATACAAAACATGAATTATTAATTTAAATTTGTATTGTTAATTGGAGTTGAAAAAAATGTTCACCATCCTGGAACATTGAGATAAACTGCTGAATAAAACGCATTGTAGACTGTCGTTTTCTATGTATGCATCAAAAATTATTAGAAAATAATTTCTTAAACCGAGCTAAATAATTAAATCCACATGTATCAATAGTTTGAGTAGAGCTTATTTTAACATAGTGATTCAGGTAGGTTAGGTCTAAAAGACTAGTTAATCCTCAAATGATTTTTGTATGCCACATTGTAGATGTGATCGGGAAGACAGGAATGATGTCAGTAGGAGTGGGTTAGGTGTAGGAAGCAGAAAACCTGTCAAGCCTGTGTTGTCACTTCTGCCCTTACAGGGCACAGACACAAGAGCATAATGAACACCAGTTAGGATTTTATCAAGACATCTGTCTGGTGCACAGCGTTATTTTCAGGATCATTTCTAGGAGGGTGATGCACTGAATAGCTCAAGGTCAAAGAGAATGGTTCAGTGGTTTCTGAGCACTTTTTTAAGCAATTGCTTTGCAGAACAAAAAGCAATCTGTACACTTTGATAACGTGGCAGTTTCAGTGGGTTGGCTCGTATCTGTGTTGTGGTTATTGGTACATAGATTTTAAGGCTTTATGGATGGATTGAATCTCTAAGCAAGGATTCTAAATGTACCTTGGTTGGAGTAGTTGCTACATCTTTCTCTTTTTTTTTTTTTCCAAGTAACTCTTTGGAGATTAAAATTTAGGCCAGTTGGTGTTCCTAGATAAGGGTGCTCCCAAATTCATACTGGTTTATAAGTTTGGAGCTTGGAACTACCCAAAGCCTTTGTAGCTTTGAGATCACAGACGTAACATGAGGGAGAAGACACAACTTCGATATTACTCAGAAAATGCGTCTTACTGAAGGTGTCCCTTTAAAAAAATCTGAATAGCTAAAATTAAGACCTCAAAAATCTGAGGCCCAGAGAATGAGGGATAGAGAAAGGAAATACTAAGAGCGAAGTATGTGTTACTTGCATGTGTGCTTCCAGGGGGGAATAATAATGAAAATACCGTAATGTGTTGAGTCCTCGCTACTCAGATTGTCCATGTGTGTTGTCATGAGAAACATCATTAATTGATACTGGTTTCTGGTTCTTACTTTTATAACTGCTTGTTGAACACTACCTGTCTTTTGACAGGCACGCACTTATGTCTATTTTAGTAATAAGCTTGAAATAATTCACTTATGCAAGTATTGCTTTACCCTTCCATCCTGGTATACTTGTGTACATACATATATTATTTTACACTTCTTAACTCAGTCCTGCAGCATCACTTTAATCCATTCTTCATCATTAATCCTTTCACATGCTTTTCCAGCTAAAGACAGAAATAAAATTGTCTCCAATGTCTCTCCCATATAATGTGACATTTGTAAAATGTATTGAAATAGAAAGGTGAAAAATTGTTTGCACAGTCATGTGGATATGTTTTTAGCATTTAGCATAGTATCTGAATCTCATCTCCTTAAATTTCAGTGCAAAATCTCTGTTCCTCTAAAGCACACACATACATACACCTGTTTCGGAACCTTCAATCCAGAGTCTTGCTTGTTGTAAATTCAGGAGGATCTTGCTGTGCTCACACAGACTAACTTGTCCTATAGTTTCCAGAGGCTAAAATAAATGTTGCAGTCATGCAGCTGTTTATTTAGTTCCCAGCATGCTGGAAACATGATTCTACCAGTTTAGTTGGAAAACTATTTTCACAGAAATCATGGCTAAAATAAGGCAACAGTACAAGACTACAGGCAAGGAGTTCTTGTAGTTATCTCCCCTTTACACAGTTTCCAGCGTGTAATACTCTGCCTTCCTAAGCTATGAGATAAGTCAATGTCAGTTTTGACGTGGTAAAACTTTGAACTTACTTGTGATTCATCCCTGCATTAAAGATGAAGAGTGTTTTTCTCCTCTCCCTGCCCCTCCTCCATAGGATGCAGCTGAGAGGTTCTGTTTAACATCTGCTGAAATGACTGAAAGCTCTTTCATTGATTTCAGTGGAAGCTGGATTAAGCAGGTTTTGTCTTTGAACTTTGCTCTTAACAGAAGGTTTTTTCCCTTTGCCTTGGCATTAAGTGGCATGCCACCTATTAATTTTCCACAATCAGGGCAATGAGAGTATTAGCATCAAAAGAAATCGAAAAATAATAAATGATTCTTCTTTAAACTGACTTCCTTAAAGCCTAATCTGCTATAAAGCAAGACTGCTGCATGTACATGTTGGAATAGTAGACAAGTCTTTGCAAGATTGGAGCCTAATCTAAAACTTCTGTTATCTGTATTCTAAAACATTATTTATGATTTATTGTGCAGAAATTAAAACAAATCTGAATTGTTTACACATTCCACTGATGTTCCATAGATTAGTGTTTATTATTTATTACGGATATGTTCTTAACATTAATATATATGTTAATTATTTCCTGTGATATTTAATATTCTTAATCTGCATACATTTCTCTTCATACCTACAGTCCTGTTCACAAAGTGGGGAGTGAATATGTTTGTACCTGCATACAGCTTTTAAAATTAGCAGTCTCTTTCTTTTTCCTTTAACTTTTCTGATACAGTTTATTTATTAATATTACTTTTCAGAAAAAACAGAGAACAAAGGATCTGTCCCAGCTGTTTCATTCATACAGTCCATATGATCATAAGGTAAGAAAAAAAAAAATACTGCCTGTGTTTGTTGTTAAGAATAATTCCAAACATTCATGTTTAATGCAAAAATGAGAGGAAATTGTTAAATTGAAAGCATTAGGATATTCATGTTACTTAAATTATGCTGTCTTAGAAATGTTTCTTTGTTTCTTTAAGCCAAGCTTGAAAAGCTGCATTTTCTGATTTGTGAAACCAATGACTCACATTAACCTCATGGAAGTATAATTTGTAGACTGACACTAAATCCTGCAAAGTGACCGTATGTGCTATCGGTTTCCTCTCTTTTTTTTTTTTTCCTCTTTAGAAACTGGGTTACCCTTGAGTATGTTGCTTAGCCTGTTGTGTCAATTAGGCCCTGAGATACACGATACTAATGAATTATCTATTGATTCTGGAAGCGTCATTGGAAGAGGCTGCTTTGCTAACAAGCCTGATGGTTGTCTGGAGGAAGAAGAAAAAATATATATCATCATTATAACTTGATCCTTATTTAAAAAAAAAAAAAAAGCTCCCATACTGAGAGGGTAATAAAAAGAAGATCACTTCCCTAAAGAAATAGCAATGTGAAATAAAAAAATGAAAGCTGTTACAAGAAGGTTTTGGAGAACCAGGAGGCAGAGATTACAGCACTTCTGTGCTATTACCATTTGCCATGGGATTTTTGTAGACATTATGCAAAAGAGATCATTAAGCAGCAGATTGAAGGAGAGTTAAGTAGGTTTGTAAATATTTTTGGGGAGTTCCTCCTATCTTGGATGCATCTGTGGGCATGTTAAGCAAGTGCACTAAATGCTGGAACAATTTGTCAGTAGTAAGAGATGATTGTCTTTGCTGCTTCAGTTTTGCAAAGTGTTTGTGATTTTGCAAGTGTCCATTTCAAAAAAGAAAAAACCTTTCGAAACATTTTTTTCATTTAGACATTTCGAAGGAAAGTTCTGAACTCTACCCCTTCTTTTCCTGGCCATGCACCAAATAGTTATGCTTTGAAATAATTAGCTAGGTTTTATATTTGGGGGAAGAAGGTGGCAGAAGCTTGTATGTATGTGCACCCATCTGTGAGTATGGACACATGCATGTATGCGTGTAAAGAGGAATGTGAGAAAGAAATACATTGTGTAAATATTTATGGATTAAATTTATCACATCAGTTGCTGCTGTGAGAGTTCCATAGTTACTAACAACTTGAAAATTTACAGTTTAAGTAACCATTGTCAAACAGTAGGTATAGTCTGTAATTTTAGTAATTATATATCATTTCAAGTTAAATCCATCAGTTCGAATGTTGGGGGTTTTTTATAGACTTGAATTGTTTACAAGGGTTGGTAAAGCAGATACTAAGGGCCTGTGAAAACTAAGAAATGTGAAGAAAAAAGGAAATTAGTGTGACAAGATTCTTAATGGAGTCATTGCTTTTTTGAGTTGAAACATTCTAAGATAAATGTAATAGTAAGTCAATTAAGATCTAATAAGGAGAAGCGACTGATGAACCAGAAGCTTTGATATTCCTCTCCATGTCTAAATTCTCCTGTGCCAAACACTTTTTATTCATAGTACAAGGAAATTCCATTATTCTTTTATTAGCACTTTTAATGGAGCTTGGCCATTTGTAACTCCTGCTGCCTTCCTGCTCATATCCTTTGTGACATTATATCAAAGTGTCCTCAAATGGTTTTTGGCTTCAGTTGTGAAGACTTCTGCGCTCTTTACAAATTAGTCATCAGGCGATGTGGAATTGAATATAAATGCTTAGATATATTCCCTTTTGATCTTTGTTTTAGGACCTTTAACAAATTATTAAAAGTAGCACAGTTATTTGATGAGTGATTTTTGGAAGCTCCACTCTTTTGCTGCTTCCATGCACATTCTGCATTTATATCTGAGAATAAAAGGGTGGAAATAGGACAAATGAAAGTTTGTTAAAAAGGTGATCTTCCTTATGTTCCCTTTAATGGTGAAGATTTTCCTTCTGCTAACCTCTTTGTAGAGGCTGCAAGAAATCTAGTGCAGATTTCTTGCTCTGTGCTGTTAATTTCCATCTCAGCTGTCAATTTCACAATTGTTTGTGTCCAGGGGAGGGCTTTTAATTTTTATATTAAATCTAACCGTAATCAACATTGGTTGACAATACAGTCATTTCAAGTGGAGGCTTATGTTACTCTTGTTCTGTTTTGTGTGATTTAAATGGCAGAAGTGTTAGGGTGTGTGGATGTGTGTTTGCTGTTTTGTAGATTATTTTCATCAAGCACAAAAAGGAGATTCTGTGATGGCTTTGTGAAAGTGTTGGTGATGCAGGATCATGGCAAGAATGACTTGAATTACTGGCTTCCAGGATTCTTAGTTGGTTGATTAGAAAGTTTTATCTCTGAGTACTTTTCCCCAGATAGAAAAGAGATTGCCTTAAAGGATAAGTTGGATCTTGGTAACACTAGTTAAAACAGCGGTAAAGAGGAAACTCGTCATCTGCAGTGGCTGAAACGGGACTGTCTATTAAGATTTGATAGTACTTCATCCTTTTGTGATGGGATATCACATAGAAAAGAAGAACATTACTGAGAAAACATTCATCTTCCAATGCTGTGCTTCATATTTGCCTTTCTAGTGCAAGTTACTGCATCCTGAAAGACATTTTAAATGTCTGTGGGTTTGCATTCCCAGGTATTTTATGGGGGGAGGAAGAAAGCAAGGGTTTTCTTTTATTTCCACTTTTAGGTGTGGAGTCTTACCTTCAATGTAGTGAGACCTTAATTCAGCTGCAGAGGGGACAGAGCTTTTAAATTTTTCTGTGCAACAGGGATGGAAAAGTGGGAGATATTCTGCCTCTGGTGATAGCAGAGGTAGAGTAGTTAAGCTCCTGTGTTCTTTAATATGTATAAATATGTATAAGATTACCATCTAGTTGCCCTTCTTATTGTTCGGATGAAATCATAGAACAGCAAATCTCAGTCATTACCCTTTGGTTGTATACCTGTCCTATCCAGGGGAATTTGATCCTGTTCTTTTTCACCTAATGTGAAAAAGGGTGCGCAGTGTTTCCTACTACGGAATCTGTGGGTCTTTCAGATACTGTACCACTGGCAAAGCTCATTGTACCATTGGTTTTGAATGCCTGACAACTGCATTGAACTCTTGATGTCAGACAAGACCAAAAAGTTCACTTTTCTCAGATGTCTCTTGCTGTTGTTAAAATAAATAAATATATTCTAAAATTCATTCTTTCCAAAACTCAGTAATTATTTAGGAAACGCTGAGATATATCTTGAGTATGATAAGCTGTTCCAGGTGAGTGTTTGATTGCCATTTGTTTAAACTTATTTTGGTTAGCATGTATAGAAGTACATAGAACTCTATTTGTAGAGGAAACCATTCCTTGTTCTGCAATACATGCTTTTTCCTGTTTATGTAAAGTAGGAGTATGTATAGTCTGGATTTCTTGAGAGTCAAGTTCTGACTGCTATGGAACTTTTCTCTAGTTAGCAATACAACAGCTCTTCCAATTACATGTGTAGTTTGTCTTTTTCTAGGAACATGAGGAAAAATAAAATAAAAATTACATCCTCATAAGGCTGTACCAGCAACAGTTTTAGTGATTTAAAATTAAAAAGATGATATTGGAGGAGTTCTCTTTCTACCCTTAGCTATAATCTGACCAGATTTCTAGTAGTTCATTTAATGAAAGATTTTATTTGCACAGAAGTGATTTTTGCTGAAACTGTATGTGTGCACTGTGAGGTTCCACATTGCACACAGAAGGATTTTATTCTTTCTGCAGTGGATGTTTAACTCCCACAGTATCTTTCTCCTAAGTCATGTTTACCCTTTAAAACTTGTGACCTGGTTTGTTGAAAGCTGCTCAGGCAGTTGTGATAGCAGGTTACCTGGTCAGAACAACAGGTTTGAGAAGCTTAACTTAATCTGAGCTTCGGGATCCAATATGCAGGAAGTGTCCAAATTCAGCAGCACAGAGCCCTAGTTCCTTTTCTTTGTTTTGTCAGATGAGTTAAGTATTCAGTCTAGCCCTGGAGCTGTTGTTTGAAACTATAATCCTCAATTTATGCTCTGCAAAAGAATATTTTTTCCATATAGTAAACACACAGTGTAGCAGAACTACTATTCCTTTTGCTGCTCTACCTTCTTGAGAGGATAGCCAGAAAGTGGGACCAGAGGGCATGGCCACACGTACCTCTGGCAGCACTGGGCTGTTACACTGAGAAATCCACAGACAACAACATTTAAAACTCAGCCCTGGATTCCTTTCTGCCTTTTGCAACCTGACTCTCTTGCTCAAGAATAAGGCATGATCTGTGAAAAAATAAGGTCATGTCTTACAGTATTAGTGATCTATAACATGGTTGGTAAGATTTACCAACTATGTCTGGTAGGTAAGATTTACATCTTTGAGTAATGTATGAACATACCTTTTCAGTAGTTCCTCACCTCACAGACTTTGCCATCTTCTACTTCTCCAGTTTTTGCTGGTCGTCTTTCATAGCCACTGGCATTAGGCAGTGGTTTATTTTACAAATAAGGCATGGCAGCTACCATGTTTAAGTAAACCATGTTTGGATGCTTTTGGGATTCTGGAAATGGGAAATTTCAGAACTGCTGAAATACAGAAGCTGTTCGTGTTATTTTTCATAGGGATAGTAACATTTCTGAGGTATTAACTGTGTTTCTTAAGATGTCAATGTGCAGTGGAAGTGCTGTGAGTCGGTAGGTTTTACTTCAGAGCCAGAGAAAAAAAGAAAGTTTTGAGTTACTGTCTCAGACTTCAGATTTTTGGGGTAATGACTTGGGTATATGATTCTGGAAAATAACAAAAATCCTTTTAACCTGCTTTCCATTCATTGCAGGAACAGCATTGTACTAAATCATAAGGCAACTGTGAGGTTGCAATGCCTGTGATATAAACCATAGTCAGAATTTCCTAAAGCAGGTGCTTTGAATTGTTCTTCTGTGAGATGAAAAAGATTTCTAGGTTATTGCTGAAAAGAGGCAGAACCTTTTGCTATCTTCTGCCTCAAAATAGATTTCAGGTTTAATTTAATAGCTCAGATGTCAGATATGACCACGTTTTATGGAAATATTCTTATTGTAACCTACATCCATTCTTCTCTTTTTCCTTCCCTTATGTTCAGAACTGCTTTTTGGAGGAGGTTACATAAAGCTGTTTTGTGCTCTTGATATGATGTGAGGCTTCAAAGAATACTACTGAAAGAGAAAAGCAATTTCTGTTTGGAAGAACAGAGCAGTGGCCTTGTGCTAATGGCACACTTGAACATTACTTGATAGTAGTGTAGAAAATCTAACAGCCTGAAAATCTGCTGGTTTGGGGTTTTTTTTGTTGTTGTTTTTGTTTCTGACTTAACTCTTAGCTGCATTGAGATTTATGCCATTGGTAACACAAAGCGAGCTAATTTATAGATAGTATAGAAATGGCTGTTGAAATGCCAAGGATTGTTTCAGGGTTTGGTTAAGGAGAAGAAACAAGGAAAGCAATGCAGTGGGAGGGACATATGTCTTTTTCTATAGAACCTATTCAATAGAGAAGTAACTACTCTTAATTCTGTAGCTGAAATGTTGGTGTTAAGGACTTACAGTCTTACAGGAAGCGTATACCTCATCCAGAAAGTCAAAACCCAGAAAACCCAATTCCTGAATTTATTGTTGTAAAACTAATTATTTGGGGTTGATTTTTGTTTTACAAAAAACCTAAGACATATACAAACAGGTAGTTTATATGTGCTTAATACTTCAGTTAAATCTGTATTCAATGCTAGTAGCTTTTACTATAATTGGATATTTAAAGCATGGAACCTTGGCTGATGCTAACTGAATTGTTCGGGATTGTTACCTCTGTTGTCAGCCAGAAGGGATACTTAACCTGTTTTAAGTTAAATAGATGTTTTTTCTGCCTTCTTTAAGTGATTTTTCTAAAAAACAATTGCAATAGTCTGTCAAATCAGGTTTGCATGTATACACAAACGTAACACTCTATGGTGATTCATGGGAGTAGATGTTTAATGAGGTTTCCCAGGTACTGATGTGTTATTGAAATATCTTCATTAATGGTCTTGAGAGCAGTTTTAAGAAATAAAATTATGTAATTCACATATTGCCCCTTCCCACACACGTTAAAAAAACCTATACATTTTTTCAGTTAAGTAATCATGGAAATGCTGGTCATTCAGTTCACAGTTTTTCCTCATAGTACAGCATGCAAATGCTGCCTGGTATAGCAGATTGTCTCAAATAAGTATTTTCTACCTCAAAAAAAAAAAAAATTGAAATATAAAATGAGATAAAGGTTTTATGGTGGCATTAAATATCTGTCATATGAATTAAAATAAAACACATTGCATAAAGTACGTTAGTCCTCCTGTTATTTTCCAGAAAAAGACATTACCTTTTGCTGCATGTCTTTTATTGCTTATGTACCTCTCACATTGTTAGGGCAGTACTGACACAGAAATATGAAAAAGAAAGGTATTTTAGGTTTTCTAAAATTAGTTGCTGGAAAAACTTGACATTGCAAAAAGTAAACAGTCCTGGCCCTGTTAAAATTTCTTTCAAGCTGTCTTTAATCTTGCTTTGGCAATAATGATGGAGTGTATAACTAATAGCTCTATAGTGATTTCAAATTCAGGTCAAGTTCGGGTATCATTCCTTGCCCCATTCTCATTTGACCTGTACCTCTCTGTAGCTGTGCAGTTTGTAGTGGATTAGTTTTCCCACTTATCTTTCACCTTCTCTCTTTTTCCCCCCCCTTCCCTCTATCTTTATTCTAGCCTGCCTGTGCCTGAGGGAAGGGCTCATGGTCTTGTGGGAGAGAAGGGGAGTTGTATTCAGATGTGACTAGAAAAAGATCCTGTTGTTTTTACCAATTGCTCATCCCTTTTCGAGAATTGTAGGATGAGCGCTGAAGGCTCTCAGCGCTGTGGTGATTTAGTATGCATGCTTACAGGAAAACTAGAAGCATTCAGTTAAATTACCCAGATCACAGAATGATATAGGGTTGGAAGGGACCTCTGGAGATCATCAAGTCCAAGCTCCTTGCCAAAGCAGGTCCTCCTAGAGCAGGTTACACAGGAACTTGTCCAGGCAGATTTGGAATGTCTCCAGAGATGGAGACTTCACCACCTCTCTGGGCAGCCTGTTCCAGTGCTCTGCCACCCTCACAGTGAAGAAATTCTTCCTCATGTTTAGATGGAACTTCTTATGTTCAAGTTTGTGCCCGTTTCCTCTCATCCTCTCACTGGGCACCACTGAAAAAAGACTGACCCCTTCGTCTTGACACCCATCCTTTAAGTATTTATAGGTGTTGATCAGATTCCCCAGTACTAACATACTCTTATAAATTAGGGTAGGCTTGAAAGACCCCCAAATCTAGTTCAAGGTTGGAGGTTTAGGGCCAGTAGACTTTGAGTTCACTCTGCAGCGTAGACATAACATGGAGGTTTAGGTCCCAGTTCAGAGCAGAACTAAGCACCTAAAACACATGATTTGATTCCAGCAATACTTCAGCTTTAGTGTATCAAAAGGAAGGAGTGTTACTGTCAGTAGGAAGAGATGTACAAAACTCCATTTTCTTATAAATGCACATTTAAAAAGCATATTTCATTCCTGAAATGTGACATGTTCTCCATATTATTTTTCCTCTGTATTCTGGTATTTTGTGAACATGAAATAGTTTTAATCCACTATTTTGGATCCGTCCAAAGATGGGTGAAATAAATTACCCGTCCTTCCATGCATTTTTGGGGGGAAAGGCTCCAGCTTGAGAGGTTTGTATGACAGCCATCATCTTTAAAATCTACTTCATCATTCTAAATTTGGGCGAGATTCCAACATGAAGAAAAGCATCTTTCCAAGAAGCTGTAGCTTCTTCCTGTAATTCTAGAGACTGCCTCTATTTGATTTGCAGTATCTTAAGAGGCTTGTAGGGCCAATAGCAAACTTAAGGTTTGGTATCTCATCAGCCATCTGGATAAAAATGGGGGGTTAAGAGCTCCTTAAAGGTACAGGGACATTATAATTTCTCTGTGATAGATGTGGCATTTTCTGACATCACGGAAAGCGACTAAGGTTGATCTTTAAGGATGACATTTTAGTTCATATAAGTGCTGCTTTAGGTCATATTTCATTTTTCTTTCACCCTGTCATCGTACAATCCTGATAGGTGTACCTAGTCATCTAGCCTTATAGAAAAAAAAAAGATGAATATGGGAGTAATTGACAAAGGTCCTTAAAACACAGCATGAGATATTTTTTTCTCCAAAATATAATTCTGTGAAATTTGATATATGTACCTCACATAAGAGAGGTGTTATAATAAAACACTTGAGGTTGCAAATACAAGCAGTCATGCTGACAAATCCTTTATTCCGTACTGTCATGCTTTTTCCAAGGAAAAATATCGATGTGTTCTTACTGCTGCTCATTTTCACATCTCCTTTAATATTGCTACCATCATTTAGGAAGCATGTGTGTGGCAAATTATGGTCCTTCATATCTTTTCTTTTTATAAGCTTATTTTTTATATAAAACGCCTGCTTCGTACAAAGCCTTATGAGGCATAAACCATCACTGGTTTACATTGCAAACCTCAGCCTTATTTTCCATAAAACATATGCAGAAAATGTGAAATATAAAGCTAAAAATATGAGCCATTTTAAGTCCTGTGCAGGAACAGACATTAAATACCAATTCACGTGTCAGACAGACAGTGGCAGCTGCTTTGTTAATGTATGGCACAAGCCCATATTAAATCAAATGGCAAGTGCGTAGTTTGACAGATACCGTCACCAGTGCAAACATTATTAAACTCATTATAGAGCTTGCTTTTAATTTTTTATTTAAAGTACATATATTTGACTTGCAGAGCCTTTCTCAGTCAGAGCCTACAGCAGCAAGTACCCCACTTCTCCAGGTTTTTTGCCTAACAAAGCCTGATGTGTTTCTAGCTGATCCTCGGGGGCAGCCCCGCGATATTTATGGCTTCCCCTGCACATCGCGCGTTAGGGTCTGTGACCAGAAATTCCATTTGAGAGCACATCGCTCTGGATAGCACTCAGTGGTCTTTTCATTTTGATTGATGGCTCTGGTTTTGCACCATCTGGCTTCTGATAGGCTGCATTAATCATATCCTGGATTCAGAAAATTTAGACGGGATTTTTTTAATAAGTACATGTATGTGGGAAAGAAAAGTGCACATTTATATATGCTTGTGTATTTAATTCCTATAGGTTCCAGTCATGCAAAAGAGAGCAACAGTCCTGTCATATTGTTTGTGTTGCAATAAATAGGTCTCTAAATAAATCTCTACTTATGAATGCCTATATTTCAATTTTACTCCTACTGTTTTAACTTTATTTCATATTGCTTTCTGTCAGTTGCCATACATTGACATTGCTTTCTGTGAGGAACAATAGACTTGCCTAAAGCACTTGAGTTGCATCTGAATTGTTTAGGTAAATCTTAAAAGTTCTCTTTCTTCTGCTTTGGTGATATGCTGAAGTTCCTTGCTTCTTTGTAAACATAGCTGGAGGTAGTGGTTTCTGAAAAAGAGCATCATCATGTTTTCAGTTCTGTATGAGTAGAACATCTTTAAATGGTCTTATTTAAATTCACATCTTGGGGAAAATTTAAAAATCTTGATTACATATACAATATACAAGAGTCAGTAATTGGCCGTATTGAGAGCTTCTGATGGAGTTTGACAATAGTGTATTTAAGGTACTGTATTGTTGGATTAGTAAGATTAATAGTCTTCCAATGTGTTTGTAGGAGTCAATCAACCAACATACAGTTGTTAAGCATTCAAGATTTTATTTGAATTTCTAATTTACAAATAAACAGTTATCTATACAACTTCTCACTGGACTGCTTTCATTCTGTGATATTTTACAATACAAATTAAGGGAAAAATTTGTCCTATGTATACACTGTCACATTGAAGCCATGAACTGGATGTTAGCTTTCAGAAGCTACACAAGGCATTGACGTTCTGGAGCACGTTCAGAGAAGGGCAACAAAGCTGTTGAGGAGTCTAGACCACAAGTTTTATGAGGAGCGGCTGAGGAAACTGGGATTATTTAGCCTGGAGAAAAGGAGGCTGAGGGAAGACCTTCCTGCTTTCTGCAACTGCCTGAAAGGAGGTTGTAGTGAGGTGGGGGTTGGTGTTCTCTCAAGTAACAAACAATAGGATGAGAGGAAATGGCCTCAAGTTGCTCTGGGGGAAGGTTTAGATTGGATATCAGGAAAAATTTCTTCAATTAAAGGATTGTGAAGCATTGGAACAGATTACCCAGGGAAGTGGTAGAGTCTCCCCATCCCTGGAGGTGTCTGAAAGATGGGGACATGTGGCACTTAGGGACATTGTTTAGTGGTGATTTTGGCCATGTTAGGTTAATGGTGGGACTCAATGATCTTAAAGGTTCTTTCCAACCTGTAAGTCTCTATAATTCTAATTTTCACCTTTTAAATTTTGAAAGGCCATGGGATCAGAAGTTGTCCTTGCTTCACTTCTACCTATACTGCTTTGGATGTAATTCCATGAAATGGTGGGCAGACAGCAATAATTTATATTCTTAGTAAGAAACTGAGTAAGTACATTTGCTATATGCCCAAGTCCAGCATTTACTGGTCACGCTGGGTGTGCTTTCTTAGGTGTTCCTTACAAATCAAATGCTGTAGAAGTATCACAGCCACCAATTTTTCATTGACAGCTATAAATTGCATTGTGGTTGGGGAGGGAGTTCTGGGGGTTTGTTTGTGGTTTTGTTTTTACCTTTTTTTCCCCATTGTCTTTCACTTTTCTTGAACGTTCTCATTAGTAGAGTATGAGGGTACTTTGGAACCTTTTTTTTAGTCTGTCTTTTTTTTATTATTTTTTTAAAATTCATTATTCCCTCTGCTTTGCTTGTGAAAATAGCTTAAGAATGAGGTACAGAAGAATTCCATGTGTAACTTAGCAGGAAGGTGGAGCAAAGTTCGTCCATAACCCCACCAACTGAAGCAAACCTTCCTGTTCTAATTTTATTTCTACCAGGCTTCATGCTGTCTCTCTGTGGAGTAGATTAGGCTTATTTTGAGACATCTGGCATGAATTTTTTATAATTTAAATTTGTACTTAGGGGTCAAAATGAATGTCATGTAAGAAAGTTGTTTGACATACTACATCAAGAAGTAGTTTATTGAGGAAGATTTTAGAAAATTCAAACGCTAGATTTGATACAGATATAGAGCTCCTTGAGGTCTAACACTGTGCAGGTGCTGAGAGGACCCTGTCTAATGTTTGTTCATTTCCACAATTTTCTGCAAAACTCTGCTTTTTCTCTTGTCTTCCTCTAACGCATTTGTGTTTTTGTGTGCCTTTATTTTAAAGACAAGGCTTATTTGTTTGTTTACAGTCTCGCAGCTTTTTAAAATGTACATCTGTGGCTGAGAGAATCCTAGTTCAGCAATAATCTGTGTCAAATTAAGTATAGATGCCAGAAATTAGGATAAACAAAACCTACTTAGTCATTATTACAAAAGCACCATCTTCCTTCGTGTGCTAAGGAGATTTTAAGAAAACTTTCATGTCCACATTATTGATCAGACTGCCCAGTGCTGAGTTACAGTTCTCCAGTAAATCACCAACTGATCTGGAGTCATTTTGCCTTGTGCCTCCGACGTATAGAACTCCCACCTTATTTTGCGTGAATCATTGTAATTATAGGTTGCTACAGAGGTGTTTTGGAAGTTAAAAAGTTAAAGTCTTGTCAAAGGGCATAATCAGTATCTTCTCCTGAGCTCCCTGTTGACTCTTCATAAAAGTCTAGATCCTCAAGCTCAGAAGAAACCTTCAGCATGCATGCTGCTCCCTTGTGTTCTCATTATCCAGCTTCCAACTTGGAGAAGCAGCATCAGGTACAGGCATGTGGAAGCTGGAGCAGCGCAGTACCTTGCTGGCAGTGAAGGTCTGCGGTGAAAGCAACAGCTGTTCATAGTAGCATTCTGCAAAGGATGCTCTGAACTTTGTGAGATATGAACAAGATGTGTTCATTCCTGTATTACACGTCAGAACATGGAGAAAAAGGTAAAACATATTTGCAAGTGTCTTCCTGAGAACTGAAAAAAACGTTTATATTGCCATTTGAACACTGGGATATAGTGTCAAAGGGTGAGTTCAGGGCCTGCAGGATGGTTAATAGAAATCCCTAGACAGTGAAATACTTATACCATGGATCTCTTTTCATCTCTTTCCAAAGTTGTGCCAGCTAGCTTAGAAAAGTTACCCACAATTATTTGCAATGGGTAGTTACAGACTACTGGTGTTGTCATCTGATGACTTTCAGTGAGCAGCTCAACATGAAGAGACTTTGTATTACCATATTTTCTGAAATTGAAGGCCTGCATACGCTTTTCAGCTGAACAACTCCAGTCAATCTTTTAGTCTGTCTTTTAGGTTTAATGATTTAGCTTCCTGAAGTCAACGCCAGTCAAGTAATTCTGTAGAGATATGCCCTGTATTGCTGTAGGGATGCTGCAGGTTATCTCATCAAGCTATGTTTTTTGTTTCTATTTCAATATGGAAAACAGTGGGAGCTGACTTTGGATTGAGGTTCTGAGTTGAATTTTTGTTACTTTCTTTATTAGTTTTATTGTCACTCCCTATGTTGAAAGAAATATAAAGAGTAAATATGTTAATTTAATTTTTTTAAAAGTTTTGCTGGCTTCTTTATGCTTATTTCCATTCTTTACTAAGCTTTCCAATAACAAATAAGCAAACAAGACGACTAAACCTTTTAACGGTCTCCTTTCTAAGGCTATTTCATATAGTGATATCTGAGTTTACTGTTATACTGATTATTAGTGAAATTGTATCAAAAGATAACATCAACTTTTGTAGGATGTTTGGATTTTGAGAACAGATACCTTTCGTAGTTATTTTTTAAAATTCTGCTTGTTTATATTTAAACTTCAAGATTTTATATGAATAATAATTTTGGTGAGTATACGTGTGAAGATTTTTAAAATTCTTTCAAATGATTCTTACTTCTGCGAGACTTTGCACAAGTTTTAGGTGCTTTTAAACTCTTTTTTTAAATACTGCCTTTGATGAATTCCTTTTCTTGTGATGCATGTAGTTTTAAGGGGAGGGGGAGCCCTTTATTCATTTTATTCTGTGGGTATCTAGCGCACATTTCTCTGTTAATGGTTGGCAACTGTGTGCACTGTGCAAACTCTGTGTGTCTGGTAAGAAATTGGGCACGTACATCAAAGCGTTTCATGGAAGTAGGAAAAACTGAAAGTACTTACTGTAAAACCTTTGTAATGTCTCATATCTAAGTCAAAGTAATACAATTATTCATATTGGAAATAGGATGATGTTATTGCCAAGAAAGCTATTTTGTCTTTAATGGTAGATAATATGCCATTATATCACATGCATATACGTCATTGCTGCTCTCAGAATTATCTTTAGAAAGAGATCTGTTGTGCTTTAGTGTATTTTTTTTTCCTTCACTACATCTTAGCTGTGGTTCTGAGAACATAATTCCATGAAAAGAAAAACCTAAAGTCAATGAGAAGTTAATTACCAGTATCTCTGTGTGTGTGTATATTGTGGTGGTGAGTTTTGAGGAACAGTCTCCGCTTTTAGAATCTTGCCAAAATCCTGAAACATCTAAAATAAGGTATCAGCCTTATTTTTGTCTCAAAAGTAAGATAGCTTTTGACTTCTGAGTTGAAACCTATAAATTATCCGGAGTTAAAAATCACAAGCAGCTTATTTGTGGGGAAGAAGGAATTTGCATTCCCTAGGAAAAATATCGGGCATGTGGGGATGTTATGAATGTATGGAAAAGACTTGGCTGACATGTATTTGTGTGTCTAAGTCAAATACCAGTCAGAAGTTATTGTTCTGCTGTATTTCCTCAGCAGAGAACAACAAAGTGACAACTGCTGTGGTACTCAGGCACCATCTGTCTTGTGAACCCTGCCATTCTGTTCTTGCCTTGATATGATAAATTTTACCTTATTTCTGCAAGAAAATAAAAATAGTACTTAATCTACAGTGCAAAAGCTGGATAAATTCCAAGTAAGGCTCTGTTAGTAGTGATATCCCTTGTCTCTGGGGGTGTAAATTTGGGCTTACACCTAAGTTGTGTGTATGTAAATATTGCAGATTTATTGCTATGCGTGCTGTGCTATGCCACAAATACAAGTCTGTATACAAACATGGTATATGACAAAAAAACCTCTTTAACAAGCACAGTAATTTGTATCCACAATAAAGTAATTGTTTTTAACTTACATACCTACAATTAAGAATTTAAAGGTATTCCAATGACTGGGGGTAAGGAGGAATTAAGGTGGACTTTTATTTGTTTCAGTATTTTGAACTCCTCTTGCTGGTGGTATGTTGTGGGTAGTGTCTTCAGGTAGCATTTCTTTTAATTTCACCATGGTGAGATTTGAAATTACTGGGAAATTTTTCAGATGTTCCTTCCTGTTTTCTTCCATGTAAACAAAATTAATTTAGGGTAGATTGCTTTTTATTTCTAGAATGCCTGGTGAAGTAGTATTTTTCTAGCTGTCTTACTGCTGCTTTTTCCACTTTGAAACATTTTCCTCATCTTCAGTTTTGTTCGTGTTTAAGTGTACTTGTGGTGTCAGCCCCTGAATTACGCTGCTGCACCACTTCCACAGTTTAATATGTAGGAGAGCAGCAGAAGTCCCTAAAAGCCAGCTGGCTCCGTGCGGGGCTTTGTCTCATGAAGAGCCTAATGAATAGGCACTCAAAATTATAACCAAAAATCCGCACTTGTCCCTGCAGAAACTTGAAGCACCTGCTTCACTTGGTAGTTTTAGCATTTGCATAAAGCCTACCCCGTAGTCTTTCTGTCAGAGATACAGGATCTCCAGCATTAATTGAAGATCACATTGTACCTTGAGAAAAAGTGACCTCATGTAAAAGACTTAGTTATTTTTTAAATGCTATATTTGAAGAAAGGGATACCCACACTGAAACTGTATGCAGTGAGCATGCATAATGAAAGCAGTGTGTGAAGCCTTGAATCCCAGTTATTTGGTGCTTGGTTTTATGTACCGAATGACAGCAAACTGTGTATCTAAACTGAACGCAAACTATCTTACCAAATTAGAAACCCTGTTACATAAAGCAAAGAAAGTAATGGCACAAGAATACAAGATGGGGCATCATTACCCTCATTACTTTTTTTTTTGAGTCACTTAGAATTTTTTTTCTGAAAACTTTGTGAATACTTTTTCATCTTAAAAGTGTCTGTTTCATATAATTCAGTATTTTTATTGCACAAGTGAAAGAAGTCCTTTATTGTTCCTGAAAACTTTTAAAAATTTATCAGAATTTCATACAGGAGTTGTTGGGGGGAGCAGATTGTTTTGAAGAACAGAAGGTGTGTTCTCAGGTGTGATTTTCCTGCTCTGCACACTCAGATATGTATCTACAATTGGTGCTGTTCCCAGTAGAGCAAGGAGGATGAGAGAGACAGAGATGATGCAGACCTCTTTCTGGATCTCCATAAAAAGGACCGGCAACATTGGCCAAATAAAATAGCCACTGTGATAAGATAGAATAAAATGAGGAGTAGAGGTAGTGAGTAACTCTTATGTCCTTTCAGATGGTGAAAACCCTGCGTTCATGCAGCATCAGACAGAGCCCAGATGGGTTTCCCCACAGCATGCTGCACACATCCTGACCATGAAGAGGTTCCTCTGGGGGCCATAAAGGAGCAAAAATTGCTCCTTTGACGCACTTGGATCTCCTGTTTTAAAAATCCACAAGAGGGTCTGGACACCTTTTACTGCTTTTCCTTTAAAGCAGTCTACAGAGTAGAATTTGTGCCAATATATTTTAGATGTTGTCTCTGCTATCGTGGAAATATTCCAGGTACAGGAACCCTAGAAAAAGTGCTAGTGATGAAAGGAGCAGAGTTGCAAATGCAGTCAGGTTAAAAAAAAAAAAAAACCTAAAAAAACAAATGAAGGTTAAAAAACCCACAAAGCCATTGTAGTCAACAATAAATACAGACTTTTTCAATGTCTGGCCCCTCTCCTGAAAACGTGGTGTGAATGGGGAAATACCCTTGTAACCAGCACAACTCATATAACATTGTTTATTAATACCAAGGTGAATGTGTCTTCAGATGTACCTCAAGAGACTTATATATAAGAAAACCAGCAAGTGAAGAAACAAATGCTTAAAAAAGAAAAAAGAAAAAAACAATCCTACCAGACTCAATGTCTGCTTCACTTGGAGGAAAGACATAAATATTGTTGGCCACGTAACACTGAAAAATGCGTGATGAATGTAGCAACTGTAAAACCTTCATTGTCCCTTCAGCTAAAACAAACAGAATGTGTAATTAGTCAGCTCCTTCTGACTAATCCTAAATCCCAAAAAGATTACATGTGATTTGAATCATCATCTATCTACCTGTTTTTTACAGCCATATTTTGGTTGTTCCTAGTCATCTCCATGTTTGCATGCACCAAATCACTGCAAAGCAATAGAGAACAGTTAACACTGCCCTGACGTACTGCACTGAGATAGTTAAAGGTGGCCTCCTGCTGTGCTTCTGTTTCATTGACTTTAAGCCATACCAGTGATTTCCAGTTGTTTATATTATTTTTGTCATAGACTTCAGCTTTGTACACGTGGGTTTATACATGAACCTCAGTATCGATTTGAGTTTGGGTTGGGTTGGGTTAGGTGTTTTTTTTAATTTCTGCTTGATCAGGTAGATAATCCATTGTGATTTGTATCTTTTGAAGTAAATTCCTGTTAACTGCAGTACACAAGGTAAAATTGTTTTTGTTTTAGATTTGCAAGGGTACAGTAAATTATTGATGTTATTTCTGGGTCAGAATGAGACAAAGATTGCATTAGGACTAATATAATGTGAAATCTTGTTTTAACTGGGAGGACACTTGAACAAGAGAGTCTCTAAAATCATTGCTTGAATTTTTTTCTTTTTATAGAAGAATTTCCTTGAAAGTCCGTTTTCAACTTCTGCACCATTTTGTCCAAGTTTAAATATTTTATATTTTCATGAGCAGCTAGACCCTCTGCTGAATCAGAAAATAGGTAGTTCACTGGCCTTTCGTAAACCTCATGGAGAGAACATATGAAGACAGCACAGCTTTGGTTGTTTTCACAGATGCAGTTTCATGGAAGAGGAAGTTTCTTGAAGTCATATATCAAATGTCAAATATGCAGGTCAAAGCCATAGTTCTGAGTTTGGTCACAGTTGTCTGAAAACCTCAGCTAAATGCCACTGTAGAGGACACATGCAAGAGTCCCACAATATCCACACATTTCTACAGGAAGAAAATCTTGGATGGAGAATATGAAAAAGTCTATCAAAGCCAGTGAAGTTCCCATTTCTAGAACTAGTGTTAAATAAGGCTCATCCTGGTCAGGCCATTCTGGAAAGCTCTCTGGATAAAGATGACTTCAAAGTTTGTCGAGAGAGTCTGTATGCAGAGATAATGGTGTTTTTTTAGACAAATTTCTACTGAAAAACAAACTCTCGGGCTGTTGGAAGCTCCTCTGTTTCCCACAACAGTATCAGCTAATATAATTTTATTTTATTTAAAAAATGAAATAGTTTACCCTATGAACTCTGCTTTTCTTGTATCCTTAGATTGTTGTGGCTACACTATCACTATTTTAAAATCAACAAGATAGGGTATTGCTGCTCATTTAATTTACTTTGGTGTTCCGAGCCATCTTGGATTTCCTGAACTATGCTGTAGTTTAAGATAACAAAACTAGGTTCTAGAGGAACAAGGAGGATTCTTTGATTCCCACCTTGCTGCTTTCTTATGAAGTTCCAAAGTACAGTAGATACAGTCAGCTTCAGAATTTAATTTTTTTTTTCTTTTTTCTTTTCTTTTTTTTGAAGTAGTGAAAGGAAGAACTAATGTACTTGTGGCTGGCAAGGAGGAAGAGAGTAATGAATAAGTTGTGCAAGGCTGAGGTTGGACAGTGGGTCAGACAAGAAGAAGGTGGCATAACTGGAGGAAAACATTTAGAAGCAAGTGAAAACAGAAACACTAACCCAAAAAAAAGCATGTTACTTTGGTATTTTCTCAGGTGGATATCTGGATTATATTTATTTGATTAGAGTTGTGATTTATAGATGTAACTGGCACTTTTTTCCTGAACAGAAGGAACTCTATCTCTTGTTATACATAGCATCTCCTGCAATCAAGTACAATTAAACTGGTTGTAGATTGGCATACTATGAAGTTGTACGAGCTTATTCAGGCCAACAAAAAAGGTCTGTCTTGCTGGGCATTATTGTAGCTAATCTGCCTGCTTGAGTACATTGATGTTTTGCATATGGTTCGAAGAGATACGTGCAGCTGGGTGGCATAGTTCTGAATTATTGGAATGATTCATGGCACTGGTTTCTGTGCAGTCACCTTTTCCTTTAATAAATGAACACAGCCTCAACTTGGTAGAAATCCATTCTTTGCACTGCAGTACAAGTATTGTTTGTTCTTTATAGCAAAGATCAAAGTATATATAATTTTTTTAAATAGCAGCAGGAACCACAGATCATAACTCATTGAAATGACTTGCCCTGCTCCCTCCCCCCCTTTTAATCTTAGAACTATACTATTGTGGAGTATGTATTGTTTTATTGTGGAATATAGATGTCACTGACTGCAGTTATGTGGATTCAGTATGGCCTTTTGTATATGTTTTTCAGAACTACAAATGATTGCATGTAATTAAAACCCACACAGGAGACCAGATGCTCCTTTAAATGGAAAAACTCGTAATAATGGCCAATGAAGCCTCCCCATGTTTCTGCGTAGGAATTTTCCTCCCAGGAAAATACTTGAAATGGGAAGAGGTGGTATAAATACACAGGTGGTATTCTGAAAGCTAAGAGGCACCTAAAAAAACCTTGCTTTGGTTTTTGCAGCCTCCTTCCAGACTTGTGTTAAAAGTCTGCTTCCCCCACGGAGCGGGGTTTTACTGTGCCAAGGAAAAATCCCGACTGTTGTGCTGGCAGCAGCCTCCTCTTGGTGTCTGTTGAAGAAATAGCTGCAGGTAGTTAGAATTTAACGTGATGGGAGACACGCACAGGTTGTGAAGCTTGGGACTCAGTGTTACGCGGGAACAAAGTCAGCAATCATCTTCCATATTCCCGTGTTCTTTTCTATCACTGTATCCTGTCCTTGCCAGCTCCATTCTTGGGCATTAGTAGAAGGAAGTATGAACAAGGGATCAACATGAAGAACTTTTTGCTGTAGCTCTACTTGTCTTTTATCAGCCAATGGAAGCTGGAAAACTGAGCTTCTTGTTACTGAGCTGGTGGAACTGCTCGTGCTTTGGTGACTGGAGGCTCTGGAAAGACGTGTGTTTTCCAGGCAGGCTCAGCGCCCTGCAGTGCTGCTCGTTGCTCTAGCTGCTCCTGGTTATGCTTCATATTTGTCATTGCCCTACACCTACTGCAACCAGCCTTCTCTTTCCCCTTCACCATGCACGTAAAACACATGTTTTTTAAATCCCTGTGGGCCATCTAATTTCTATGTTACAGGTAAGGAAGGAAAAAAAATAAAAAAAAAATAAGCTCTCCTTTCTTTAAATTTAGGTTAAATTTCCTGCTTGGAATTAATTTTCCAAGTACTCTCTTGTGAACTTTTTACTCCTCCCATACTTTATGATTTCTGATTTTACCTCTTTATCCTTCTGCCTTTTCTGCTAAAAATGCCACTTCTTCTGTCCAAGATCCCCCCAACCCCTTTCTGTTTTCAGAAGTTATACTTAAGGAAAGAATAAGAAAAATGTTTTTCCTCCCCCAGGTTATTCCCATGGTTTAGTGCCAATAATGCCCTCCTACACTCCTGTTTTATGTGAAATTATCATGTTGGCATCGGGTCAAAGAAGATAGAAACTCTTTAAAGGGGGCCGGGTGGTAGGGAACACTGGTTCTAAATAGTCTTCCCTCCTCCCCCCAAGTTTGGAAATGATACTAATGTGTACATTGGAGGATATGTCCAGGGTTGGAAACAGGTCTGTTATTTAAATCATATTGAAAAATATGGAAACAACCTGGCTTGATTTACCTTTTCTTTTTCTTGGATTAGAAGTCATATGTTTTGTCTTCGGTGTGTTCTCTCATACTTGCCAACTTCTAAAGCTGTAAAGGTGAACGTTTAGTGTGAATACTTAGGACGTTCAGTGCTTTAGTTTGGTTTCAAAATAGACTTTTAAACAGATCACATGAAGAATGTTAAAAAAGGGTTGGAGAAGGGACTTGTCCTTGAGTATGTGTAGCAGATATATAATCCTTTCCCCCTTGTTTCCACAAATACGCAGTAGAAATGTGACACTGCTGACATAGCTCAATTTTTTGTGTCCTGAGCTCCTGGCAGGAGAGCAACAAGAGCTAGAGTCCCATGATTCTATCTGCTGGAGGCTGTCTTCCCTTAAGATTCCCATCTCTTTCATCTACCTCTCCTCAAAAACTTCCTCTTACCCTCTTAGACTTCAGGATAAGAGAGGGGGAAGAAAGAAGTGGGATGGACACATTGAGGAAGTAGAAAGGAAGAACCAGAATATTAAGCAAATTTCTGCATCAGAAGGTTGCTTTCAAAAAAGTGCTGCTGGGCCTCATGTCAGCAAATCCTCCCTGGACTGAAACATGGGAGCCTGCAATATTGCTTGTGTCCCCAGCACTGCTCTGTGTAGGGACTTGAGTGGATTTCTTGTCATTGTTGCACCTTGGCTTCCAATATTGACAGTCTGTATTTGTTGCTGTCTGTATCCATCTAAAAGGGAAAGGAGCCCTTACTTTGCACCCACACAGTTCTTGCAAGGCACAAAAAGGAAGCAAATGTGACCTCAGATGCTCATCCCTGTTATTTCTAACACCAAAAAAATGAAGTGAATTCCATAGAACTCTTGGGATTTGCAATTGCCTTTGGATCCAAGTGTTTCCAGGGCATTGTGGATTGCTTGAGGTCTTGCCCTGACTACGAAATGCTACCATCCTCAGTTCAGTCACGTTCTTTTTGAATAGATGTCAATGTGCAGAACACTACAGGAATTAGATAGGGACTGGAACAATCACATCATAATAGTCTTTTTTTTCTAAATAAAAAGGTTTGATTGAATTGGCATGAGAGGGAGTACTGAAGCAGTCAAAGTCAGGCTTCCAACACTGTGTTTAGGTTCAGAGAAAGAAAGTGATTTTAATAAGACAGACAAATCTCACTTTAATTTTACCGTATGCTTTCAGAAATTGTTTTGATAGTCAGCAGTGCCGGACTGCTGTAAAACAAGTCAAAGAACCGTTGAAGCTGTTCTTTCTTAACCTTCTTGCCAGTGCGGTGTAACTCTAATGCCCAGCACAGTTGTATTTCCAGCTGCATGAGATCATGATTTTTTTCTGAGAGGAAGAATGCTCTTGTTTTTTTATTTGCAGCATCAACAGGGGGAGTTGTTTAATGGGTGAAATTTGTAAATCTGAATAACATGCCTTTTTACCATTGTTGTCTTTTCATTGTTATTTTTGCTGTCTGTACAATATGGGGCTGACAGTACAGACAGCAGGAACCTCTCAATTAGCTTTGAGGTCAGACATCTAGAGTAAAAATCTTGACACATTCTTTAATCGTTTCACCCCAATCTTAAAAGGGCAGTTCATTTCTCATATGTATTTAATACCTTGTTTCTTCTAGGGGATACGTAAAGGTAATCTTATTTTACAGCACTATTGAATTGGGTTTATGATTAGGATTGGTGCCAACACTCCTAAAAGACCTATTTCTTTGGGGTGCAAAGTATTGTTTTATTAAGCTGTGTGCTTGAAAGCTAATTTTCTTGCTGTGCTAAATCAGTGTTAACTAGCCTTTCTTCTGCTGTATGATGGGTGAAGTTTCATTCTGAGCACATCTTAAAGTAGTAGATGCGGCAAATGTACAGATGAAGGCCTGTGTTTTGTTTACAAATTAGGTACAAAATAGTTTTTCTCCTCTCTAGTCTGGTATCTCTCAACCTGATTGAGGCCCCCTAATTGGGCTTCTGCGTCTAAGCTTCTGCTTACTCACCTGTTGGGTAAAGTAGCTTTGAGTTTTTGTTTAGGAATGCAGTGGCTTTTTTCCCCCGTTACCACCATCCTCACAGCATAAGTGGAAGTATAATTCTTAGCTGATGACAATGTATTTTCCTGATCTTTGGCAAACCTAGAACATAGCAACACGGTGTGTTTTTAAAAAGTTCTGAGGTCTGAAAAAATGTCATCTCTCTTTTTAATTTAAAAATGGTTGCCATTTTTGTAATTGAATACTAAAATTTAAACTATTTCAGCTGCTAATCAGTTAATTCTAGAGTGAATGCGGATGGCACAGCAGATTTACTGTTGTGATTTGTCTATCCTTTGAAAGAAGAAATATTTCTAAAATACATCAGAAAGCAGCACATATCTGTGAACATCACTGTGCAGCTTTGTATATATTTCTCTGTTATTTTCATATTCACACATGGAGAAAGGGCAGCACAAGAATTTGAAATTACTTCCTGAAGGGGACAGTCCTAAAGGGATTGCTTTTACACATGAAGACTTTAGTGGAGAAAAAAATGACCCAACAGTCCAACAAACTGGGATTTAAAGGAACTACGCTGAGGGGATGAGTCCTTGTTTTGTATGTAGGAATATGCTCTATCCACATCTTCCAGAGGTTCTTATACCTATTACGCTATTCTTTTACAGTCTGGTGTTAATGGCTGAAATAACAGCATTTTTTACCCCTGTGTGTTCTCTCAGTTGTTAGGAATTGGCACCTGGCTTTGCATATTTTATAAAGGGCGAAAAACATTAATATACTCTCAGGAAATATGTGAATAAAGTGTTCCAAAATACTCATTTTATGAGAGTTACAGGAAGCATTTAAAATCCCATATATAGAGTTGGTTTGCTACGATCCAAAGTCTACGAGGACCAGGGCATTGGCGTTAACGTTATTTTCAGAAAATGAGTCTTGTATTTTTAAGAAAAAATGTTCAACTAATTTATTCTTCTTATATAAGGTCATCTAGACAGATCTGCTGAATTTACTGGCTGTTTTCATGATTAAGAGAGAATGAGAAGTTCTTAATCGAGGAACAGATAAAAAGCAAGCTAATTAACTCCAAATACATTTCTTTAGCAGCATCCAAACAGCCATTTCTAAGATGAACTTGGGTTACTCATCTTTTGAGCTTTTAATCATATTTTTAGATTGCATTTTTTACACCATCTGTACTACAAAAGTGACTGTAATTTCTGTCACAGTTGGAAGCATCAGTTAATAAATATTTTCTATTTTGATCTAGGGAGGTGTTTGAATTGAGGGGGAGTGGGGGAATATTCTTAAACTAATTGAGTTAATTTACAGTGGGTTGAGGGAGGGTGCGGTGGGAATGGTATATTTCTATCCCTACCTGGTTTTCTTCCAGCTATCACCCTACTCCTTTTTTATTGAAATATTCTCCCGAATGAAACCTTAGCTCCAGCCCTCTGATCTTCTGTAAATTGCTGCGCATGTTGGAAAACTGCTGGCAGGGCGTCCGTGCTCTGTCACTCCATTTACAAGATATTTAGCAGTTCAAACCGTCTAGCAGAGCTCGGGATTGAGCAGGATCAGAACCAGTAATGCAGTAGCATTAGGCACTGATGTGTTTGCTATGGCCTAGAGAATCTACATTAATAACTTTTACTGTGGTAGGGAATGCAAATAATGTAGGAAACTGTGTTATGGCTAACTGGTAGCCTGCAAAACTCACCATTCAAAGGTTGGTGAGGAAAATCTTTTGCTGTGTTAAATAAATGGACTAGAGTGAAAGCAGTGCAGTCTATGTGCAAAGCATGTACAACGTACAGAAAATTTTACATGTGTATGTGTAATCAGTATTATAGATAATATACACTAGTACTAATAACTAACTAAGCATTCTTCAGGGTGCTTTATGAATTTCATTTAATTTCTGTGACAGACATAGGGAATATGGATTCCCGACAAGCAGGTAGTATTAAGATCACTTAAGCTCGTCAATATTTTGCTAATTTATTCATTCATGGAATGTTGTTAGCAAACTTCATTTTTCATTGTATAGATACCACTTTATGCTCCTGCATTTTCTCATTTTATTTGCTTGTATGCATTTAACAGTTCGATTTTCTGCACAGTTTAGTTGGAAAGCTAAACTGTTCTGAAGAGATCATAGAATAGTTTGAGTTGGAAGGAACCTTAAAGATTACGTAGTTCCAACCCTCCTACCACAGGCGGGGACACCTTTCCACTATACCAAGGTCAAAGCTGCACCTAGCCTGCCCTTCAACTCTTCAAGGGTGGGCCATCCACAGCTTCTTCCGCCAACATTGGATAAAATAGTGAATGTAGTAGTGTTAAAATAGAATATGAGATTGTAATGAAAGTAAAAATAATTTTCCAGCATCTTCTAGGGGATCTTATAGTAAGATAGTAAGGTTTGTAGAAAAAAAGGAAGAAGAGGGAGAAGAAGCATCTTGAGAAGTTGTATGTGATAGCAAATTTTAACTCTGGTAGGTTTTTTACAATGCTGGTTAAAGGACTCTTTCATGTAATGATAATTATCTTAACATATAAATTTGAAAATTATCAGAGAAACCTATTGAATTCTTAATGTGTATGTATACATATTTTACTCTTGCTTGAATGACAAACTGCTCTATTCTTTGGAGCAGAAGTGATAAGGTTTTATTAATGATGGAAAACAGCCCAAGGTCATCTGCCAAAGCCTATTTTTCATCTCCATAAATAAAAGCATTTGGTGGCCATTAGGTAACTCAGCTACTGTGAAACCATTCAATTATATTTCACAATGGTAATTTCAGTCAGATGTGTTGCTCAGAACAACCCACTGTAAGGACTCTTGATAATAGTGAGACCTTTAGAAAAAGGTGTTTTTTCCATATTTGGATCTCCTGTGTACACAGAGACTTGACTGTTAAATATTTCTGTTCACATGACTACTAAGAGATGCCTCATGGGTCATTGGTAGTTCATAGACGCTTCTTGGAAGTGCTAAATTAAGCTTGAAAGTAGAAGAGTTGTAGCATCTGTAACGTGAATTTTAAGGCCCTAAAAGATATCTTGGTTCCTTCATACATTGAAGTAGCAGTAGAGCATGGAAATACCTTTCAGTATATATTCCTGAGGCTGTGTTTTGTTGTTCCTGAACCTTTAGTTGATGCTCATGTTGGGATTTGATGAATAAAAGATACACAAATTAAATGTACCACATTCTTATATCCGTTTTCTATAATTCTTCTTCATTTTAAAGACTGCTTCTTGATTCTTCTAAGCAATCATGTTGTTTGCTGTTTTCTTTAGCTATCAAGTTGGGCTCCATAGCTCTGTCTCAAAAAAACAGTTGGTTCCAGAAATGCCACATCTGCTTACGCTACATCTACAGCAGCGATTTTCTAGTTGCTACTAAAATCACAGTTAATCAAGTTTCCATATGCTGATTTTATCCATGCAAGTTGTTTTACTTAAGACAATACTTTACAATGGTGTGTTTTGTTTCCTCAGCTATAAGTATCCTTTTATGAATTGTTTCCCATTATTCTGTAGTGAAAGATTGTCATGTCAGAGCATTGAGGAGGAATCTAGGGTGTTTGCTGATGAATTTCCAGAATGGCCAGCATAGCTACTGTGCTGCAAAAGAGTCTGCTGACTTAACATCCATTTTAATTGCATAAATGTGAGAGATGTTAATTAATGCGGTGTTAATTGTGAGAAATCAAGTCTGCAAAAGAAGACATTCCAGAAGTATAGATTTTGATGTCGTATTAAGGAGTCTGTATTATGTGTCTTCTAATATACATTAAATAAATCACATAAACAACAGTTTTGAAAATTTTGATGTTAAGAACAACAATGGTAATTTTTTCTGTAATAGATCTGTGTACGTACCCTGTGAGCATCAGAACTTCATAGAGAACAGCAACCACAGGGATATTTTTGCAGATTTACAAGCTGGACAAAACAAGGCACTGTCATTCCCAATTGTGGCTAAATTGCAAAAGGGAATTTCAGTTGTGTGAGTCTAGTTTGAAGACTGGTCCTCACCTTCAGGTGATTTTACGTTTATATTCAAATTGTGAAATAAACTGACAAGGCAAAATCTGAACTATGCCCATCAGCGTAAAACTATGACAGTGTTAGGCATTCATAGAGGTAGCTTTTGGTTCCTGGACTGCTTGCTTTCCAGCAGGTGCACCATTTCCCTAACCTACTTAAAAGTGAATATGTTTTTCTAATGAAAAAATGAAGTGGGTTATACTGACCAGTTACTGCATTCAGGGGTGGTTCATAAATCTTGCAAGTTATCAGAGGGTCTTTCTGTGCCACCAGATTTATGTCATTTTGAGAGATACGAGTTAATCTTTTAAAGGTCATATTTAGCAGTAAAGCTGCAAGTTTTGAAATAAGTACAATGAAGTAAAATCTTTTAGGAAAACCATAGGTATTAAATTGGGCTGTTAATCACAAGCTCACAGATCAGTCCAGCAGTTACATACTTGTTAACTCCACTTTACTGAAGATTAAAAAGAAACAAACCACAGACCTCTAGAACTCTGCAGTTGACAGCATAAATTTCTATTGAAGGAATGCAGTGACATTTGTTAGAAGTGTCACGTTCTCCATCCTTCATAGTCCTGGGGGAAAAAAAAAAAAAAAGCAAAAAAAAAAAAGCTGTATCTCCATATCTTCACATCTCAGTTATTGATTTGTCAGTAACACAATCAGCACAGTGATGTTCTTGACACCTTTTCTTCCATCCATTTTTGGGGTGTCCATTTAAAAAATTATTTTTACGAAATATTAAATGCCTTGTATGGTATGGGATTAAGGGGAAACATTCTAAATTTTACTGCTGATGGCTTTTTGTTTGTTTGTTTTGCAGTGTATTTTTTTTTTCAAGCATGTTTCCGGCCAGTGCTTCTGTCACTTAAAGAATGAGCATGTGACTGACAGGATGCTATTTGGGAAGTGATGTGCAGTCTCAGAGCAATATGACATTTTATGAGCAGCTTGACTGTTTTCATTACTTGGATTTATACTTTTATTTCTGTGTGCTGAGGAATAAGTGAGCAAGGCGGCTGTGGGAAATAGAAAAGCTGTCAGGATGAAGTTGATAGGACAGCCTTGAAATTATGCTATTGTGTCTAATAAGACATTCCGGCTGTTATCTTTAAACCCTTTAAATACAAAATCTGATAGAGCAGCTTGGATCATTGTTTCAAGCTAAGTGATTTGGTTGACTTCGTAATTGATTCATCTGACATTTGGGAAAACCTGAGACCAAATTTGAAGAGTCTTGTTACTAAATTTCCCATTCTGGACATTCCTGTTATTTCCTAATTAGGGCTATTTTATTACTGGTGACAGGGGGAGATAGGACTTATAAGGTCTTTTGTCTTCTTTTTAGCCTCAGCAGCAATTTAATGGCAGATCAAGGTTTTAATGTAAATATTTTGAGGCAGACCACTGCACTTCTAATTTTGAACGATGCTCTTTTTCACTTGCAAGCTTAAATAATCCTGTTTCTGTTGCTTCACTCTTACAGGCTTTGTTTGTCCTGGCAGTGCAGTAGTTCTCATTCTTGCACGTCTAAGAGTTGAATCACCCACGTGCCTTTTCAGTCATTCCTGACTCTGATTCCCCTCTCCAGTTCTGTAAGGGGTACCCTTCTGTGTGAAAACTCATCTGGCTCAGATGCCAGAGGTTTGCAATCTTGGTTCCTGTAGCAATCTGACAGCTTGGTAGCTGGGCGCCATTCGTTCGTTCAGCAGTTTCCATAGCTGTCAAGTGAAGCTAGGAATGATCATAAAATACATGATTTCTCACTTTGAATGCACTATGATCTGATAAGAAAAATTTCCCTCCGGAGCCTAAAGCTGTCTATGAAGGCTTTGCTTCGCTGCAGTTGGCTCTGTGGAGTGAAAGCAGATAGGAGGCAGGCCATGGCACCCTTGGACATCCCAAACAAAGGCCCCCGTTCCAAGGTATATCACAGTGCTCTAGTGTATATGCTTAATTGATGCTCTTTAATTGCACCTCTGAAGCAGTCAGTGCAGGTTTCAGAGTGGTTTTCTGACAGCTAGGGAAGAATTTGTTATTAGGTGGCTACAACTTCGAAAGACTTGAGTGATTTCAGCAAGGAGGTAAATGGTGATATAAATTAAATCAAACACATGCATAAGTAGTTAAATCACAATAAGCAGTTCGTGGTGATTTATCTTACTGTGAATGGGGAAAAATGCACAACTGTGTAGACATGGCATTAAGCTGTTTGGGCAGGGAAAGCTGTGCTTGTAGAAGAAATACAGTATTAGATACACCAAGTGCCTTTTTTTAAATTTTTTTTGTTTTAATTAGAAATTACTATAATATTGGTACAAATTGCAGTCCTTTTGCAGCAGCAAATATCTTCAGGTTAGTAAGAACTAAACTTAAATATTATCATTTCAATTGCAGCAAGTAATGCACAAGTAGATGTTTTAGTAGAATATGGTGGATTATACTTAATAAAAAAATAAAAAAGCACAGCCTTGTACTTCAATAGTAATGTTTTCTGCGGGTTTTTTTATTAAAAAAAACAAACAAACAAAATCCACAAAAAAACCCCCAGAGATCTATTAACTAAAAATGAAGTATTCCATGGTGGATGTGAACTTGTTGTGTTTCTAATTTATGGAGAAAGACATCTTGTGAAGAATTAGTTTTTTCCACCTTCCTTGTCCATCAAGGCAAATGTTGAACTAATTGGGTAATACTCTCTTCCTGCAAAATTTACAGTAGTAGTAAGAAGACCCCAGAAACTGTTGTGGCCAGGCTCATATGAAACCTTTTGCCTTTCCAAAAAGTACATGGCTTGGTGGGACAAGGGCTGCTAAAGCCTCCCTTGGCAGTTGCAGTAGTGCAAAAGTTTGCTAGCAACAAGGAGAATGACAGAGGGTGAAACTTGCATGATAAATCAGTCCAAATTTGTAATTAGGTGGTTCACATTATACTCACATCCATTCATTTACCAGCTAATATATTGCTCAGTCTTCTCAAGTCTTTACTCCCTAAAAGATTGGTTCTCTCCTCTGCAGCACTGTTCAATAACATATTCTGGCAAAAGAAACCAGATGTGGTAAGCAGGATTAGCAGACCAAAAACTGTTTGTGTTATGGTGGCTGATAGTAGATCTAGATCTAGCACAGGGTTGTGGGAAGGTTTTTGGTTTTTTTTTTTGCTTTGCTATGATTAACTCTCCCACCTTGTCATACAGCTGTACCAGGTGCTTATAGTACAAAACTGGGTGAATACTGCATCTGAGTGAAAAAGAAATTAATTAAAATGAGAATTTAATTGCTCGCAAGCTGCTTGTATCAAGGAGTTACAGCCATTCCAGATTTATTTTGAGAGATCAAAGAGCAATATAAACCTCTTAGCAAGGTATATCTTCCCTTCTCATCTAAGTATATTGTTGGACACTTCAGATGCCAGCATAGCTAATGTCTCACTGGATGTGAAGAAAAGCATCATGATCCTAGGAAAAATTATTTATGTAAAGCTGTCAGGTTAATCAAAGAAGAGCATCAAGTAATTACAATAGCGGCAGTTACAAATCTATTGAAAGAGAAATGGTTGAAGTAAGAGTCATGCCAGCACATGTGTAGTATCGACAAGGGTCATAATTCGTCAAGCATTCGTATCCTCCATGTGTGATGCAATGACATTTTTCTGTTCAAACCCTATATATTGCAAAAAAAATATTTGATGTGGTATCTGGACATGTCAAGGGATTTCATAGGCTTTGAAGGACAGAACCGTATTATTTCAGTTGAAAATGGAAGGAGGAAAGGTAGAACATATTGAAGTAGCAATACCTAATTAGCAAATAAACATCTCACCTCTGTAGTTGACTGTAGAGGAAAGATCTGATTGATAGCAACTATTAGGACATTTATGACTTGAAGATGAGTACTTGGTGAGCTGTCTTTTTCCTGAAGTGTCATTTGGTTCCGCATTCACCCAGACTGTCCCTTGTTTACATCCTCTAGAAGAGTAACTCCCACAGCTCAGTTCTGCTCATTATTTCAGTATTTTTGTAATGGTGGTTCACTGGAAGGGAAGAGATAGAAGAATGACTTAGTGAGAAAGAAGAAAACAAGATTGTTTGCATAGAGGTGTACAAAAAACTCTTGGAATGCTAACAGAATGGATGGAAATGGATGAAAAGATAGCAGCATATGAAGGTAAAAGCAGAGTACATGTGATCTCTGGTAAGGAGGAGTAACAGAAATAATATCCTAAAAGGGAGGCTGGGAAGGGTACCAAAAGAGCTTGTAGGAGAAATACCAAATGCAAGGAACTTTTCACATGTACAATGAACTTGGCCAAAAGAAACATGCTTTTTCTCTTTCTCTTCCTCAGTACATCTATATAAACATCATACATAAACAAAAACGTACATTTCTTACTAAAACTATGTCACCAGTCCTTTGTCATGCCTTAATTTAATTGCTCAGAAATGCTCAGGTTGCACAACTTTGTGGCCGTTTCTTATTAAAATCTGTTTCTTCAGGGCTGGACAATATTTTAATCTAACAAGCACATGGACATTGCAAAGGTTCCAAATGCCAGACTCTCTACATAAGTAGTATGCAAGCCTAGACAAAGTAGTAAATGGCTGCCTGCATTTCACAGCTTCATTTTCTTGACCAGACTTGGGTGGAAAATGGTATTACTGAACTCAGAGTTTCTTCTTCTACATATTCATTTTTCTTCTTTTCATGAAGCATGTCCTTATCTCATTTGATTTTAAGCAGTTGCTCTCATCTTTATTTGAACCTGTACTTAGATTAGACACCTTTGCCAAGAAAATATGTCCCACTCTTTCTCTCCCTTGCCTAAGCTTCATTTCTTTCTTTTCGTTCTCATGCATTCTTTCTAAGTCTCGTGGGCCCCTTGAGGTATAAGATCCAGCTGTAGCACGTAGGCTTTTTTTTTGCTTTCAAGTGTAGTCCAATACCCCAGACTTCCTCCTCTTCAGGCAAACTTGGCTGGCCAGCTTTTCCCACTTCCCACTATTTCACCATTCCACTTGACTGGATAGCCTTCAGGGTTTAGTGAGTCTCCATTTTATGGGAGATGGGTAAAAAGAGCCCTGAGAGCACAGGCCTGACTCAGGTGTTCACTGATGCAGCAAATTCATCCCCTCTGCTGGGTTCTGTATGTTGTACGAAGTCTGATTCCCTGAATCAGCAAGACCAAGTCTAATTCTATTCCCTTGTATGTTTGAATTATGATTCTGTCTTTTTATTGCGTGATCACATAGATTTGTCTGTACTGCATAGGACACAGAGTACTCATTGAATGAGGAGTTCATCCATTACATTCTTATCACCCTTGCAGAGCATGTGCTCCCCTATCTATTTCTAATTAACATCAGCCAAATCTGCATTTGCAGTTTTTCACAAGTACTTAGGAAGTAGTGGAAGAGCGCTGCTCTAAAACCAGAGATCTGAGGTACAGGGAGCTGATGACCAAACCTTACAGAACTGCCTTACCTCATTGCTTCAGAGCAAGGATAATCTCTTATAGGTTTCCAAAGCCTGCTTTTTCAGATTTTATTTGAGCATGTGTATGGAGTAGTATCTTATAAATTGAAAGATAATGTAAAGAACTTTAGTCGCGAATGAGTTCTTACAACTAGGTGCATAAATGGTATTATTTCCTTACAGAAACAGAAGTGAGTCACAATGGCATTTGGCAGGGAATCAGTCATTCAAAAAGGGGAAAGCTTTTGTCTGCTGAGTAGGCAGAAAATGAGATGGTTGTTAGTCATCTGTTAAAGCTCAGTGATATCTAAATAAGGATATTAATACTTACTAAATAAAAGACTTAATGACACTCAGCACTGCTTTTCTTTGCTGCTGTCTTTACTTTGGGAAGGGAAAGTTCAGCAGAAAACTCTAAATCATTCTGTCCTTTAGATTCAATCCCGAAGTGTTTTGCCTGATGTGGACTTAGGTAACTTCTGAATATTTTATTTTAATCCCTCTACCCCCCCAAGTTCATTTCCTTGAACTTGTTTGTATCCAGCTACTCTTTGTCTAAAAAAAAAAATAAAATCATTAAAGAAGCTTTTGGTATTTTTTGAAGAACATTTGCCACTTCAGAGAGCTCTAAAATGTTTCTCAAATCTTAAGTTTAAAGGCACTATAAAAATCCTGCGGGTTGGCATTGGACTGTTGAATATTAGATCTTTGAAGGGGGAATGTAGTCATGTTGCTTATCTTGTAGTCTGTTTTTTATTTATATACGCTGCCTGAAGTACATGTGAAGGTTATACTTTGATTATTTTCAACTATTTTAAAGAAGTACAGGAGAGACAATAAGTAGTTAACCGTTTTGCAAAGTGACACCAGCACTTTTTAGTTGTGAACAGCTACTGGGAGGGAGATATGGAAATGTGTATCCCCATATAGAAGGGAGACCCGGTTCTTCTCCCTCAGTAATTTGTATGCAAGGACATAGCCTCAGCTAGACTATCCATGTTATGAGTAATTTCTCCATCCCTGGAAATTTTGAACTGAGGTGATGAAAGAAACATCTCTAGAAAATTATTCTTCTTGTATTGACAACATCTCAAGATGTTCCTGGCAAATGAAGTGCAAAATCTATTTTCAAATACTATTCTGCTCAGAGTGCTTGGAAGTATTTTAGTTCCCTTACAATAATGGCTTTGACCTTAAATCAAGTGCTGAAATTTGAAAATTCTGTCAGGCTTCTTCAGCAAAGAGGGAAGACCTGTGACAAGTAGTTGTGGGGCATCAGGCATTGTTAATACACTTTGGAAAACATGTTGCCAATGAATTTATGGTATTATGCTTGTGCTGTCAAGTAGTTTTAATGTTAATTGCCAACATATTTAGCAGCTGGAAAGCTGGGAGTCTCTGCATTCTGACACCACTCAAGATAGAATTCTCATGTATTTTGATTTTACCAATTTCCAACTTTCTATATGTAGGCAAATATCTATGTATCTGGTATGATATCTAATGAAAGACAACATATTAATGATGTTGTTCTGCAGATAGAGCTTTCTTGTGACTGTACTGCTGGGCAGTTGTAATGTGGAAGAGAAATTTTAAATTGTATTCACCTGGTCCTTTGAAACTTCCTACAAGGATTTGATGTGTTCCAAGTTTGGCCATTTTGGCAATAACTAATGTCAGTTATATTTCCCTGAATTCATTCAAGTGAATGTGGTCTGTCTCATTTCTTGTCCTGAAATTCTAATGCAGCGTGACAATGTAGGGTTAAGTGTTTGATATGCTTCTTTAGAGGGTACCTGTATCTTTAGGGAGTGATAACATTGGTTTGCACTGCATGTTTTTAATTTTCTCTTAAAATATGTGAAGAGCATGTTAAACCAGAAGGAAACCATCTTTAAAATTCTGTATCAGAAGAGAAAATCAGGTAAAATCAATAAACATTTTAGATATCAAGTGCTGTATGCAAAGGCTAGTCCAGGTATTCAGTAAGATGGTCCTTGCCTCTTGGGTATTTATTTGCAGGAGCACAGGCAATCTTGTCAGACTTACAAGAATCATTTCTTTTTCACCTCTAAAATTACCCATGATGCTCATTAGTTTTTTAAATGTGTTGTAAATCTGGGGCTCACAATTCTTCTGTCAGTGATACCGCAGAGGGTCCCTGCCTGTTTAGCCACAGATTCCCTGCCTGTGGAATATCATTAACTAACTACTTGGAAAGGGTGGAGCAGACCCAACAGGCATGGGTTAACAAGTGGTTATTTATGGAAAGTAATCCAGCAGGAGATGTCTTGTGAATCTGCCTGTGTGCCAATAAAAGAGGCCAATTTCCACAGCAACCTAACTCTGCTTATGTATTTGTGAGTGTAGAGATGCTAAACTGACACAGTGATGTATGCAGCTGGGGCTTTATGCAGATTTAAAAACATATACAGTAAAAGCTACTTTTGTAAATCTGGTTACTGGAAGACAGAAGAGAGGACAACCTTTTCAGGTAGGTTTACCAGTGTTGATTTGGTTTGAAGTTTCTAGTTTGTTTTGCAGTTGCAGTGCAGCAATGTAACACAAAGTGATTAAAAGCGATTAGAAACATTAATTGTTTCCCTTTGCAGAGCATAGACTCGCATGGGAATTGTCTTAAAAGCTGATCAGTGGGAAAAGGTGGGAGATTTTTTTTAAGTAAAATTAAAAACAAAACCAACAAACAAACAAAAAAAAAGACCAGGTGGATTATTTCTTCTGCATTCACAGAGAGGTTCCTTTTTCTTGGTTTCACACAACCACACTCTATTCAATGAAGTAATTGCTGTCCCCTTATCTCCCATCCCAAGCTGAGTTCAGCATCTGGAAAAGCTTAAGAACCCAATGCATCAAATTATCCTGCTCAAACTGTTGTTTATTGCAGGCCATTTTGTCCTGTCATCTCCATGACAGAATGTCAAAGCTTTTCTTTCTGTTGCCTTCAGCTTCCAGCATCTGCAGGGATCTGATATGCCACCTCTGCATTACTCAGGGGAGAAAAACCATCACGCAGTCATGGTTACGGCAGCCAGCCAGGCAACGGTGGGCATTGGTGACTTCAGGTGCTGTATTATAGTGGTGCCTTCTGTTAGACATCAGATTTCACCCTGCTCATGTCCCTCAGCCCTTCTGGTGGGTTGCCTGACCTTTCTGACCTCCTGAGTGATGAGGTGTTTTGGCCCATCCTTCTTCGCTATAATTTTTTTTAGTGTGGTGGCGTGAAACTTCATGGCTTTGCTATGCCCCTACCAATGTGCCTTCCTCTCTCTCTGCTTACAGGTTTGCTTTCCCCTAGATGACAAACTTTTTTGCATGTGTTAAGAAAGCTACAGAGAATCTTTGAGAGGGGGGAAAAATACCATCACAGGATTCAGTTCTGAAATATTCAGTTCGGTTGTATTGCCCTATTCCACCTTTTTCATTTTTTCCACTGGTATTAATTGTGTAATATCTGTCCAGTCATCAAGTCTTCCACTTCAAGCTGAGACCTAGCAGTGGGAATCCACAATGTTGCAGTTTCTCTGATTAAAAATACTGTGGGTGTATAAATTTAAAAAAATAATTTACATTTGTACAGAGTTTGTCTATATGCACATGACCAGTTTTGGTAGTATTGCCCTCTCTCTCTCCTGCTATAAAAATGTCCTGAAATATAAAGACACAGATGCCTTCAAGCATCTTCTAAGATCATAGGTTTGTCACTAAATTATCTTCTTCAGACGTTCTGACTCATTCAGACTCTGACTCAGCCTCCCTCCACTGGCCATATAGGGAGCTTACATCCTGAATGTCAGCACTTCAAAGCACTCCTTGTGCCTACATCCAGTATTCAACTGCTCTGCATCCCAGCCCAACAACTTATCTGCCTTGTTTGCTTGTGAAGCACTCTAACATGTTGAGTCGCTTAATGGGTGACTTGTGTATCTTCTCTAAACCTCAATAATCTTTGATTTACCAGATTGTTCTTGGTTATGCAAATAGAGACAGCATTGCTGAATTTGAAGTTTCCATATAATACTTGGACTAATATGACCACGTTGAGTGTGGATAAGTATAAACAGAATTTGAATGGAATCTGTGCTTGTGAGCAAGTGTTTCAGACAACTCCATTACATAAAAATAACTAAGAACTGATAATAATGAGTTCTTCAGTGTAGTTTGATTCAGAAATCTGTCATGTAGTTCTTATTTAAGGTTGTTAATGGGACATCTCTATGATACCCTACTGTACTGCAGTTGTCTACTTAGAATAGTAAAATAAAATTATATTTGGAAACCAGAATGTAAAAAATTACCTTAAAATTTCTCTGACGGTGTACAATATGATTGTAGAGCCTGGTTTGCAAAGATACTGAGTTTACATGCTCAGTACACAAAAAAAGATAAAGTTTCTGTTTCATTGTTGATCTTTACTGCCTGTAAAACTTCAAGTTAGAGATCCAACCTCAGAGTTTAACATTAGAGGTTCCCTTACGAAATACTGGGTGGTTATTCCACTTACATAGCAGTTTTAGTGATGACAAAGATACACTTTTTTCTGAGTTTGCCATTTGTACAACTTCTTAGACGCCACCAGCATGGGAAATGCATTATAGAAAATAATTCAACAAATGTAACGTTTTGTTTATTAATTCTAGGGCTCCATAAAATTAAATAATTGGATGTGAGAACACAGAGGGAGATTACATTTCACAGTTAAATGTGATTTGGCAGTCTAAAAAATAGCTAAGTAAATCTAGCATATACAAATAATTATTTTTCATTTTAATGAATGTAGAAGGAAACTGCCTTCCTACAGTGTGAAAATTTGGGAGTTATTAGCTAACACTGGACAAAAAAAGTGTGATTAGCATTTTAACTTTTGATATTTAGAAATATTTGATTTCAGAAATAAGGATTTCATTGTTTGCATCTCTCTGAAAATGCTGAGCTAGAAATTGTTTCCTGCCAAGGTTTGTATGGTAGGATTTGCTCTTGCTGCTTTTTATCTGTTAAAGATCATAGGAAGGAAGCCAATTCCAAAATTTAGTCAAAACACCGCACACTTTCCAGCATATAAAAATACTTTCCAGCATATAAACCAGGCAAAAATAAACAATGTAATTCATTACATATCACGTGAAGAACACCAGGAGCTTAGGTGTCCCATAGCATATGCTTTCCTCCTTTAACTGAAAGAATTCATGTAAGGAGGAAAAAATCCACGTAAAGTCCACTTTGTCGCTGATCGTTGTTTCATATGTGAGTGGAGCAGCCAGCCCATCAGGTACCACGTGTGTCAACAACTTGTGTTCTTGCAGATGTTCCATGTGCTACATCTGACTCATTAGTTCTCTTTAAATAGTTGCAAGGAGAAGAAATTTTTGAGGGGGAAAAGTCCACTAACATGGATGTGTGGATTTTTTTTTTAAAAATCCAGGGTATCACATTACTTTGCACAGCCAGACTCATGCTATATACGGAAACTATTCGTAGTAATTTTGATCAGTATTATCTGTGAAGAATCCAGGTGCCCTGCAGAATCTAGCAAATTAAGTTGTTGTGAGGATGACTGTATGCCTTTGATGAAAGTATTTATTTGTTTAAATTGAAAATACCTACTCCAGCATTCTGAACACACTCGGTGTGGTTTTCTAATATATAAATTCTGTTCAGTTTGATTGCTATATTTCTGAAATCTGAGCCTGAGGGGGTACGTTCTCTACAGACCTTAATTCTTTGGGAGAATGAAAGGGGTTCATCAAACTTTGATCTCCAAGGTTTGAAGCAGTTTGAAACCAGCTGTGCTGGGTTCTATTAAGGGCAGAGGGGTTGGATCAATCCAACAAAATACATGTTGACATGGAAGAGAGGTTATCAGCTCTGGTTAGATTTTTAAGGTTAAAGATGAGGGTGAGCTGTGAACAAACTGACAAGGACATGTCTTGTTTAGACACAAACTGAATTGAAATGTGTGGATATGGATCAAGAAATAAGGGGAGATTTATGTTGGGCTTGTTATAGCTAAATGATCTTTTCATTCAGATAGTCTCCTTGAAGTTATATGTAGGCTTGATCATGAAGAAACGTAATTAAGAAAGAAATCAAACATTGCTAAGTTGCTGGGTTTTTTTCCTATTACCATGTCCCTTTTCCTGCTTCAAAGTGGGTGTGTTTCTAGTGCCTTCAAAGTAAATGGATTTTTTTAGTATGAATCCAGCTGTATATTGGATTTTCTAAAAATGTTTTTAGTCATCGGAGTTTGAGATTAAATAGACTAAAAGGACTGATGTTAAACTGTAGGAAAGAACTTCCGTTTATCTTCAAAAGGCTTGCTGGGACACAGGTCTTGGGATGTGAGACTCAGAAATAGGTCAGTATTTCAGGATGGCAAACTACTGGTAGGTACATTCACCACAGAGCAAATGTCCTTGGATGCAGAGTTTGGCTGTGTTTAGCACACCTACAGAGTCAAAAGCCTGGGAGACTCTATCTGGGCTTTCTTTCTTAAATCTTAGGTATTTGTTCTCAAGCTATGGCTCAGCTTTTCCATCTGTAAAATCAGAAAATTGGCAACATAGTATTGATACTTGCTAGTACTAAGGCCTTTTTAGATATTTGAATTGCAAGCAGGGAGTAGTTCCAAAATTTTCCTTTGTTTATTTGTCATCTGGGCTAGAGGACAGTTTGTGAATGCAGAGTTGGCAGCCGATTGTGGCTTAAATAGCTTTCCAAGAGTGACTGCAGTCTTTTTCCAACTACAGATTACTGTTAATTGCTCCTTAAAGTATACAAATATGTGTCTTGGGGATACAGCTAGGTTGTCGGCTGGGAGAGAATACTTTGTGTTGAAGTTGACTTTTGCAGATTTTTCCAGTAACATTTCAGTGAATCCAAAGTGCAATTCCAGCTTCTAGAGAACCTGAACCTTTCGTTGTCTGAGTGCTGGCTAATGTCAGAGAGGAAAAATAATACTAGACTGGATCTTCCCTTTACCCCTCACATCCAGAAAGTTGGCTTTTGCAGCTGCAGATGAGCAAATTAGCATTAGAAATGCCAGAATATGTAATTCTTAATCTACTTTTCTTATTATAATCTGAGAAGCTGAATGAATATGTCATCTAAAAGTTGGAATGGTTTGGTTGATTGACATCTTATAAAGCTCCTGTCATCCAGCAGTATATTCATAGCATATCAGAGAATCCAAACCAGTACTGCCTGAAAAGCTGTATTTCTGAAAAGCTCAGAACAAGCCTCATGTATGATTGTTTCTTTAAAATATATGGTTAAAAGAGAAGCATTGATATTAAAGGGTTGGTCATTAAAGATAAGCACATACCACTGTCTTTCCATCTCAGTGCTACTTTATACCTGCCAAACTTCCTCCTATATTTAAGATTAAAGAGATATTGGTTATTATTTTTACATGATAGCATAGGAGGGTTGACATTTTCTACTCCACATGAATTGTGAAGCTAAGTAAGAGAGGTCAAAAAGTGTTGGGATTAAGCATTCGTTTCTCACCTAATCGAACTTCTGATATACATGCTAAGTGTGTTTGATTCTATTTAACATTAACTTTTGAAATCAATTTAAAGGTGATAAAAATTAATGCTATATAAATTTGTCTTGACCAGTTTTCTTTTGGACAGAATTCTGAGGCCTTTTTCTGATCACTTGTACTTAAATGGTGCCAGATACCATTCGGTTTAGATAACAAACTGATATTTTTTGCAAAATTCACCTCATTATTACACAAATTCAAATGGGGATGAAAACAATTGTATCTAGTGTTCCTCAAGTGAGAAAGAAAAGTTACTTTGATTTAAAAAACTAAAGGAAAATGAAAACCAGACAAGCAGCCTGCTAATACAATCCGAAAGACTGGTAGATGGGCTTCAGGCGCTGAACTACATGCTTGAAGTTTATGGCACTGAAGAAAGGAGGAAAAAAAGTTTTCCTTCAAAATGCAAGAATCCGATTTTGTGAATTTCAAGATGAAATTGGACAGTCTTTCTCAAGGGCATCATTATCACCTAGTATTCAAAGGCATAACATGCTGCAGCAGAAACCCACATTAAGGGGTAACCAAAGTGTAGTAATTTTAAGAAAAAATTGAAATGCATGCTGAAAAATATTTTTTTTTTAATTTCATTTCTGTTCAAACTAAACAATCCTAAAATGAAGTTACAGATGGAAAATAATTATTTTTATATGCTGTATCATGCAATAACAAAGGCTTGTGTGGTATAGATTTTTTTTTAAGTATTTTGGTTGGTCTGGTTTTAACTCACCCACACACTGAGGTTCCTTGGCAGACAGTTTTTCCCTATTGTGTCTTCCAAAGGTTCTGTGCAGCCTCATTAGTTCTTATTATCCTTTTTTTCTTATCTTTGTCAGTCTTGTGATCTGTCCCCTTGTCATCTCCAGATTTCCAATGTTAATTATTCTTCTTGGAATTCCAGGATCTTTCTTTAATTTTATGTCTAGAAGGGAAAGCATTTCCCAGGTCCAGTGACTACAAAGCAGAACATTGCTCACATCTGATTGTCCTTTTTTATGTGCACTTTATTCTTTTTGGTACAGGCAAAATAAGCTTTAGTAAATTGCAGACATGTCTAGTCTAGGGACAAAGGGTGAGGTAGTGTTAGTAGTTTTGGTTTTGAGAGTAAGAAAATGCAATTCTTTTTTCCAGGGCCCTGAAGGAACATTTTGGCTCAAGGGCTCAGTGCCACACTCATGATATAAATGCTGTGTGTATTTATTCTGAAATAATGTAGGCCTGTGTTATTTTCCACTACTATATCATGTTACAAATTCATGTCCAGTGTTCTATTCTCCCAACAATCTTTTTCAGCATTGTTGCTTTCCAAGTTTCCCAGAGAGCATCTGTGTTTCAGGTTATATTTATCCAAATAGATTGGTTGATATTTTCAGAACAGGGATCTTGCTTTTCTGTACATAGTTCAATTTGTTTTCTCCTACTAGTGTTTGTGTGTCCCCTCCTTTTTAATTTCCTCCATGAATTTCAGTACTATACTACTTACTTCCTTTTCCACATCATAAATGAATATATTGAATAAAGGTGGATCCACAACTGATAGCTGAAGATTTCCATCTGAAGCTTCCAACAAATCTGAGGTATTGCAGCTTGTCTCTTAGAAACAGTTATCCTTCCATTACTGGGACATGCCAATATTCTTGTCCCAATGAGATACACACAGGATCTTATTCAAGGATAATTTATGTAATATTGTATAAAGTACTTTATCAGCAAGTAGGTTTTTTGTTTGTTTGTTTGTTTTGTTTGTTTTTTTTCTTCAAGCAATTATGTATCTACCCTGAGTCTTCAGTGGAGGTTGGCCAAGGCAAGTACTTTTATATTACGGTATTTATAGAGACTATAAGCTCTACATGCTTAGCAGTCTCATTACTTTTGAACACATGCTTTGAGAAGACAGCCTTTTCTAATACCAGTCCATACTTGAATGCAACTAAGAACGGTATCTGAAAGAGCTTGTATTCTATTTGCAGTTGCATGAATTTCATTTTGTGTACCAAATTTACCTAGCAAGTTTCTTAGCACTGCTACTAGGACATGAATAGCAAATACCAGATTGTAGCACAGACAGCGAGGGAGGCCTTGTCGTCAGTCTCTCCAGGAAAATCCTGGGATAATTCCCAAGTTCTGAACTGAGCCCTTACCCAATGGCTTCTTTTGGTGCTATTACTCTGGAGAGTCAAAATTACATCCCAAATGAGTACACCTACATACTAGCTTTCAAAACCTGTAGCAGGCTTGCTGACTACAGCTTAAGTCTCTTCGTAGTGAATATTGCGCATATTCTTTTTAAATTACTAAAGTTATTAATTGCTTTGAAAGATTTCTTTTAGTAAAAAGTAGATCGCTGCTGTGCCATATGACTGTATTTGCAATAATCAGCTCCCACAGGTCAATTAAATGCTTCAGGGTTTAGTCAGCAAGCAGGCACCCATCACTGCTGCATGTACTTAGATGGAAGGAAGTTATTGCTTAATTATTCCATTTAAGACTGGATGGAAAAGGGGTCATTACGGGTTTAAAGCTTTACTTTGGATTTATATGGCTTGGAATTATACTTACAAAGACAAGAGCTTTTCTCTTTGCATAAATTAATTTAAAATCATAGACTTTTGAGTGCTCTTCAGAAAGTAAATGGGATTCTGATTAATTTTAGTTCTGCAATTGCAGGACTTAGTAATGAACTAAATGTAGACTGAAATAATGAGGAAGTTGAAGAGATCTTTTGAAATATGTGTGAAAATGTCAGATAGATCTGCTGAACATGTGTTTCTTTCGTATGATGCAACCCAATGTTTAGGTTTCCAGCCTATGTAATAAATTGTGAGCAGTGCCTCCCTTAACCTTCTGTGGCATGTGTTCAAGGTGTGAAACCCATTATTCTAAAAGCTTTAAGTTGTCAGTGGAATTCTAGGAAAGCAGGGAAATATGTGGTATTACATTTTGTAAAGCAGCAATCTGTCTACTTTCAAGTGTCACGTTTTTGTGTCTGATTTATTGCCGTTGCATCCATATGTACGGCTTATGTGCAGCTCTAGGACACTTGTACTGAGAAATCCTACACTCTTCAAGTGAAGTAATTGTATAGAATGTCCTTCTGGTTTTAGATAGAATCCTTTTGAATAAACTTATGATCGTGAACATTTGCTATGTAATCCAAATGTCAAGTGCATGCAATGTAAAATATTGAAAGACACAACAGTCTTCCTACCCTTAGTGTTTCCTGGTGAGAATTTTGTACTCACGATCCATTTTCCCTTGTGTATCATACACCTTCTTTACAACAAATATGATCTTTAAAGAAAATAATTCTCAGGAAGGTTGCTGATTTCTTCATCAGTCTGCCATAAAATTGAAATTAATTTAAATTATGTTTTTTACTGTGTGTTTGCTGAAATTATCTTCAGAATGTATTGAAATTGTGAATATTGAGTCCATCTTTATGTTTTTCTTTTGAAATTGTTTATTTAAATTGATCATTTATTTTTAACTGCCTCAAGCAAATGCCCAAGAAATAGAAATGGGTTTCAAATAATGAGAGGAGTGAAAACAAGTAGGCGCTGCTTTGATCTTGATTCAGACTGGTTTTGTGAAAACATTGACTGTTGCTACTTGAGATATCTTATCCCATCTTATCCTAAATGACAAAAACGTTATTGAAACTTAAGTGACTAGCGTGAACTAAGTTTTGCTGTGTGGTCTATTATTTCAGTAACACACACAAGAACAATACTACAGTAGTTTGAGAACTATCTTTAATGGTGGACTCAGAGATAATTAATGACTTTTAGTGTCTGTCTCTCAACAGAAGCTGCTCAGTTTGGAGCAGTCAGAGGTGCAATGTGATATCACTGTAACCAGGAACTCTTAAGGGCCATGTAGTGTCACCTGGTCAACTACATGCTTGCAGCCTCCAGATTACACTCAAGACTGGTTTTAATCATCTGTAATTTACACTGCCACTCTTATATATAAAACTGCACTGGATAAATTTGCTGCAACAACATTTCAGAATGCTTTGCCCAAGGAGGAGAGACAGAAGTTTGTGAAAGGAGCAACCTGTGGAAGAAGGGCAAGAGTCAAGGGGACGAAATCAACTACGTGGAAGTCTACAAAGATCAGAGACCTGTTATTTCTCTTTTAAAGTATAGTACCATGGGATTAAAAACAGGAAGTACCTCATATTCAACAAAGCTAAAAGGATTATCTGTGTTAAGGGAAAAAAACCAAACCGAAACAATTTTTTTTTTTGACTCCATGATATGTCCCTGGGTTCAGTTTGCTTAAATCAGACCACCCAACCACAGTGTTCTCCTGGAATAGTATCTTGTATACAAAGCATACATATTTACTGTTAACCTCTCACTGACTTTAGATAACATTTCTGGACACATGCATGGTACATTGTAGCCCAGTTGCCAATATGAATGCTTGAAGATATTTTCTAGAATAATATTGTTGGGGCCACCCGGTGAGCAGCCAACTCTTATCTGTAAAGCCAGTTAGAAGAGCAATGGCAGTTCTGTTGTAGATATTAGCTGACACCTTTAAACTAAATCTTTTGCTTCACTGATCATCAGTCTCTGTGTTAAACAAGCCAAAAACCAAGCAGATAAAGGAGAGATGTGAGATTACTGTAAAAACTGCAACGGTAAAAGGATTTGCCAGTTCGGAGTCATCTGCCATTTGCCAAGGATTCAGCATAACCACAAACTGATGTTTGCTTCACCATCATGTCTCTTTATTTTTAACCACTATCCTGTGCACCATTCCATGCATAGTAGAATAATAATTTTCTTTCTAATGCCCAAGGCAGCTGCTGTGTCCTGAATAAGAAGATTACATTTGCAACGGCAAGACAAGTATCTAAACACAGTAAATTAATATCCTAGTCCTCCCATAGTTGAAGAACCTGGTTGTTGAAATTTTGCTGCCTGCTGGAGAATTGCAAAACCATAGAAAGGCTGGAGTTGGCCTCCGATGGCCTCACAGTTATATCGTCATTGTCACACAAGTCACAGTGTAAGAGAGGGCTCAGGTGGCAAGGACAGAAAAAAAATCCTTATTACTGTATCTGCCACTCTCATTCACACTGGCTTCCTCCTAAGAAGACAGCACAGCATTTGATACTGAAACAGAAACTATTTTAAAACGTTTTCTTGGCTGTTTCCTCCCCACTTTACAAATTGAATATATTATTACCTCTACAGGCAAAATAGTAAATTTTCTAGTACAGGTAAAAGCATTGTATGAATACAAACCCTCCTGACAGACACTCATAAATAATTCTGAACTACTTTGCTTTTTTTCATCTTTTACCCTATTTTTTAAGCGGAATATTATAGTTTAAAGGTGAAGGCAACTGTGATCTGCATGCATCTAAATGACCTGTGTATATTAAGTCTATCTGTAGGAATAAGAAGAGTACCACTGCTCCAGACTGTTTTTCCTTTTCTATGCTAAAATCTCAGCAAGGTGTTTATTTAGATGTTCCTGATGACTTGTGAATTTCTTACTCTGTGGACACCAGGGAACAAAGAAAATCTGTGAAACAAGTAGCCCAAGGGCAACTCTGTGTTTTTTCCATGATGCCTTAGAGGATTAGATGGTAATTTGGCAACTATTTTTTCTTTCTATGCATTTTTTTCAAAGAATCGTTAAATGTTGAAGTGCTAAAATGCAGCAAAACTGTTAAACAATTTAAAGTGAAAATAAATAGCTGTTTTTCACGGTTCCCTGACTTCATTACCTTTGATTTTCTATCTATGTCTATCATGAGATTTCTTTAATAGTTTCTTCAAAGATCTGCATTCTAGGAAAAATATATGTTCCCTTCACATTGTGTGCCATGTTTTTGATATTGCTGTGAAAAATACAGTAGTACTATATTTTATTACATATTGCAGTTAAAGTGCATCAAGAACAGGTATATTTTGATACTAAAATAAAATATATATCCATGTAAGCATGGCTCCTATTTTTGCTAGTGTAGAAACTAGCAAAATAATGAACACCCAAATGCAAGAAGAATGGCTATAAAATGGAAAAGCACTCTGCTTGAATAACAGATTGCCCCTATTTTACAGATGGGAAAACTGGGGCGCGTAGAGAACTTAATTGATTTCCCCAGTGTCACCCTATAAATCATTGATGTGACAAGGCCTAAAGCTGATTCTCTCTGAGAGCTGTGCAGCTAACTCTTTGCCTGACTCCTTCAATAAACAGATTCTGAAAGCATGTTCTCTTCCATGCAGTAATTTATACTTGATGCATGAGAAGCCTGAAGTATGAGCAGATAATGCTATTTGATCTGTATTTTGCAAAAAGCCCTTCCAGATACTCTGTTCTACTTGATCCGCTTCTTTCATAACAGATTTTGTGTTCCCGCCTTCTTTCCTTGTTCAATCTCCTTTCTCTTTGTGTAAATGAAATGGCATATCCTCTCTCCCAGGTTCTGCATTTATTTCATGCTCTCTTGAGTTTGGATCATATAACTCATCACAACCTCTCTGAGAGGCTAAACTCTTCTTCACTGAAGCTGGGTCATGAATAATTTCCTAGAAAGTGAGGCATTACCTCTTCTTCAACCCTGGAGCAGAGGGAATATCAACTGTGAGCAATTATTAAAAGTACCAGTCGTCTACAAAGGTGAACTGTGAATCCTAAAGGTTTCTCCTTAGCTATGGACTCTTTATACAACAGAGAAATTACTAAATGACTTACTTGCCCCCCTCACCTTTTTTGCCTCTGTATTAAGTCCTTGTTTTCTTTTAATCAGTCTTGTTTGTTAGTGCCATTTGTGTATCCTGGACTTCAGCAGTTTAAGTGTCAGGCTCCTGTTGTGTGAGGGTTGTTGAATACTAGCCTTTATATCTCTTGCCTTGCCATCTGGCCTTGATAAAAGGAAACAGACCCGGGACAAATCTAGATTGAGTTCTTGGCTTGGGAGCATTTTCTCTGCCTTTAGAAGGACCTTCCAAGTCACTTGTGGCCCATACGCGGTGTATCTCACTACAGTGTAGCTTAAAGGAATTTCGGAAAACGTTTGACTTGTTTTGTCTTTAAATGGTCAGAATTTTTTTAACAAAAGTTAAGAAATGTGTTTTTGAAGAGCTTCAAATACAAATGTGGCCAGTTATCTCATACCACCTGAAGAAATTCTGTCCTTGATTATACATAAGAAATGAAAGGGCAGATATTTCCTTTATCAGAAGCACTCTTCGGAGGTTAAGTTCAAGGATACTCCTCTAAGAAGCTTTACTCTCTCTACCGACATACAAGCATAATGGAATATAGCAAAATCCACTGTAAAAAATGACGGGGGTAAGTTAGTGATGAAGCTGCTGATAGTCAAAGTGCTGGTCTGAAGATTGGATGGAGTTTGTGAATACAGGATTGACAGCAGTTATGGGGATACAACAGTGATTTCTGCCTAGTGTACCCCATTCGTTAATGCTTTTCTTTTAATGAATGGTGATTTGTTTCATATGTCTCTGATTTTATGTTGCATTTTGATTAACTGCAGATTACTCATAAAAGGGAATGACCATAAATGGAAATTTGAAATAATACTTGCTCTTTGGAGAACTTCTGTATTTACATGGCACATTCTATTTGTATGTGCAGGCTTTTGTCACAGAGGCATAAGGAAAATCCTTTATTCCTGAGGCCATGTTTCACAGCTATCAACCTCCTTTGGGGATGATCTGCAAAGACTGTTAAAACAGGCAGACCCACTCCTTCCTTGACTATTCAAGACTGTTGAGCAATGTGTAAGACTCCATTTGAATCCCCATATTCATGTATGCTGCAGATACTTAAATCTAGTGTCTAATCATCCTCTTGGCATACCCAACAGAGGGTTAAAAAGATTTGCCACACTGTTGCTGAAGAATCTTTATACTTGGTTTGGAATTTGAAATCTGGTAGGTGAGAACCTAATAGTCTGATTAGCGATGTGATACACGCAGAACTGCAGCCAAAACATTGACATCAGCTGTAATTTTTTATTAAACATGAGGTTCTTTTAGAAAGGTTTATAATATGGTCTTAACACCTGCATTAGTGATTATAGTGGTTTTCTTGTTGATCCATCTCAGTAATTAATTTCACTTGCAATTAAATTGTACAGCTTTCACTTTTTGTCTTGTTAAAATTCAACTGGAGCATAGGATGTTGCTGTGTAGTTTGAAAGATTGTAGAAACCCCTAATGTCTTCCAATTTTTATGTGTTCCTTACTGTCTGGGCTAAGTAGGGACTTTTTTTTAAAGAGGAGAAGGTTGCACACAGCGGTATAGGAGCTGAAGAGAACTTAGAAGGTAGGGAGTCCTTTAATTTAATATATTTTTTTCTGATGTTGTGCAAAAGGTAGTGTGCTGAGGTGTATGCAACAGCACACAATTGAGTTTGCTGTGAAAATTTTATGTATAGCCTTGAGAATTGAGAAAAACTTAGTCCATGATAATTTTTTTTTCTTCCAGAAGTGATTTATCTTATGATTTTCTTGACCTGATCTCTGTTGGTTTCCTTTAATGGATGATAAAGAATTGGTCAATTATTATTCTAGTATGCTAATGAAGAGGTGCTGCTTTTGGTTGCCTTTTTTATATGCAAATAATTGGCTTACTGTTTCAAAACAGTAAAATGCATTACAACTGTAGTCTGACAGTAGCGACTATTAAATTCTAAGCAACATGAAGTCACGCTACATTTATCACTCTTTAATGAATCATTCACTTTGGTCCCCCCGTACGCCCTTGATGTTATTTGTCATTCAGCACTACGCCTCTAGAAGTGTCAGCAGTTCTAGGGTCTTCCCTTGCTTTGGATTGAAGAAAACCCCTGAAGTGTGTAATTTTTGATCATATATTGGCCACCTTCAAAATAAAAGAAAATAATATCATTATCCTATCCTCATTAACATTATCAGCTTCTGACGATGTTCAGATGCTTTTGTTAGTAGCCTGCGATTCATGTATGCAAAAGGAGTTTCATTATTCTTTTGAAAAGAGAGCTGATACATATTTATATCCTTTTTTTAACTCTTTCATTTAGTGCCACCACTTTGTATTCTAAGTTAATTAACTTGCAACATATTTATGTTATATATTTTACGTGTTGCTGAGTGTATTAGTATGGCTTTTATTGGATTTGGGGGAAGAGTTAGTTTGGGGTTTGTTTACAGGGTCGTTTTGGAACTTTGATTTTTCTGTTTTATCCCATCTGCTCTTCCTTTGTTCTCAGGTAAGACAAACAGAGAGCATTGGCTTCAGTTGTAGGACGAGCAGAAAAATTATATTGATATTTTGGAGAGAAGCCCAGCTTTTGGAGCAGTCTTTTTGGTGTATTTGATTAAAAAAATATCAGGGTATAGATGTATTCTAAGAGCATCCATTCTTACTGTGGGGATTCCAGTATCATGTCAGGGAGGACGGTATTGGCTGTTGATTTGTCGGGATACTATCTTCGCTTTGGCATCTCTTCTTGCATCTGCTATTTTCACCTACTCCCAACTTTTTCCTGCTTTCTCCCATCTTTGGGGAAGCAGCATGCAGTTCTGCCTGGGATTAACCTAAGTTATGTTAATGTTAAGGCCTTTTATTATTACTGGCAACTCTCTCCACCACTGGTGATGCTGAATCTGTGCTGAACATGGTATCACAGGGGTCTGTGCTACATCAACACCCTTCTGACAGAGCCACTGGTGAGCTGTTTTCTTAGTGCAGGCAAGATTATGGTCTGAGAAAATAGGTTGGTATTGTAAGTTCCTAAAGTAATTCCTGGGTAAGTTATTTGATAAGGTATTTACCAAGATAATTTATAAATTCTCATATAACTGGTACTTGTCTGGGCTTTATGCAGCTGTTAAAGGAGATCACTGGAACGGGAGCTGCATATTGTTGCCTTAGCAACTGCCACTTCATATTGTGCTTAAATCACTTGGAAATATACAGTGTATCTTAAGGAATTGCTTCCAACAAAAACAGCCAATCTGAAATAATTTTAAATCATTTCACTGAAGAAGTCAAAAGGATGGCCTTTCCTAACAAGGGCTATCATATTTTTAAACTTGATAGCCTAACTTCACCACAGATCTAGCTTGTTAAAAAAAGCAAAATAAAACATAAAGAACCCAAATATTTATTTATTCATGCCACGAGAACCTATGTGATTGTCAAATTGACTGGAAATTGGAAATACTTTCTAAAGATTCCTCTAAGCTCTATCTTCCATTCCAGAAGAACAGCATTAATAGTCAAGTTTCCTTAAAGGAAGACTGTTTGTCTAGTTGGGCTTTTTTGTTTGTGAACGATTATGGATACAAAAGGAAGACTTTTAAACATACTTTACCTACTCAGATGTTTCTCGTTTCTGTTTTGAACTGATCTCTTTGCTTAGGGTTTGTCTGTGGGTATTTGCCATGATTTTATAGGGTTGGTTAGATCATCTGAAAAAAGAGGGGAGAGGCTTTTGCCAGTATTTACATTAAGGCAGTTGCTTGGGTGCTCATGCTACGTGATAGTCTCAAACACCAGTTCTGCACAGGGTATTTTATATTGCTATAGCAACTTCCTCAGCTTTGTGGTCACTACTCTGTGTGCTGTGTAGCAATCAGAGTTGGATTTTGCACATGTGGAAAGAGAGTTTCAGAGAGCAGAAGGAAGCAGCCAGAGTCCCTTAGCAACGTTGTGCTAGATCCAGAATAAAACCCAATTCTGCCACCTCAACCTTTTACTCCTTTAGCTCAGGTTTATACAGAAAGATCCAAAAGAGAGAGACTGCTTTAAGAGGCAATATATAGCTCTCATTTCTTATTTTTCTTTTATAATAATGTACACAGTTAATAAAATTTAGAAAGCTAATATGACAGAGTTGTCAACATGCTACTTTTCTTACCGCTTTTCTAGGCAATGAAAAGGAGAGACAAGCAAAATGCAAACTTAGAGAATGTAAAAGGAATCAGATATTTTGAGGACCAGTTGTCATTTTTAGGTCACCGCTCACATCTCTGAATATAATTTTCATCTGAGCTGCGTGGCAGGGTTTGTCTGCGCTGGAAGAAGCTACATTTTCACAGCAGGAGACCAAATCAAAATGAAGCAGTCAGATGCAGGTGCACAGTAATAGAAAGGATCTATTTACCCTGAGGCGTGAGCAATGGGCCAAGAAAGCAGAAGCAGTCTACTTCCAGCTCTCGCCTCCTTCTCTCCCTACCTTTTCCCTCCCCCCTAGCTGGGCCAACAAATTCATGAGGGAACCAAAGAGAAGGTGTTCGCTTGCTTTTAATGAGCTGCATTGCCTGCTGCTGAAGGTCTGAGGCACTTTTATATTATGCTCATTGTATACTCTTAGAGCTGGTTGTCTTTAGTTTATACCTAATCCTTCCTGCTTGCACAGCCTCAAGCCAGCCTGGAAAACGGTTGAAGTTTGTCCTGTGGGCATCTGTTGCCTGTGTCCATTCTGAATTCTTGAATTATGCTCTGGAAAGAGCAGTATGCCTGAACCATGTGTGCCTAAAACAAAAGGAAAAATAGGCAGATTGTTTAGATATTATTTTATATTTCATACGTTTTATGTAATCCCTTTAAAATAAAATTCCCGAAGCTTTGTTTAAAGATGGGCAGTTTAATACTGGTGGTTTAATGAAGTCAGCTGGATTGGTTGACAGTGAAATGAGAGACCTTGATGAACGTTGGCCACTTTTCACTTGGGATTCTGGAATGTTCTAGTTAAGAGCTAAGTATTTTCATGCATGCAAAGATGACCGTCCAATGCAGCCTGTTTCCAAGGCCACAGTCTAAGTAAGGGAAAAACATTGATTCATAGCAAGTGTGACATGGTAAAATTTAGCCACACTGGGCATGGGTACAAAACAGTCTGATGCGGATGGTGGGACCAGTAATATCCACTGTCTTTTAACAGATTTATTTGTAGTTTATATGTAGCTCTGCAATTTCTGTAAGAGGTTGAAAATTTTGTTTTCCATGCTTATTAGTAGCATTGTTGGACAGCAGCATCATTTAGGTTTGGGAGGAGAAATCAGGAATACCTGAAACCCATGTGGTGAATTCTGTACTCTGCACTACTGGAGTGGTCAGGTTCCTTGTTTCTTTCTTCAGGTGTAAAATGGGCCAGACACATGTTGTAAAGATTAATCTGATTGATGCTTGTATGGCGTAAAAGACACATGATTCTAAATATTAATACTCTGTTGCCACATTTCTGTACAGGGTTGTGAACTAAACATAACGTAATGAAAAGGAGGCACCCACTCATCTGGAATTGGAGAGCAGGGGTAGCATAAGCCCTAATAAAGTAGCAGCTGTCTATGCTGTATGCTGGAAAAGTATTTTCATCCTGGCATAACATCTGCCACGCTCAGGAGCTGAACTGTTTTAATGTTACTGCTTTCCAGTCTCCACATTTAAAACCCTAGCAACTCTGCAAAAAAACCTCTGAGACAAGTCTATTCTTTCTCTCCAGTGCTACCTTCAGAAAGGGGTGAGGGGATGCCCCTTCTGAAAATTGGAGGGGCAGTGCTGAACAGCAGAAAAAAGTGGTACAAAGGAGAGTTTGGAAGGAGATGAGTTCTGGTTTCACCCAAATGGGACCATGTCATAAGTTTCTACAAACTTATTTACAGGGAGATTGTGGAAAAACTAAACTTGGCTGTCAGGAGGAGAAAACACCTACAGTGTATAAATAGACGGCTTATAGAATGCTTAATTAGCATTTTCAATAAATTTGGTTTCTAATTGCCAAAGGATTAATATGATTCATGAAAAGTAAGTCCAGCAGTTCTCTGCTTTATAGGGAAGGACTCATCCTCTGCATAATTACTAAAATTGGTTTTAAATAATTAGATAACAACTGAAAAATCAGTAGAGAAGTATACCAAAATTTATGTAGAATGAACACTGTCCAAATCACTTTTGCTTAAACTTTGTTATACTTTGTAAAGGTCAAAATATGCAATGTTACCAGAAATGTTTTGTTCATTGGAATAATCTGCTAAAACCTGTGCACGTAAATTATGACAGTGTATATTTTGTATTGCCTGCTTTATGATTAATTGAAAAAACAAATAAAAAAACCCATCTTTTTGTGCAGCTTCCAAGCTTTTTAGTAAGTATTCTCCACAATGTCCGAGGTCAAATTCCAAGCCAGCCTCTTTCAGCAGGAGTGGAGAGATGCTCATCAGTTCCTCTGTGAATTGAACTCAACCTGAAAGGAGGCTTTGGCAACTCTCTAAATCAACGGAGGGGGCTGTGTGTGCGGTGTCTCCTTCTATGGGAGGCACAGAAGTAGAAATGCAGTGGTTCTCAATGTTTTTTTCACCTGAAGAAAAACTCTTAAAACAGTAAAATTCAGAGAAGAAAACAATAAGGAGACAGTGAGAAAGATCATGTGCCGCATGCTCTGGCTGTTTTAAGTAATGAATCAAACTGAAACAATTACAATTTTCTTTAATGAAAAAAAAAAAGATTAGGACCATAAGTTATCTGACTATAATTGCAGCAGACCGTTGTTGATGTTACGGAGCAATATTCTATCAAAGCATAAAAATAGGGCCTGTCTGTTGCACCCATGCTACTGTAGAATTTAAAAATTCGTCTTGTGTTTTATGTAATTCCGTCAGTTTTGGTTTAAAAAATAAACCTGATTTGACTGCAGCCAAGAAGGATGTTTGACATTTCTTAGCATTTGTTTTCAAAAATCATCTGGCTGGAAAACCTGCTTTTTATGATATTCAGGAAAGTAAAAAAAAAAAAAGAGTTATAGAATTATCATGTTAGAATTTCCTGACAATGAAATAAAAGTTCATAAGTGATTCAATCGCAAATTCTGAGATTTACAAACTACCTGGCAACTGTTGCAATACAAGAAGTGATAGGACCAGCAGCGCTCATTGCGTTATTTGTGTTGCAAACAAATTCTCCTTGTGTGAATGTTACCAGTCCATCTCGGAATGGGGGACGTTGCCAAGCAAGTTTTTTTTGCTAGCATTCATTATTATTTTCATGCTATCTTCCATAAAGAAAAAAATTCTGGTTCTATAGAAATGTTTCCAAACTCAGATGCCAGGGCTGAGTTTCCTCAGTTCCAGATGCTTTGTCAGAATTGTAGTTCCCTGAGAGCTGGAACTCATGCATACCTGTGGAAGCAGATGAAAGAATAAGAATAAAAATAAGATACTGAATTACTTCTGCTGGTACATGCCTGAAAAAAATCATCAAAGGTTATTATAATTATGACTGTTATTAGATACCATGTCTGGTTTCTGCATATTTAAATTCTTTCTGAGAGAGGTGAAACTTAGGCACTTAGAGATCCCAGGGGAATAATTGCAGAAATGATGACATATTCCACTTCTTGAACAAATTTCAATACCAAAGCTGCATTCTGCATACTTATATTTCTTCTTAATTATACTTGGATGCAGGATAGATAGTCATTTTCTGTCTTAGAAATGCATGTAGCCAATTAGTCTTGTAGATCATGAATACTCCATGGCCTAACTTGTTAAATGGAATTTTCCTTTTCTGCTGTTATGGCAAAAGAGTCTGCAAATTGCTGAATATCATCTTCCTCTGTCAGCTCAGCCTTGGCCAAGGCTACAAACCCAGTAACTTCAGCAGGCAAACAACTCCTGGGCTTACCTGTACTCCTTTAAGTATGCCTTCGTAGTCTTGTGTGTGTGTGTGTGTGTGTGTGTGTACGTGTTGTCAATTGATGTACGCTGTTTGGCTCCTCTGCACTTCCTGTACTTGGTTTCCATTTTAATGCCACAGTTTTGATGCTATCTGATGAATTACTGGTTTCTTCCCATTTTCAAGAAATTCTGAGCCCAGAAGCTCCATCTGAGACCTGGAGACCTAAGCTCTTTTTGTTCATGGAGGCAAAGATAAGAAAAATTGGCAATATGGAGAAACCATTGCTTATATTGAACAATCAAACACAGGTGTTCTTTTCTTCTTCCCTCTGATTGTTTTTGTTGGGCTTTTTGCATATCATGATTGTTTTTCTGTCATCTGAGAGTATGTGGGTAACAGGCATAATTTAGACTACCTCACCAGCAGGGTGCATAGACACAATAAAGGCAGAACGTTGTGACCAGAGAGAAACAAGGAGCCACAAGACAACTGCGAAATGAATTACAGACCCATTATTGCTTGGAGCCGGTTTTGCTAAGTTATGATATTGGTAAATAATTAACAGAATGTGAGGGCACGAGTTGGTGATTGACTGTGGTGCTTTTAAGTGGTAGCATGTTTCTCCAAGGGTAAGCGTTACTTATCTAACATTTCATCCTACTCTTTTTCATAATATTGCATGACATCTGAAACTTCGGTACTGTGGAGCTACAGCAGATTGTTGTGATTTTAAAAGCTATGGTCTCAAATGTTATAGAAACAAAACCTCTCAATTCACAGGAAACATACCCTGTAATCTTATTACCGGCGTAGTTATCTCCAGCTTTGACAGGTATTTGCAAAATTCTTCTGGGCGTTGAACTGAATAAATGTTTTCTTGAAAGGAGAAAACCACCTTACTATTCAGGGAATGGTAAACAGTTACACTGGATTCAGATTACTGAAATTCCAGTGTGTTATATCTGTTGTTACTTTTAATTGCAGACTTCCCAGAGAAGCATGAATGGAAGCTTTAAATGTGCTAGAAACATCTCTTAAAAGTATAAAAATACACATCTTTTCTATTATTAAGATTCTGTTACTGGGTCTGTAACTTGGGGCTTGTGCCCCTTCTACTGTGATCCCGTGCTTGTGGTCCCAGGGAATTAACTCTGCCTGGATGTGGGGAGATGAGCTGAGTGCCCACTGTCTGCCTGCCTGCTCTCTGGGGCTTACATTGGGAATGCTTCAGGTACATGCAGAGCAAAGGGAAGGCAAGAGTTATTCCATGAACTCTTCCTGTTTGGCAAGTGGAGAATTATGTCTGTATCATGTGTGTATAGATGTATATGTGTATATACAGCATATATGTATACGCCGTAATGTACATGTGATATTGCTGTTCGTATTTCTTCATGTTCTTTTTTCTGCCACTGACTGTTGGAGAAAATCCTGATCTTCCCTTTAACTACTTATACCTTTAAGAATCAAAACATTATTGTCTCATCTGCGTCTTCTTGCTAATTCACATAGACTTACAATGGAGGCCTTAAAACTTGTACGAAACAGTTGCCACTAGGATTTGGTGGAAGTCTTCCAGGTAGGGAAGAGGGTCTTGAATGCAGCGTTGCTCACAGATACTAAAACTTTGGAGAAAATTGGGAAGCTGTTTTTGATTCTCAAAATAGTGGCTACATAAAAGCAGCGAGTAAATTAAACTTGCTAGACAGTTGTAATTTGCAGAATGCATTTGTCAAATAGTTTGGAAAGAATCCAGGGCACGTTTAGATGAAACAAAAAAAATACAGATGGGCTCAGACTAAAAATGTGAGCTGAATGTCCTCCCAGGTTTGCAGAAATTAAGCTGTAGACATAATTGCACAACTAATTAATGGACAAAATCAAAATGTGTTGTGCAGGGGATTTTGAATTTTGGGGAAAGTCAGATTTTGGTTCATACATACTTGGCAACTAAATGCAACCAATTTGTCTTGGGGGTCTTCCATTTAATTAGTTGTAAAACTGGTGCTTCCTTTAAACTGTTGGTGTGTTTGGAAATTGGGAGGTATGGTTGATATAGTGGGCTTTTATTTGGCCTTTAATATTGCTGCATCTGTTAGTTGTTAAAAACTCTTCTTCATTGAGTCTTTGTAATATGCAGTGTTGACTCCACTGTCATGGATATCGATGTGATCACATGGGAATAGCTTAGTGAAATCACCAAGAAGGGATACAGAGAGACCCTGTGGTTGTTAATAGCAGGTGTGGCTTTTAAAAAAAGCAAGGCAGATAGATGAGCTTGGTGGCACCTACAAGTTGAGCAGTGTCCTACAGTTCCCCACTTCTCTCAGGTGCTACTAGTTCTTCTATTTGTCATAGGGCTGTTGGGGAGAGAGTTGTTACCCTTTTTATGATTGATTGCAGAATTTTATGGTGAAGGGGAACTTTTTCATGATGAAAGCCATAATGGACTCTGACATTATTATTTGTTATTGTATTAAATAGGTAAAAATCAATTTATATTTCTAAACTGGATTTTTATGTTAAGCCAGTGCAGTACCATAGTTCTACCCCGCAACTCTGACTTTTAATTCTGTAAGTTTTAGTCTGAACTAGGGCTTTCTCTGCCTGGCTTTCTTGCTGACACAGAATTTCCTCAGAGAATTAAATTATTTCTGCTAAGAGTGTTTGTAGTTGCAGCTCTCCTCTGATTGTAATTCATTATTTTTGTCTTCTGAGTCATCTCTCTTGTCTTTTATTTTGCAGATTGGCGAGAGGCAGAGGGTTCTGGTAACAGAAGAATCCTTTGATTCCAATTACTATGTTGCTCACAACCCCTTCTATGAGCAGGTACGGTTAAATAACAAAAATAACATCTTTTTGTTTTATCTTTGCTTTCCAATAATGTCAGCAACAGTGTGCCAGAGTGAAAAAAAAAAGAAAAAAAGTAAAGAAATAAGAACATTTTCAGCGCACTTTCCAGTAAAGGTGTGACCATCAAGACTTGTTTATGAGATATTTTATTTCTGTGTTGTAAATACAGTTTACCTGAAACTGTGTTGGGTGAGTCTTTAAATATACAGTATAAGGAGGATACATGCTATATATCCAAATAACATTATTTGAATGGGTTAAGAAGCTGTTAATTATTGCTGTAATTTGAATTTATGTGTCTTCAAAGCATTGGTTTCGGAGTAGATGAATTCTGAAAGGCAATGTTGCCTGCTTTTCTTGGAAAATGCTTAGGGAGCTCAGCGGAATCCTAGGATCTGGAAAATTCTAAAGTAATGAACACCTTGAGCCTTCAGGGAAAAAGGGAAACTACTGGTGATGATTTCCTCCAAGTGGGACAACCAACACTTGAATAGGTGGAAACGGAGAGGTCTTATTTGGCAACAAAATATTCTCCAAATGTGGTTGGCACAGTTTTCTTCTGAAAATCCTCTGCACATGTTGTCCAGGCTAGTTTAAGGCACTTCAGTTTCAGCATCCAAAAATCAAGATATACATAAATCCTTATCACCTTTAAACGTTTGCATTTGTGTGTGGATGAGCTTCAGGTAAATGTGATTGTGTAAGTCCCTCTGATTCGGTTCTTCATTGCTTAATCAGCAAATGACTCCAATTTCCTTTTTAACTGCTTCTCGATTTTTAGAGCTTTTTTGTGCTATTTGCTCTTCCAGCAAAAAATGTTGCTCCCATGTTTTGGGCTCTTTCATTTGTGACATGCATGAGCTAGGAACATCTGTTATGTGGTGTCTTTTTGTCAAATTCTTATGGGACTGTCTGATATCATGGTGGTACAAATTCAGGAAAGGCTAACATTAGTTGCTGACCCAAGAAACACACTTACCGATTTTTACAGGTTTTCATTTCCAGTCATGCATCTCAGCTGCGAAGAACCTGCACGATCAAAATAAGGGCTTGTGCAAACAGAATCAAGGGTATAATTTCTGTCCTGAAGCATTTACTAACTCAAAAATGTTTGGTGGGGGTTTTTTATGTTCATGAGGTAGATATGAAAGTAGGAAGCTTTACAGCAGTCTATCAGAATTCTGTTGCACAAGTGCCCTTGGGAACTGTTTGGGTCTGGGTTCTAGTGTTGCAACTCAGGCCCAACTTTCTCATCAAGCAAAAAACACGACACAGAATCGGTTGGAGTTGAAAAGAGCTGAGCTAACACTGCAAAGCCCTTGAAGAATGCAAGCTGGAGATGTTACTGATCAGTTGTGTTGGGGCTATAGTGTATGCTGGTGACTAAAGTTTTAAAGTTTTAGGATTAGCTCTGTTGATTATCAAAAATCTGTTTTCTGAGTGGAAGCTGGAGACGCTGGTGTCCTTTGTAACTCTGTAGTAACTATGTTTTTGCCTTTATTTGAAAGGTTCTTGTGCCAAAGGATCCTCTGCTGATGGGTAAGATGGTAGAAGTGGATATTTATGAAGCTGGGAAACATTTTATGAAGGGACGACCTGTGTCAGATGCCAGAGTTTACACTGCATCCATCACCAGACCGTTAGCAAAAGGAGAAGTTTCTGGTTTAACAGAGGTGAGTAAAAGACATTTTCTGCTTTGCTACACTGGTGAAACAGCAGATGTTCAAGCATAATGATTCCATGCTATGTATCTGTTATTATTTTATAGTTCCCCTTTTATGTATGCATGAAGCTTTAATCTTTCCTGACAGACTGAACTCTGAATTTAAAAGATGTTTTTGCTGATGCCCATAGCTTTGCTTTGCTGACTATAAAGGGAGGAATATGCTTGTTTCTTGTTCCAGGGCAGAAGATGAGGAAAGAACTTATTAGAATTGAAAAAATTTAACACCAGTGATTATATAATTCAATGTATTTCAGTTCTAGTTTATTGGAAGGATGAATCTGTTTATTTTGCTTTACAAAGCTGTTTTAAAAAATGTGTATTGATCATGTGTCTGTTAAAACAGGTCAAAATCGGGTTTGGAGATGGGTAGGGGTATGGAATATTTACAATGTATTTTGGGAAAAGGTCAACATCTGATTTAGTCATGTAAAGAAAATGAAACTCCCTTAAAAAGAGATCTGATCCTTATTTTACACCTCAGTAGATATGGCTGTTAGCCAAGTATTCTCAGACATTTCATGGAGCTCTAGTTGTAAAAACTGATGGAGTGTGAAATGAAAATGTGTATCACATTTCTAAGCATCATTTGATGTTCTTACTCCAGCACTGTTGTTAGGATCTCCAAAAATATGTAGCAATAATTTAGCACATAGAAGAAGGATAATTGGCCACCTTGCTGCTTTTACACTAAATTGTTGACGTGTATTTAAAGTATATATGCATCCTTGTTAAAAGTCTAAGTAGATATATTTAAAAGAGATAACCAATGCATACCTTATGTGACTAGTGTTAAGCTAAGCTACTTAAACCTGGCTGTGGAAACAGAGCAACAATAATGCACCTCCTATAACGTGTTTGGCAGATCATGAAACTTAGGGACAAACACGCTCCTAAACTCTCCTTTGAATAGTGTCTGTGAGTATGTATCTGTTGGTCTGATAAAGGTCTGTAAAAGGAAAAAACAGCCAAAACCCTCAGATTGTCTGATTGGACTATGTAGCTATTTAAACGCATCTGACTTTTTCATCAGAGCCCTTTTTTTAATAATCTGCTGGAACAGAACCAAAGCTGTCATTAAACTGAGTACAGGCTGTCAGAAGCTTGTAGCATGGGAACAAGCAAGCAGACTGTTGATTGAAGTTTTGTATGTTAAAAATGAGAGATAAGATTATTAAAGTTTAAGGATACTGATATTTTCCCTAAGAACTCATTGAGATGAAAAGATCTGCTCTTGCTCTTTAAGTAGATATGAACAAATATCTGGAATACCCAAGTAAATGGCTATGGCAGGCAAATGATAAGGCAAATTGCTTTTTGTTACTTTTGTGGCTGCCAGTGATCCTTCAAGGGAGTATCTTATTTATATTTTGTCCACTGGACGTATTAGGAACTTCAACTCTCTGCCAGAAAATAGAATCTCAATACTTCAGTAAGTAGAGCATCTTCTGTACAGGGAAGCTACAGCGGAAAGGTTTTAATCATGCTTGGCCGATGTATACAATACAGAACATGAACTGAAACTTTTAGTGGGAAACTCCTCATGACAAATCATATGGTAGTGGCAAATCAGGAACTTTCTTTAGGTTCCCAGGATCAAAATGTCAGTTTTTCACAAAAGTCGCCTTTGATTTTTAACTGAGCAGAAGACATTTTTTATATTGCTTTGTATGGATGAACTGGGAAACTGCTGGAAAACTTTTCCTGCTAGATGTGATCGAGATATGTCCTTCTAACCTAAAATGCTTAGGACTAAGATAAAAGGGGCAGTGAATGTCATGTGACCCTTTATGTAGCTTGTTATGCATCCAGATGGCTGGCTGAGTTAAAAAGGAGACAATTCAGAGTGTATCTATCCAGATACTTCCTCAAAAGTAGCCAAAGATCTTGGATCTTCAACAGAATCCCAAGGGCTTCCACCAGATTTTCGAAAGGGTAGCATGCAGAACTAAAACCTTGGATGACTTTTGCATTAAGTTAAGCTATCAAATGTATATAACGGGGAGAAGAAACAGTTACCTAAAACAGCTTATAAAAGCAAAAATTGAAAACATATCACTGGCTTTCTCCTTCCCACTTTGGGCAAAAATGAGCAAGAATTAGGACCTCCTTTATGTTCTTAGGAGTGAAAGGATAGGTAGCCAGCTGCCAGATGGCTCTTTCTCACCCACAACTGTCCTTGGGGTGAGGCCCTTTTAGGCTCCAATCAGCATCCTATAGCTGGCATGCTCTCTGAGGTGCCCAGGAAGTGTCTAGTGGACTTTCAGTCAGTGGTAGGACTTCCTCTCAACTCCTTTATGTTTGCTGCTCCATGATGAGGGCTAGTTCAGAGACGCACACAAATTTAAATATAGATAGAACTAATGTAGATCAAAAGTATGTGATAATGCAGTAAAACATTTATATGCTTCAGTCCATTCCCACTCAACGCAACACTTGGCTCTTTCCTAGTGACCGTGTCATTCACCAGGGCTGCGGTGCACACCTTACAGTTCTACATGCTGCACAAGCGTTATGATGCAGAGGGATAGATTGCTGAGTCAGAGCTGTAACGTGGTTGTAAACAGTTTGCAGCAGTTAAAAAGGATGCTATTTTTGTAGTGAATCCTAGGCGTCACTTGTTATTATTAACAGTATTTTCATTAGCTTACGTGGGACGATAAAAGATACTTCAAAATACATCACAGCTGTACTTCTCTCTAATGAAGACTGTTCACAGGAGAAATGAAAGCTTTCAAAACTGTGTACAGTTTTCAAGGAAATTATTCATAAGGGCTAAAAAATATATTTAAAAGTTATAAAAATGGAGAGCACTTCAATATGAGGATGTCAAAGCAAACCACAAACCCATCCTAAGGAAGAAGAAACTTCTATAAATGCTGTGATGAGTAATAACACCAAAATATCTGCATTGTGGACTCTCTTTCTTATCTGCTATATGTCTCAAAATTTTTTTCTGATTAATTCAGAGGGAACACTACAAGCAACATGGTATGTCTGAATAAATAATTGTAGGGTGCTTTTTTGCTTTTTTTTTTTTTTTTTAATCCTTTTGACTGCATGACTGGGGTGACACATTGGTCCAAAGAGATAAAAGAAGTAGGTCACCAACTGGAATTAACAGATTTGACTGGAAAAGAGGGAGTGTAGTGTCACACAGAGAGCAGTTTACAGGCTCCATAAAATATTCACACGTTATATATGTACCAAATAAGAAGCAGGCAAATATTGATAGAATTAAGTCGAAATATTTCTAGCATATCTTTTTGTCATGTTTTTTCAATATATAAAAACACGTCTAATATCTACATCCATTAAGATACTGATGATGTAGAGTTTCTTAGCAGTTATTATATTCTCTAAGGAAAAAAACTGACTAAGTGGTTGGGCTTAGAATAAGGTTTTGACATTTGATAACATTAGGCTCTGTGACAGAAGTTGTGACAGGAAGGACAGAGGAATGCAAGAGTCAGCAACTCAGGTTAAAAGCTGTCAAAAGCGATCAGACTTACTGATTGTAGTGAACATACTAAATATTAAAACGCACAGGTGTTTGCCAAGATTTTTTTTTTAACTTCAGCATGATTTTTTTACAGAGGGGCTCTTTTGGGGATAAATACATTTGGAATTTTCAATTAACTCAGAATTTTAAATCTACTATAGATTTTTTTGGATTTAAAATGTGGAGTTGCTGATTCAGTAAGAGAACAATGTTTAGAAGGAACATAGCAGAGGATATATAGATGAAAAGTGAAATCAATAATACATGAACACGTGTGTAAAGGTGTTTGTATATTTGGTTCTAGTGAATCTTATATACATGGAGTGGGCATTAAAAATTATTGACAGTAACATTAAAAATCCTTCAGACAGAACAAGCGTATCATGAGTTACTAACTGCAGTTACAAATAACAGTGAATAAATGTTTCAAATGTTTGGTCAAGAATTAGTTCTACTATGTTTCACAGGAAAAAACGAGATGTAAATGCCCCAGATGTGATAACCCAAGGCAGGCTTGGAGTTGACTCAGTATGCTGAAGTATATCCTTGTATGTAAGGATATACTTCAGCATACTGAGAATCAGTAAAGCAATTTAGCATGTCTGCTCTTCTTAAATGCTCTGGTAAACTAGTGTTTCAGATATTTTTGAGGTGGGTTTGCAATGCACATAATACTGAGTACATTGTCACTGAATAGTAAATATTTTAAAAGTCAACAGTGTGGGTCAACAGTCTGAATGTCGTTTAATTTTAAAATAAATTTTAATATTTTTATTTGTTTTATTTGACCATGTTAAGGGATCTTGACAGTTTCTCAGCAGCACAAAGTAAAATACCTAATAAATATATACTGTTTACAGAGAAATGTTTACCCAAACCTAATCACTGAAAAAAAAAAAAAAGCCAAGAATATGCAAAAATATGATCTCTTGTTAGAAATGGAAACAGAGTATGTTTTGCTTCTGTACTCCAAAAATAATTCTAGTTGTTTACATATGTTCTGTGTCTAGAGGAAGAAAAATAATGCAAGATGAGAAATATATGAAGAAAGAGACCAAAGGACTGAGGGATAAAAATAAGAGGCTGGCTACCTGCCAGAGCTGTAATAGATTGCCAAAAATCAAAGCCCTATAAGTCTGAAGGACTTTGGTGGGAAATTTTCATCAGACAGAAAATAAAGACAAAAAAAAAAAACAAAAACAAAAACAGGCTACTTAGCTTTGTAGTAATGATTATTTTCTTGTTGTAATTCCTGTTTCTATAATGCATCTGTGACTTGCTTTTCAAGCAAATATAGACACATCTTTTTTCCATTGTCTGTTTTCCATTCATTTATGTGATAACATTCTCCATGTCTAACACCCTCTGAACGACTCCTGCTGGCAGTCCCCATTTGCAGTGTCTCCCTTTGTGAGTGTGGGATCTTGGTGCACATCTCTACAGCTCACAGGCCGTGATGATATCCACAGCTGGCCCGTTAAGCTAATAGTTATTCAAGTCATTGGGATCCTCAGAGGAAAGAGGAGTGAGCCACTGATTTTCACTTAGCAAGATATTGCTTGGTCAGTTTGCTTGTTCTATTTTGTCTCCAACCTGCCATCATTTTTCTCAGTAGGTTACTGTAGCATTGTATAGAATCCTAGAATCATAGAATGGTTAGGGTTGGAAGAGATCTTAAAGGTCATTGGGTCACAACCTCCTTGCCATGGGCAGGGACACCTCCCACCAGAGCAGGTTTCTCAAACCCCCATCCAGCCTGGCCTTGAACACTCCCAGGGATGGGGCATCCACAGCTTCTCTGGGCAGCCTGTTCCAGTCCCTCACCACCCTCACAGCAAAGAACTTCTTCCTAATATCTAATCTAAAGCTCCCCTCCTCCAATTTAAAACCATTCCCCCCTGTCCTATCACTAGACATCCTGACAGAGTCCCCCTCCAGCTCTCCTGGAGCTCCCTTCAGATGCTGGAAGACTGCTCTAAGGGCTCCTCGGAGTCTTCTCTTCTCCAGGCTGGACAACCCCAGCTGTACTTCTGGATACTATTGAAGAAGCTTTCTGTGCCTGGTCTCCCAACTAACCATAGGTATTTTCTAGTTATGTTAGCAAAAGATGACCTCCAAACCTTATCCACTCTTTTTTCTGAAGTTTGGAAACAGAAAAGCTGCATATATCAAACACTTCTTCATAGCCTGCCAGAAAGAAGAATAAACAAAGCATAGCTTAAAGGGAAGTCTCTGATCTCAGGTAGAAAGAGTGCTTCACTTGCGGGCAAAATAAAATGGAGAAGGGGAAGAAAAGATCGTCTGCTGGAACAGAAATGAAAGAAATCATGGCAGAATTGAGATCTCTGTACTGGAAACTTCCTTCAAGGATTTGGAAAGAAATGTGGAAGGTGTGCATAAAATTGAAGTAATTATTAAGCACCATTTTTACAGACACTGGAGTTTCAGAGTGGTGGAAAACCTGACTCCAGAATAGGAAATAGAGATTAGAGATTTAGGGGAAAAAAGATAATGAGGAAGCAAACTTTGGATCAAAAAATGGCATAGAGGTGCAAGGAGAGGAATGTTTCATACAATTACAGAAGCAGAAAATGTAGAAGTTAAGAGAAATGCTAATGAAACATCAGAATTCCCAAAGAAGAAAGATAAAGTAAAATAAAATACACCTTTTAACTCTCTTGGAAAGCTACTTTACAAACGAATCTTTGCATCACAATGTCCAAGTTTGAAAAATATGTAGAAAAGTTTCTATTTAAGATAAATATACTGACAGATAAAGGAAATTTTTCTGTATAAAATAGTTTTCAGGTAAGAATTCATAAAAATATGGTGCAATATTTGGTGCTCTTGCATTCTTTGGAACAAACCTCTTCTTGTTTCAATAGTTCTTTCTCCCTCTTTCTCTGAAAAAACTGATTGTGGTGCGAGGCTTACAAATAGTGCTTTTGCATGAATTAATCTGTTTTATTTAATGTGTTACCTGTGTTCCCTGCTGGTTGTAAATAGAGGTCATGTAAGATGGTGTTAAATCTTTCTTAATTAATCCTTTTTTCTTATGCTTTCTTCAGTAATTTCACTAAGGTCACTATAAAGTTAATGTAAGAAAAGAAAAATTTCCTTTCGAAGAGTGGAGCTCAATGCCATCTATGGATGTTTTTAAAAAGGACCTTCAACAGTCTCATTTCTGCCTGAAAAAAGGACAAACATTTGCAATGTGCTGTTCCTTAGATACTGATTTTCATGATCTATAAATTATCTGCACACCACATTGGCTTTGTTTGTTTGGGGATTTGAGTTTATTTTAATTTTTCTTCTACTTGAATGCCCAGTATATCTCAGCTTAGAATCAGAAATTCAGTATGAATTTGATGGATTCATTCTTACAGCCAGAATAGATGTTTCTTGCTGGGTTTAGATAAGTGCTGGATTGGATACCTGTAGTGCTTAGGGAATTTTAATCAATACTAGTCTTTAGGAACACGCTTAGCAAATATCTGTGAAAAAAGCTTGGGATGCAGGCCAGCTGCCTTGGGTCATGAGTATGAACTAAGTGACTTCTTTTTTTCCAGCCTTATCATTTGTAATTCTGTGAATATTTTAATTTAGACAACAGTTATTTGATGACTAGCAGAGTGGAATAGAGGGTAGTTCATTGATCCAAAACATTCAGTTCATTGGTCCAAGCCAATATGGCTTCACTAAATGCAAATAATGTTAGACAAATTTAGTGGCCTTCTACGACAGGGCTACAGCGTTGTCGGATAAAGGAAGAGCAATTCACATTGTCTACATGGACTTGTGCAAAGCATTTGATACTGTCCTGCACGACATTCTTATCTTTAAATTGAGAGACATGGGTTTGATGGATGGATCACTTAGTGGATAAGGAATTGGCTAGATGGTCACACCCAAAAGAGTTGTGGTCAGTGGCTCGATGTCCACATGGAGACGTGTAACAAGTGGTGTTCCTCAGGGACTGGTACTGGGACCAGTGCTCTTTAACGTCTTTGTTGGAGACATGGACAGTGGGATTAGGTGCACTGTCAGCAAGTTTACTTATGATACCAAACTTTGTGGGGCAGTTGACACACTCGAGGGAAGGGATGCCATCCAGAGGGACCTGAACAGGCTGGAGAGGTGGGCCTGGGCAAATCTCATGAAATTTAACCAAGTCAAGAGCAAGGTCTTGCACCTGGGCTGGGGCAATGCCAAGCACAAATACAGGCTAGGAAGAGAATGGATTGAGAGCAGGCCTGAGCAGGACTTGGGTATGTGAGTTGATGAGAAGCGTAACATGACCAGGCAATGTGCACTCATTGTCCAGAAAGCANGACAAATTTAGTGGCCTTCTACGACAGGGCTACAGCGTTGTCGGATAAAGGAAGAGCAATTCACATTGTCTACATGGACTTGTGCAAAGCATTTGATACTGTCCTGCACGACATTCTTATCTTTAAATTGAGAGACATGGGTTTGATGGATGGATCACTTAGTGGATAAGGAATTGGCTAGATGGTCACACCCAAAAGAGTTGTGGTCAGTGGCTCGATGTCCACATGGAGACGTGTAACAAGTGGTGTTCCTCAGAGACTGGTACTGGGACCAGTGCTCTTTAACGTCTTTGTTGGAGACATGGACAGTGGGATTAGGTGCACTGTCAGCAAGTTTACTTATGATACCAAACTGTGTGGGGCANCTTTCAGTACCTAAACAGGGCCTAGGGCCTACAGGAGTGATGGAGAGTGACTCTTTATCAGGGAGCATAGCGATTAGACGAGGAGTAATGATTTTAAACTGAAAGATGGTAGATTTGGATTGGATATTAGGAAGAATTTCTTTCCTGTGAGGGTGGTGAGGCACTGGAACAGGTTGCCCAGAGAAGTTGTGGATGCCCCATCCCTGGAGGTGTTCAAGGCCAGGCTGGATGGGGCTTTAAGCGACCTGCTCTGGTGGGAGGTGTCGCTGCCCATGGCAGGGGGGTTGGAACTTGATGATCTTTAAGGTCCCTTCCAACTCTAACCATTCTATGATTCTATTGCATAGGCCTTTCTCAAACAAATGCTCTTTTTAGTCCATTTCAGGTGAACTTTAGTTTATTTACTTTTCATTTCCTCAGCAGACAGTGTTGTTTGGCTGACAATCACTGTCTAATCATTTTAAATTACATAATTATGTTAATCCTGTATAGTGTATGCAATAAATGGAAATAGTAATAATGACTGGGGTGATTCAACTGGAAGTCATTTTCTGGAGAATAAGTGAAGGTTAAAAAGAAATATTCTCCCCCTCCTGCCTCCAGATGTAAAACTCCGAGTGCTAAAATAGTTCTGCCATTTTTGTGTATAATTTCAAGTACTTGACCTGCTCTGCAGGATGAGTAGTGTTGGTTCTGCTCTCCTTTTGGCACAGGGACAAATTGGATGTATGGAGCCATGGTAACACGAGTTACCCAGCACTCCCTGTAATATTTAGGGGTTCCTTTTAAAATATTTTTTCTTTTAAATCAGAGCTTGAGCAAAATCTTTGGAGAGAATCAAAAAGCATGGGTTTTTTTAGTAATGCTTTATTATTTAAGGTACCAGGTTATAAATTCACTCAGTTTTAATTAGCTTTCAGGGGGGAAAAAAAACAAGCAGCAGCTACAATTCTCAATTTTTCTGTTGTTTTGGAGGTCATCTATTTCCAAGTCACTCACTGTGCCAGCAAAAGTCATTTTAAGTTTGACTTAGAGTTTAACTAAGAGTTTGACTTATTAGAGTTTAATATAAGGGTAGGTGCCAATGTATATCATGGAATCATAGAATGGTTAGAGTTGGAAGGGACATTAAAGATCATCAAGTTCCAATCCCCCTGCCATGGGCAGGGACACCTCTCCCTAGAGCAGGTTGCTCAAAATATATATATTGTATCTTTGTGTGTAGTAGTCATCCCTTTTTATTTTTATTACTACTCCTTAGATCACAGAAAAGTTCACATAGGCAATATTACTCTCTCCATTCCTTCTCTCTCTCAGTCCTTTCCCTGCAAGCAAAGATACAGTCAGAGGCACAAGATATTTATGTCTTGGATGGATGATTTTTCTACCTGCTCCTCATCTATCAAAGCTGTAATCATAGTAGACTCTCTACATGAATATTTAAAAGGGACAGCAGGAAAAAGGCATGTGGAGCTCATGAGAGGAAATAGATGTTTAGAAGGGTGATACAGCTTTCCCCATCACCAGTGAAAGGTCAGTAGATTTGATTTTATGCATACAAAGTACTGGAATGTTGAACTTCTGCCTGTTAGAAATATATTTGTTTCCAAAACCATTTAAATAGGAGGGTTCGTTAGCTTTGAGATTGTTTTGAGGGCAAACAAAAACAACAGCCAGGAGATTAAGCTATTTTTTTACTTAAAACTGTTTAAAAAGTGTATCTCATTTCAAAGAAATTAAGAAACTATACTAAAGGCAAATTAGGGTGCTCCTTACCCTTTCATATTAAATGTTTGAAAATTTTTATCAAAGTCTCAGTAGATTAATGGTTTTGTAATAGTTTAAAATTCATCTTCCATGTTCTTGTTGATTCTCTTTATGATAATGAGAATTTACTAAGATACATATAAATTTTGTAAATAACAAATTTTTTGCTAACAAATCTATCAAAGCAGTGTTGAACTGATCCGGCAATGTTAGGATTAATTGTGAGTTGAAGCAGAATACTGATATCCAGAAAAGTTCACCTGCCTCACTAGGTACTATCCATTACCCTCTTTTCCAGTGACTACTAGGTGAGGGTCATACGTGTTGGAGCATATGTGATGTGCAGAAAAGGAGAGCTGGTAGCTACTAATCACATGGTGAATTTATGTCTGGTTGTGGGTCTGGCAAGGCATGGTAGTGTAAGGCTCACAGTAGATTCGTGTGACCTATCAAAAAGTATTGATCACACATGTACTACCACATGAGATGGATGTGTGATTGAGAAGTAGCGAAAGGAATGAAACATGACTGACTGGAGAGGCAGATGTGAAATGCAAAACAAGCAGCAAAAGCCACATTGAAAGTAATATTCTTTTTCTTTAGTCTCAGCATAACCATGGTGTCCTTGAAACAATATTATATGAGAAAATTATTCACTAAATATCTTAGCTTTCAAATTGTTGGATTCTTCTTCAAAGTTATACATGTATATCTGCTGCGGCAGAACTTGAACAAATGCTCCATTTCAGATTGGGGTGGCTTGGAAATTTTTGTGAAAATACTTTTGGTGGAACAAAGACGTGTAGGCAGTACATTTAAGCTCCTTTTGTCAAAACATTGCCTAGCTACAAAAACTACCTATGTATAATATCGACCAGATGGATTTCTGGTCCTCAAGAAAGGGTTTTGTTGTCAGGACTAGAGTTTTTTTTTAAATCTCATCCTTGTTTTGACATGACTTCATATGTGATTGTAAGTAATTTCAGTCAGTCTGTCTGTGCTTTATCTTATCCGTGTGGAAACTATTTTGCAATTCTCACATACAAAATCTCTGATAAGTGCAGATAACATAATTACCATACAAAAAGGATGGCTGTGAATATCCATTTCTTACACAGATATTTTTTTCCTAAATACAAGAACTTTAATTTGGTAATGGAAGTAGTTCTTAGAATGACAGGAATTCTTTTCCTCTTTCAACTATTCAACATGTATCTCTGTCTAAAGAAACATTAGTTCATTATTTTTTCAGTGAAGAGTGCTTAAGATTCTGTAGCATAATCAGATTGTCATAGAACCACAGGGGAAAGCCAGAGGTGTAGCTCTTAATAGCTGGAAAGGAATGAATTAGAGTTATGCTTAGAAAAGTATCTTGTGTGATAAAAAAAAAAACCCAACTGTTGTAGTTTGTAGTGTGGAGACATCCACATCCCTCCATTTGTTAAAGACTAGGTTAAGTCCCACAGTTGTCATCCTGTCAGCTTGTGTATCTCACCCCTGTAGGCTCCTCGTATATGTTTGCCTTTTTCAGGTTATCTGCAGTTTTATTTGTGTTTGTCTCAGATGTTCTTAATTTCTTTCACTGGAAGTAGTGTATTTTAGTATTACCTTTTTTTTTTTTGAAGGATTTTATGGGTTTCAGAGAAATAGAGGTGAGTGAGATTCCTTTCAAAGATTGTGAGTCTGTCATAAGAACCTCTCCTTTTCCTCACTTACAAGGACATGGCCTACAACTGCTGATAAAAACTCATTACCATTTTAATTTAGGCCTAACGTGGCAAATCTGAACAGTACAAGCAATACCTTTGCAACAGTTTATTATTTAAAATCATTCTCATATCCTGCGTTGCTGTACAGTGGTAGCATCCAGCCAGATAGGTTCCTCAGCTGTGAATAGGTGGGGGGAAGAGGAAACTGCAGGCGCGTTGTATTTATGAGCAAGCTGGTTTGTTGGATCACCGTTCCCCATGCTAAGCAGTACCACCTCCCTCCCTTTCATATTTGTTTTTTTAACCAGTTTTCATCCAGTCTTGCATTTAGTTTTGAAGCACTATGAAGCAGAGACAGTTTTTTTTTACAGGAGAACTGTGGTTGCAAGGTTAGAGAATGAACAAATGAGTAGTTGATTAGTTGATCTAATGAAGTCTTGTTTCCCATACTTTTGGTCCTCTGGTTCCTTCCGTGTTTCTATAGCAGAAAACACAGCTTCATCTCCACATTTTCCCTATCTTCTCTGATTGCCTTGTGGACAAAAATGTGCCATAGGTAATCTGTGTAACTGTTGCCTGTGATACGGAGTTTTAGGAATACAGATTGGTCAACAGGGTGGTGGCAAAAAACGGATTGTTGAGGCTGGGCTTTGGCCTTTGCCTCAATAGGAGCACTGATTTAGATCTCTCTATTTTTTCTACCAGCCTTTGATATTTATGTGAAACTTGGTGGATTGCTCTTCCATTGCTGGAGTGAATGAGTAGGTTCAAAAGTTACTACGATGGGCAGAGATAATGAAATTTAATCAAGGACACCACTTGTTCAGAAGTCAACAAAACATCAAAGGAAGCTGTATTAAAATATTATAGTTGTGTTCTACAGACCAGTGTCCTTTTCTAAACAGAGAAAAAGTGTAACCCTGCAGTGACACTGAAGATCAATAATATAGGTCTAACTGCCAGTCAAGAAGAAACTAAGAATGTTATTTCTTACATATGTGCACAAATTATTTGGAGTGTAAAGTAAAATCCTCTGAACTAAGGAAATTCTAGAGTTTCAGTTCCTCTTTGCCATGTAAATGCCAACCATATTATGTTTCAGCCTTTAATTATGTGCTTATGCTCTCTTTTCACACACACACAGATTTGTTTCCTTCTGTGCGCAGAGCTGAGTCTATTCATTTAATAAGCTATTGTTAGATATTTTTCCTCTTCATTGTTCATTGTGTAATAGCAGTGCTAGCAGTGTTATTTGCTACATGCTGTTTAAATCTCACTCTCAAGGGAGTTAATAATTTCTTTCTAGCCTTTCCTGTGACCCCCATAACTAAATATCAGAGTGTTTCAGAAATAGTAATAAGTTTATTTTTACATTATCCTCCTGAAGTGCAGCTTTCGTTTTCCCGTTTCACTGATGAAGATGAAGCAGATGTTCAAAGTGTCCACTAGAAAGTTAGTGTAATCAACGAATTTGATGGTGGTCAGTTTAAAATGCTTGGAACTATATATTTACAAATTACTAAAATTTTGTAGCATGTGTTAAAGCAAATTGCAGTGGCCACTGTTCAGCATTTAAGAGAAACTAACTCCAGGGTATGAAGTACTTGTTTGTTCATGGTTAATACCAGAGGAACTGATTTTCTCCTCATGAGCTAATCTTAGGAATTACCGGATACAACCTGATAGAGTACACGATGTAAAACCTGTGTGGGAGAAGACCGAGGTCCAGTGGGTTCATGGGAGGTTCTCAGCTGTGGTACAAATTGCGGGTGTTTGAGCATGATAGCGCGCAAGTTCATGCTTATGCACTTCAATCCTTTACAGATACAGAAGTTGGTTGTCTAGTCAGACCACCCTCTGAACCATACAAATGCTCTCCTGAGGGCAGATATTCGTTACAGCCTGTAGATTTGGATACTGACTGTTCTTTGATGTCTTAGACAGAGCGCCAAGGTGCTATCATGATTATCTAGCATGAAATACACAGCAAGCCAAGAAAGATTTTTCTCATGTAATCTTTATTATTGTGGAGAAGGGCTGACGAATCATTTGTAGAGACTGAGGATACAGAGATTATGTTAGAGCGGTTAGGCTGGCTAATCACAGAAAGTAACCATTGTTTGATGTTTCCATGAGAGAGTCCTCCATTAACTGCGTGCATTAACTGCAGTTGAACTTGACTGAGTGTGAAATTAAAAAGGAGGCTCAGATTTCAAGACACTCCCTCAGGTGCTCAAAAGTATGCTAACTGGCACTGTGGGAGACCTAAAACAACTAAGGATACTTAAAAGAAAGAGGCCGTGACAATATAAAAAGAAAACCTTTGTATTATCACTGAACCCACAAAATTGGTCAAGATCTGTCACACTTTATTAACTGTTAAATGTCATACTTGCTTAGTGCACTTTTTTGCCAAGATCTGGTTCTGGCTGTGCTTGGTGAGCATCTATAGTCCCAGGAACTGGAAGTGTTTAACACTGGGCAGAAAAATCTGTGAAACTGAATGTAAGAGCAATTGTCAGGAGACTACATATTAGAGCATTGCCCTAGCTTCAAGAAGATGTACTTAAAATGTAAACCTGATAGAGATAAAAGATTATAGAGGCTATGTTGGCTTCTAGTGACAACTGGAATCTAAGACAGGAATTGTAGAGACCTTTTTTTTGGCTTGCATTATGGCACTGGAGACACTTCAGTCTTTGTTAGTTTCTCTACCTGTAAAATGAAGGAGGTATTTAGATCCCACAGCTACCTACTGGTGTGAAATTCGAAACTCTGGAAACTAGTATCATTCCTAAATATTAATAATGCTCATTTTATACCATGTTTATTATCTGTGAGGCTGAGGTATCCCGTGTCTCTGTGGTTGTCTTATAATGCAACATTGAAGTCTCCATGGAACATTCCATTTGTAATGCTCAGTTCTGTAGGAATAAATGAAAACACCATAAATTCAGGATTATGACATATTCTAGGACTAAGGGGAAGGCTTCAGCCAAAAATATGTACATTTACCAGTTTATTCTACTCTGCTCCATGTGAAAGATCTTTAAAAGCTTTTCCTGATTTTGAGAGAGAATGTCCCTTGAGATATTTCTTGGGTATTTATCACAGTGGTCTTTGCAAATAACAATGGTTAGAAAGGCTTTTACTGTTTTATGCTTTCTGCCATTTGGGACTATAGAATTCCTCCTAAAGATAGTGTTTTAATATATACTCGAAGAGTTTACCTCCAAATAAAAGCAGTATTACTCATTTCATTGTTGATTTGTGAAATCATTCAGTTATACTGCTGTTTCTTGTGACATGAATATATATTTTCAGATCTAGCTATTCATTTTACTGGGGTACTCTTTCTGATGGAAACTTTTTGTGTCTCTGCCTGTAGCTACCGTTGACCTCCACGCAATTGTCATTGTTATTTCAAGATTTAAAAGGAAAGCAAAAAGGTGATGGTCTGTGAAGGCTTGTGCTATGAAAAAAAGTATATTGTATTTCATTTAATAATCTCATTTGTAGAACAGTCTTTGAACATTCACGTATTTCTAGCTCTTTGTCATTTTTTCATCATCCAAAAAAATAAACTGGGAAAATTGTTATATTGTAAACACAAACTTAAAACACTTATTATAAAAAATATCTTTATGATCCTTTAAAGAAGGAGCAACCTGGGATCCTGTGACATGATATCTGCTAAGACAGACCATGGTCTGCACACTGAAAAATACTATCTGGTGTTATTACAAGTGAAAGTACATCCTGTAATTCACTGTAATGTGTTTTCAAAGCCATGAAGCCTGTGCTGGTGATCTCTAGAAAACAGATTTGTCTGTTAGCCAACTAATTACCAGATAAGAGCCCAGAGCAAGCACCTGCCATCTCCTTCATAAAACTGTGCGGTGCATACAGAAATAAATAGTGACAGATCCCCATCCTGAATGTGTCCACATTGTGCTGCTAGGTTCATTCTTCATTTCAAGTCATTACTCAGATGACTTTGTGATATTTTGAATCACAAACTATTTCCACTTAAAAGATATCTAAGTTCTGTTGTGGTTGCAAATGCTATCTGGAATGCTGGTTTGCACACCACTGGTTTCAAGCACAGTGATTGACAGCCCTCACACTGTATTAAAAGAAAAAAAAAAGTTCAGAATCCAGACATCACACTGGCTGTTTTTCAAAATGTTGCTTCTGACCTTGAGTGAGGGGTTATTTTGATGATGCATTATTTGTACAGTGGGAAGACACTGAGTCACTAAGTTAAATAGCAGCTTAAAATACAAATATGTATAAAACCAGTCAGCTGCTGGCTAGAAACATTTCTAGGTAAATATAAAGAAACAAGCCACAACAAGTGGGTATAATGGAAAGCAGCACAAGACTGTGTTTTAAACAGTTTGGAGGTGTTTTTGGCTTGTGTCGTCTTAGTTGTTTGTTTCTCTTCTTTTTGTTTCTTTTATTAGTTGATCTTTTTGGTTGTTTTCCACCTCCTTAAAGTGTACATCAAAAAGGAAGTCATTTAATAAACCCCAGTTACTCAGTCTTCTGTCTAGCTTTTAACCACATTATGAATTTTGAGGGTTCAGTGATGTAGTAATCCTTAAAGACTACTTAGGGGAGGAAAAAGAAGTAGGTGGGCAAGGGCCTACCCTTAAGTAAGAACGTAGAAGAAAGCAGAGAGATAACTGCCAAGAAAAATACCAGTAGAGCCTTATGGTAATGATGAGGTGTTCAGGAACAGTAATTTACTGAGAGAGAATTGATTTCTGTTATACTTTGACGTGGGAATACTAAAGTTTGAATTTAATGTTAACAGAGAGGGAGGAAGTTCCAGAGGTGCATCTGTGTGATGTAGACAGAAAGGCATGATACAGCATGTCACTCCAAATTTGTGTTCCTATTGGCATCTCTGCTTTTATTCATTAGGAGAGGTGATATGGTCAGATGATGCAGGAGAGAAATGGGAAGAAGTGGAAGGAAAACAGGACATATAGGAGGAGATTGTAGTCATAATTCTGGTTCAAGGTCACTGAGTAAGGAGAAGGGTGTTTTTTCTACGCTGAGGAATCAGACCATGCAAGTGTTACTGGGAAATAAAAGAGATTTTACTGACTTGATATGCAGGTCAGGGGTAGACCCTAGTTAAAAGGTGATTTCCATAAGGGATGTTGAACTGGGAAGAAACTATCAGAATTGATGCAGCTGAGCTCAAGGTCAATGAATCTGTATACCCTCCTATTATTAAATAGATTTTATGCTTGCATTTTGCTGTGGTCCAGCTGCTAGGAGTACTGGTGACCTGACTTGAGTGGGTCATGTGTAGTGATCTTGATATAAATTAGGAATTAGTAACTAGAATGAGTTCAGCGTAGGGTCACAGAGGTGATCAGGGGCTGGAGCACTTGGCTTGTGAGGACAGGTTAAGGGACCAGGCTTGTTTAAGCCTGGAGGAGTGGCTTCAGGAGACCCTAACAGAAGCCCCCCAGTGTCTATTGGAAGGTTGTTGAGAAAACCGAGCCAAGTGCTTTACCATGGAATATGTAGAAGGACAAGAGAGCACAAGTTAAAACAAGAGGTTCAGACTGGATATGAAAAGGAACATTTTCCCCATGAAGATGCCAAGCCCAAAGAGGCTGTGCAGTCTCCATCCTCGGACATTTTCAAGGCCCAACTGATTAAATCCCTGAGTAAACTAGGCTATAGCTGACCCTTCTGTGAGCAGGAGGATGGACCAGATGCAGTCTGAATTATCCTAGGATCCTCTGACAGACAGTAAGACAGTTTTAGTGACTGCAGCTATCTGCAAAATGCTTTGATTTTATTTTCTTGCTGTAACTTCAATGGTAATGAATTGGGGTTAACAGATTAAGAACCCCAATTATTGCTAAGACTCTGACCATTTACTGAGAAATTAATAATAAATCTGTATTTATCCTTCAGCTTAGTTCTGTCCCCTCATTTATATATGGAATTGTACAGTCATGCACAAACACGTATGTATATATGCACACAAAAAGAAGAAACAATGTGAAAATCTTTCACAAAAGTGCCTGGCTGCTTTATTTGGTTTTTTCAAGGTTTCCCAGTTCTTAGAACGGGTAAGTAAACTCCATGTGTACTTGGACTTGGTGAATTCCTGGGAGCGGTGTACAGCTGATAACATCTGACACAAGCATGCCTGTAGACAGCATTTTCTCTTAAAAACATAATGCTGTGCATTCACTGGACAGTGGCAGGGGTGCTTCCTATGGGAATTATTGCATTAATTCCATTAGAAGAAAATACTTCATATGCCATTTATTTTCTACGTTAAGATCAGCATTCCACATTTGCAGAAGGCTGGTAGAATTTCGTAACTAATAAATCAAAGGAGCTTTCTTAATACCTACAGAACTAAATGTGTCTTCCGGAATTATTCAATAAAATTTCATTTACATATTTTTCGGATGCATAATCTACGTAACTTTTGGTAACTGTTTGTTTTTTAAATCTGAAAAATGCCTCCAAAGTGTAATCGCCCAGAGTTTCAAATGGCACAGGATATGTAATGCATATTTTAACATGTTTTCTTTTAATTTGTCACACAGACTTGTCGTGCACGTTTATATAAAAGTCCGTATTTTTAAACCCGTAGTACAAGTGTGTAAGATGTACTCGGTTGGGCTAAAAAATTCAGAAGTTTAATTTATCTTGAGATATGCTCAGTCAAGTAGTTTTTCACAGCAGTTAGCTAACACTTCAAGCTCTAACAGTGCCCCTGAGCCATAAAAGAAATTTGCATGTAAGAAATGTTTTGAATCTATTAAAACCCCAGCTCAGAGCTAAAGAATCGCTCTCATGTCTTTGTTGACTAACATGAAGTGAGATCTTACAAAAAGCTGGGCCATGATCGACAGATGCCAAAGCTTAGGTTTTGATGTGATTATGTATTTCTTTCATGCACAGCAGTTTAAGTCTGGGACTGGGGCTTCAGAAAGACAGCAATCAATTGGTCTGTGCAAGAGTACACAAAATATATTACTCCTGGCAGTCGTCAAGGCAGAATTATTCAAAAAATAATCTGAAATGCATTTGATCATGCACTAGGTGGTTTAATAATTTATATTACACCTTATTAGGAAAGTCTTGTGTTTACTTTGTGGCTGCCAAAACAAGATGAAAGGCTGCCTCCATGGAAATACAAGATGTTTAGCTCAAAGTGTCTGTCTTTGCATTACAGCTTGATAATTTCCCTTCCTCCTCCATTTTGATTAAGAGTATATAGGTTTAAATCTTAGAGTACCTTTTCTTTCATTGCGGTCCTTTTTAGTGAGAGCAATGCTCCTTATTAACAACAAGTCTACCAAAGAGTTTATGGCATATCAAAACTTATATTAGTATAAACACAGATATCTGGAAAGTTCTTTACTTTAGGATTTCCTCCAAGTATTTTGGGAGTGAAAGAGGCTTTGGATTTAGTTCTAAATTCCACTCAGCTGAATCATTATGTTAATATTCCTGAGTCTTGTTGCTACAAAATTATTATTTCTGAGCTGAGCTTCCTCAACTGTTGCGCTCTGACTAGTAATTGTGTATAGTAAATATCACCAGTTGTATCAGTTTAGAATATTACAGAAATGCCTTGAAGATTTCCTTGAAAGGCTAATGCACTGCCATTATTTCATCTGGAGATACAAATAAGGGCCTTTCCAAATTAATACTGCTATGAAGTGAGAGCACAGGGAGCGGACCAGTGTAACTGCTGGCTCAACAAATGAGATTTTTGCCTCCACATATGGCTTTTTACACCATAGGTGCATGAAAAAGCTCTAATAAGCCCAGTTTTCTGTCAAAAACTCCTCTCCCCATGAAACGTGAAAGATCTTTTCTGCAGGTGTCTTGGACAGCTCTTCAAGGCTTTAGGGAAGAGAACATGTATGAGAGGATCTCAGAATATAGCACTACAGTATTGCAAACTCTGAAGCTCATGTAACATCTCAAAGAAGCTCTTGTAATTTGCCTTACCTGCACTAAAATGCTTGATTTATTTTTAGTTTCTGTAACTTCATCCTCTCCCCTCCTTCTCTGTGCACGCAATATACACCACAATGTATGCTTTACCTAAAAGCTAGTCCCTCAGAGTCTACAGAAGGACTTTTTGCCCAAATAATATCTATACAGCAGTTTTGACCGGCACAGCTGGTACTATGATACAGCAGTGAGGGCCACTCAGAGAGAGTGCAAGAAGAGAGTCAGCTTAGCAGAGCTCTTCCTCTTGCCTCTGAGTTTTGTGCCATGTCCTACAGAGCTGCAGAGCAGATTCAGGAAGAGGCATTTTACCTGCAGATGTCTCTGAGAGATTATTATTTTAAAAGCTGTTGTATGAATTGCCATTTTCTAAAGGAGCCTTTCAGTTGCAAGGAATCATATGTACCCTTTTTTACAAATGTGTCTTCGGTGACAATAATGACAGATGTTTTCAAGGAAGCCAGTGGTGTTATCCGTGCATCAGTGTTGCAAGGCAGAATTTGGGGGCAAACTAGAGAATTGTTCTTAGAAACATACATTAGATTAACATATTCGTTACTTCTCTTGAAAGAAAACATTTGGCAGGATCATCTGAAGAGATATACGTTATCTAATAGAAAAGCAGCAGTGTTTTAAGCTGTAAGTACATCTTAAAGAAAAGGATTGCTTTAGTTTGCAGAAGGTGATCTTTTTGTCCAAGACTAGTTTAAACCATGAGAAAAGTTGTAAAGAATTCAGGTTAGCAAGGTAATAGTATTTCATGTATGCATCTATTGAAAGAAAAACTTCTGGTTTAAAGGGCTTGATAGTCTCTTATATGATCTGAGATGCTGCAAAAATCTGAAAGTTCTGAGCAGTTTAGATGTGACTACCAGTAGCAAAAAAAAAAAAAAAA
>VXBW01001711.1:3878-138924 GCA_013400375.1 Thinocorus orbignyianus | reverse complement strand
CCTTGAAAGGCTAATGCACTGATTAGGAAAATACTGTAAGATAAAACTTCATCTACAGAAGGAACATAAAAAAAAATTAGTTCAGTGCATCAGTATGATCATCTAATTTATGGGAAATATGAAAAAGTAAGGAAGAAATATGCATTCCATGTTGCAGGAGAGGTTTAAGAAACAATATGGTAACAAAAAAGACATGATGAAAATTATACCAACAAGATGAAACTATTCAGTTTTATGTTGGAAAACAGAAAAACTGTAAGAGAGAAATGAAGTGCCAGTGAAATCACTACTGAAAATTGCTGCAGAGGAACATGTATGAATGTATGACAGTAATGTGTTTAACTGTTAGTAGAGCAGGGGAAAAAAAGTCCTTCAAAATTTTTTACAAGTTTTACAACTTTTTACAAGTTGTGTTTGGAGTGTTTTGCTGGCAAAATGTTATCTGACAAATTTGGTGGTCTTCTACTGTGGGGTTACAGCGTTGGTGCTGAGGTGCAAAGCATTTGATACCGTCCTGCATCCTTCTCTGGCATCCTTCTCTCTAAATTGAGAGACATGGGTTTGATGGATGGATCACTGAGTGGGTAAGGTATTAGCTAGATGTTCACACTCATGGACAGGTGTTCCTGTCCATGGCAGGAACTAGATGATCTTTAAAGTCCCTTCCAACCAAAACCCTTCTGTGATTCCCCAGCCTCACAGAGACAGGTAGAAGAGGAGCATTGAGGAGAAAGTTACAAAGTCCTTTATGAGGCACTGGCCCTTATTATCTGTTTTCTGATAGATAGCATTAAGACTTGTAAAACTAAGTCTTCACAGGACTTTACTGATAGCCAGGCTGTTTAGAAATACTTTAAAAGGAGTTGGGAGTCTGACTTTAGTCAGCCAAATTTTAAGTCATGAATTGTTGAATATTAAATATTAGAAGAAATCAGTCTTAAGGTATATTGATATTTTTAGTCTTATCCTTTCTTTTAAATCACCTTAGCCTTTCTGTTAACATACCAATGATAGATGTAAAATCAAGTCATGACCATAAATTATGTTCAAATTGGTAGAGATTTGTGAGACCTGAAAAGAAAAGAAGAGGTTTATAAAAGTCTAGAAAGAATAAATTTGCAAAGCTTTTGATTCATATCTAAAAAATTGTTAATGCTATATGGTTTCCAGTTTATTCTGCGGGCGAAGGTTAATCAGCTTTGATTTGTGGGGATAAAATAGCTGTGGCCAGTTACTAAAATTTCACATGCCTTAGGAATTTATTGTAATTAATAGTTTAACAATATGAGGTGGTTTGATAGTTTTTGATGAAGCAAACGTATTCTCTTCAATATAGACTGAAGTCTTGGAGCAGTATTGTTATCGTGCCTTACAGTACGGAGAACTACATCCCAATTTGTTTACGTGTTTCCTTTTCCTCTGTTTACCTGGTTGATGGTCTTCTGGGTGCCATATACATAAGAAGTCATCCTCATTTCAAAGGTCACTTGTTCAGTAACCCTTTGTCTGTGTGAATTATGAGATAAATCAGCAATACCTCAGGTGTTAGAGGGGCACCTACACCAGGCTGCCATTTACCCCTTTGATGCTTACTTACCTAACCAGTAGTAATCATTATTTTTGTGCTACAATTACTGTGATGGAGCTGATTCCTGAAATGGAAAACAGGCAGCAGTTACAGACAGTTTGAATTGTGCTGTCACACTTTCATGAGCAGGCGCCTCTGCTGAAACTTTGATATTTCTTTGAATTTGCCCAGAAATACATTTGGTAAAAGAGGGACTTGGGCATCTGGCCTGTTTCAGCTGCTTGAAAGTAGAAGATTATCCAGACAGGTACTTTCTGGGTCCCTGGCTTGTTTTATACAAAATGCAAAGGGGAAAAGTACAATGGATTACCCAAAAGACTTTTTAAAATTTTTAAATTTTTAAGGTTTAAAATTTCAAACAATTAAAAATCCACCTGAGCTCAGTTGAATCTTGCAAGAGAATATTTAAATGGAGGACAGAAAAAAGGAATGACAAACAGAAATACTGAATTTTATAATGTAAGACCATTACACCTTTGTTTAATGAGACCTTTACCACTTATATCTCTTGCGAATGTCACCAGATTGCAGTTTGAATAGATGTTTTTCCTTTTGAGTATCCGCAATGCTAGTGTGCTGTACTGAACAAGGTTGCAAGAGGGAAGAGTTTCTTATTGGTTCCACTTGGATTTTCAGCTGAATTAGTGACTCAACGTCTGTAACTTGTGCTGCAGTTGAAAGTCCTCATATTGTGGGGGATCTCGGTGCTTGCAGTCAGGTTAAGAATGGTAATGGCAGGCGCAGCAGGGAACTCGGATCCAATATGCTGAATGAGAAGGTGAGTGTTTTAGCACAGCTGCTTCCTGAGGGTCAGGGGAAAGGAAAAGCCCTGTGGGAGGATTTTCAAGCACCACTGAGCTGGCACACCAGGAGACGATGATTGACTTTAGAAGAGCCCTGCTGTGCCAAGGATTGTTGTGTTGTGGTCCTCTTTATCAGTGGTTAGGCATTTCTTTTGAAGAAGACAAAAATGGGAGAGTAGTGAGATAGCAGCAAAACAAACAAATAAAAAAATAATCATGAAACAACTCTCTTTGATGGCATTGGGATCCAGAGACTTGTCACTAACAAGCATCATTGATTTGGCAGATTAATTTCATTTGAAAGATTTACTTTGTATGGCATTGGTAAGACTTCTCTATGGAAAATTGATGACCTGCTGCAGTGCAGGTTGAATTGCTGTTTGTCTTGAGAAGAGGTATTAATTTGGACCTCAATATAAAGAGAAGATTTTCTTTGTCTTTGGAATGTACAATCAGGAATACATATAACACCCTTTCAATCTTAATATGTGTGTTTCTTCACAGGAGTTCAGGCATGCACCGCAGAATGGCACAAACTGGAAAGCACACCCTTCCACTGAGATCCCAGTAAAAACACAGCTCAGCTCCTGGATGGCTTTGCAGCTCCCATGGCAACAAGAAGGAGGTGGACTGAAGATACTGTCTGTCAGCCTGGCTCTGCTGGCAGCTCTTGTTATGTTTTACTACGGAGGAATGAAAACAGAGCTGTGAACTGAATGAGGCTTTTATGAAAACAATAAAACTGCTGTTTAAAACCTTCAAAGGAAACACTTCTACCTACAATTCTTTTTTTTTTTTTTTCTTACAAAAAAACCCCAACCCTAATATAAATTGAGCAATAATTTGTACTCACCCTATGCCTTTCCTGTCATTCATGAGAGAGAATGTTAATAAGCTCTAGGGCGACGTATCTTCCTGAAATTTGAGATCCTTGGTTGACAGAACAGTTTGTTGCACCTTTGCTCTTTCGAAAATGGTGCAATGTTTGCATTGCTTTCTCTTTTTGTGACTGCTTTAGCAGGTAAAATGGCATACAGGAAACTCATGAAGTTTATAAGACGTTTTTCCGCAGAGTGATGTTGGTAATCTTTTATGGAAGGAACATTTAAAGCTTTCTTAAAGATTTTGCTTAATACAGTGTGATGGTTTTGATATGTGTCTTTTTACATTAGAATCAAACACTGCTGGGCCATTAAAGTTTGTCATTTGTTGCTATTGATTTTGCTCTTATGTCTGAAAGAATTTTTGGCCAGCTATCTCGCCTCTCTCAACTTCACATTGTGTTACTAGATTTTGTTAATATCACAAGAATTATTTTTTACATAGAAATATTTTTAAAGGTGTTGGTTTGGTTTTTTTTATCATTGAACAGGAAGATGGAGTTGTGGTGGTAGAGGTCTGTTAAAAGATGGATTTGATACAGTCTTTATAGATTCAGTTTAATGCTCAGAGAACTAAATGTGAATCTAGTATTAGATGTGCGTTGGATCACACTGTGTATAAGACAATATTGCTCTGTTAATGGAGAGGTTATGTTTTGCACACTGCAAATTTCTAATTACTTTCTTCAAACTAATTTTGTCATGACAGGATCTCAACCCATCTTGAAATTGTGCTGGTCAGTCAGGGACTGGACTCTGAGCCCTGTTCTGCCAGCAGCTGGTATTGCTCGTTCCTTCATTCATGCCTTGTCACCTTTCTGGATATTCATCCAAAGTTTCACTTGCAAAGTATATTTAAAATCTTAAGGGCAGGAAGTGTATTTATTATTTGTTTTTAGTAGTTTGTGTCATATCCAGCTCAGGGAGTGCTGAGCTGCCCGCATGGCTGTTGCAGTTTAACCCTGGTAGGCAGCCAACACGGAGCTGCTTGCTCTCTCCCGCCTCACCATGCCACGGGGGTGAGAATCAGAAGGGTAAAAATGAGAAAACTTGTGGGTTGAGATAAAAACAGTTTAATAGGTAAAGTGAAAGCTGCACACACAAGCAAAGTGAAACAAAGAATTCATTCACTACTTCCCACAGGCAGGCAAGTGTTCAGCCATCCCCAGGGAAGCAGGGCTCTGTCACATCTAACAGTGACTTGGGAAGACAAACGCCATCACTCCAAATGTCTCCCCCTTCTTCCTCTTCCCTTCAGCTTTTATTGGTGAGCACAATGTCATATATTCTGGAATTAAATTGGAAGAGGGGGGATTTAGATTAGCTATTAGGAAGAAATTCTTTACTGTGGGGGTGGTGAGACACTGGAACAGGTTGCCCAGAGAACCTGTGGATACCCCGTCCCTGGAGGTGTTCAAGGCCAGGCTGGATGGGGCTTGGAGCAACCAGGTCTGGTGGGAGGTGTCCCTGCCCATGGCAGGGGGGTTGGAACAGGATGATCTTTGAGGTCCTTTCCAACTCTAACCATTCTATGATTCTATGAATATTCCTTTGGTCAGTTGGGATCAGCTGTCCTGGCTGTGTCGTCCCTCCCCGAACTTCTTGTGTGCCCCCAGCCTACCTACTGGCCGGGCAGCTTGAGGAACAGAAAAGGCCTTGGCTCTGGGCAAGCACTGCTCAGCAGAAGCTGAAACATCTCTGTGTTACCAGCACTGGTTTGGTCACAAATCCAAAACATAACCCCATCCTCGCGATGATGAAGAAAATTAACACTATTCCAGCCAAAGCCAATACAGCAGCTCTACAGGGCAGATGAATAATCCCCTAGGAAGGATGCTTTGTATTTTATAAAGTAAGGATTCCTCGTAGTTACAGACAATTAATCAGGAAGTTCCACCATGATGCTTTCAGCACAGCCTGTAAATTATAACAACAAATGTAACTGTCTTCAGGAAATTAGTTGTGTAATGACTTGAATACTATGTTTGTTGTTGCAGCCACTGAAGGTCACGAGCCAAGACTCAAAATTCATGAGACTTTTTAAAAAGCCATGCTCTTGATTTGCTTCTGCTTGTTTCTTCAGGCTTTTTTTTTTCAACTATAAGTATGTAACAATCAGTAATTTACATTTTTAACAAATCTGAAATACTCAAAAAAAAAAAAAAAAGCCACTTTACTCTGCAAGCTGAAATTTTCAGGAAATTGCCACATATCACAAGATTCTCAGGAAAATTATGACTTGACAAAATCATTATATCTGAGCCAAATTTTTGCATCTGATGGGAATAAACTATGCAGATACGTTCTGTGCCTCTAGCACTCTCTCTGTCAGCCACTCTAGCTTATCTAATCATAGCAATTACAGACTCATTGCATCAGCTGTTACAAAGACTTACGAAGCTTGTGATTTAGATTCTGTGCATCGTTGGCTTTAATGGGACCGGCTCGTTTTCTTAGAAATAACGCAATACAGAGAAAGAGAGGGAGGAAGACTTTTTAAATGACATTGCCCACAAATGCAGTATATTCTTAAACTGAGCTTTAACCTGATAAGTAGGAAGTGTTGTTTGTCAGGTGTTTTGTTATGCTTCTTCAGATTTTCAGAGGGCTTTTTGACACTTTGTATTGTCAAGCAGTAGAGTGTTTGTCATTTGTTCCTGTTTACTTACAACTAAAGCTTTCAAAGACACTGAGATAATAAGTCAATTCTGGTCAAACATCTAGACCTTCAGGCTAAACCCAAACAGGGCTACTTTTGAAGGCTGGGAAACCTCTGAGGGTAGAGTAGACTGTAGAAGTATATCTACTTCATGGAACAGGGTGACCTGAACACATTTGATCTGTGATTTTTGCTGCTGTTTGGATCTCTGTATACTTCTAACTGCCATGCTATGTGGCATTTTTAATTTTTACATCGATATTATGTTTGAGGCCTGCTTCCACCAAGTATTCTCTCTTTACAAGCCATCAGAGTGGGTAAAAAAATCCATTGTACTCCAGGTTATCAATGTCATTGCAGGAGGCATTTCCCCATGGGCGTTTGACCTCACTCTTACACGTGTGTGAAAACACTTATCACTAGAGAATGTATCTGCTAATAAGTAATCTAAATCCAATGCCTTTTTTTTTTTTCTTCAGAAAAAAAGAAAAAAAGAATCAGATTTCCTTTTGGTACCAAGGAAGCCTCAAGTATTTTTCTTAAATATCTGTGGTAGTTCTGAGTTCTCTTTGGCTATTTTCATTGAGGAATCTTGCAAACCACAAGACTTGAAAAGCAAAGACATCTTAAATCTCTTCTGAACAACATTAAATGCACACTTTTTATGTCCTACTTCTGCATAGTTTTGGATGCTGGAGGACTTTATCATTTAATCTTTTCATTGTAGCTTTCTATTAATGGTATACTTGTTTAGAAAAACAATATGAAATAAAAGAAGTGAATCATAGACTGGTTTGGGTTGGAAGGGACCTTAAAGATCATTGAGTTCCAACCCCCCTACCATGGGCAGGGACACCTATCCACTAGAGCAGGTTGTTCAAAGCCCCATCCAGCCTAGCCTTGAAGACCACAACTTCTCTGGGCAACCTGTTCCACTGCCTCGCCACCCTCACAGTAAAGAATTTCTTCCTGATATCTAATCTAAATCCTCCCCTCTTCCAGCTTAAAACTGTTACCCCTCATCTAATTGCTACACTTCCTGATAAAGAGTCCCTCCCCATCTTTACTGTAAGGCCCTCTTCAGCTACTGGAAGGCTGCTCTAAGGTCTCCCCGGAGCCTTCTCTTCTCCAGGCTGAACAGCCCCAGCTCTCTCAGCCTGTCTTCACAGAAGAGGTGCACCAGCCCTCTGGTCAACTTCATGGCCCTCTTCTGGATTGCTCCAACAGGTCCATTTCCTTATGTTGTGTGCTCCAGAGCTGGACGCAGTACTGCAGGTGGGGTCTCGTGAGAGCAGAGGGGCAGAATCACCTCTGTCAGCTTACTGATGCAGCTCAGAATGCAGTTGGCTTTCTGTGCTGTGGGTGCACATGGCCAGGTGATGTAAAGTGGTTTATGTAAAGCATGTTCTATAAAGCAGGAGAGAGAAAGAAGGGGAAGGTACTTTGTGAGGAGAGTTCATCCACCTCTGTCACATCATTGCCTGCACATCTCTGAACATCTGACAGCTTCTGCTAATGCAGTTTCCCTCCCCAGTTCAACTTCCCATATGGAAAGCTGGAGTGATTTTTGAATAACAGCAAGTAATATCTGAAGTGGCAGCAACTGGCAACTCTGACATTGAGCTTGGCTGTGTCCATTACCCAGAATCCTTCCGCTCTTCTTGAGAAGCAATTACAATTTCACAGGTTGGAATTAAAATTCCCTGCGGTATGCAATGGAGTAACTGAAACTGTCAAAGTGATTTCAAGCTGCTAATCTCTCACTACTCGAAGAGTGAAAATAGAGCCCCTCTTACCCAGGCACAGATCTGACAACTTAAAAACTCCAGCCTTCCACTACGTTTAAATACATATGGAGAGTGGCTTGATCTGCTCACAGAGGATATCTGTAAAGATGTTATGTCTATGAACATTTGTGCGTTATTAACAAGTCTATCTTTTTTAACTTTACCAAGACGTGTGTAACTTGAGGGACTAAGACGAATACAAAAGAAGTCTTATCCAAGAGCTTTGAGAATTTGGAGGAATGAGTAGGCGTGTGCCTGTTTGTGTGAGGCTTACTGAAGTCTTTATGTATTTTTAACATGTAGTATCCTTTGCTGGAAAATTTGCTTGCCGCTTTCCTGAATTTTATTTTCACATATTTATTTCCCACATTTTACTTTGAGCACACTGTGCTGTGCAATGTATTGTGTAGGTAGAAACAAAGAGCATTTAAAAATCAAAAACAGAGGAAAAAATTGAGAGGCTGTAATGCTAGAGTGCAGAATGAAAAACATTAGTGCAAAAGCTGCAAAGCAGGTTTGGACTAGGAAACAGAGGCCACAGCAAGGGACTGGCTGCAAAACACCTCTTCAGAGGCAGGGTTCATCCCCCAGATAATTAAAATTAGAATGATTGCTGGGAAGCATTTGTGCAAATATCATTAAATGTCTTTTAGTTGCGTATTTCATTCATGCATGCACTTAACATTGAGGTGAATACTCCTATTTTAATTTTAAAGAAGCCTGATACAAAATAAAATTGTAACAAATAGTCATGTCCCTGCACCTATTGGTATCCCAAAGCCTGTTAACTCCCACTTGGGAAGCTATGGTTATGGATTCGGATCATTTATGCTGTAGATCTCCTTGTGCTGTGTTGTGACAAGTTGGGTGCTTGAAAAGTCATGGAAGTGTCTGTGTTCCAGTCAAAAAGCTAGTCAAAGCTGATGGGAGAAAAGATCTTTAGATCTCTTTGTTTCTTTATTCCACACCTCTCTTAACGCCTTTTCACCATCTGTGCACTGACTTCTCTCTGTTCCTTTATTCTTGTCTCATTCAAATCTCCTTTATCAATGTCAGGAGTTTAAAGAACAGTTAGGTAATGTGTTTAAGTTTCCATGGAATCCTCTTAGGAAGAGAAGGTAAGGAAGATAAAAATACATGGTCCATTGGTGAAGGTGGTGTGATGATCAAAGAGCACGAGAAACTCTTGTGCAACAGGATAAGAGCTACATCATCACCTAAAATAGATGTCTTGCGTGTACATCCTTGTCTTTGTCTACCTGTAATCATTAGTTGCTCCCCCTTGTATTATCGTTTAGAGTAATCAATGTTTTCTGTGTACTGCTGGAAAAATCTGGAATGACTAAATTGTATCTACGAAGGCAGATTAATGTACAGCAGTAACATAGACTAAGATGTAGTCCTTGAAAAACAGAAGCCAGTGCAACATCGTACATTTCTGGTATTCACAGATGAACTTTTTCATGGAGTTGTAATTATTAACATGGAAATTCCAGGTATCAGAATCCCACCGTGTGCAAAGAGCTGCTATTGAAAAGGAGAGAAAGAGAAAAGGAGAGGAGAAAAGGAGAGGAGAAAAAGAAGGAAAAAACCTGACCTTGACTTGTTATGTTTGAGAGGATGTTATTTAGTAGCTGCATCACCAGAGAAATGCATTAGCAGTTCAGAAGGAAGCTAAGTACCACACAGTGACATCCCACATCTCTTCTTTGCATCTTTTGCTTCTTTTTCCTAAATATTTCATCTACGTTCCAGAGAGATGGAGATGCCCCTGACAAAACCTAACCAGATCAAATAGGGGAAAGTCTGCTTTTTGATTGAGGTGATTTAGCATTTTTTTCACGGGGGGTAAGAAGCAAGGTGAGTGAATCATGTTCCATGAATAAAGAATAATATTTGAGTACTTTTTCAACAATCTTGATTTTATTGGAAACTCTTTAGAGGTGATAGCTGTTCTTCTTGAAGAGGTGTTAGCATGATGTTTTATAGAGCACAGTCTACCTTAGATGGTTTGCTAAATGTTGGTTGTAGGTAATGGAATGAAATTCCATGCAGCTGAGCAGAGCACGATGCAGATTTGTGCCTACAACTTGCATGCTTTAAATGTCCTGTCTGTCGCTGAGTGTGAGAACAGGCTAGTTGTGCTCAACTGAGCATAAAATATTGTCTCTACTCCCTTCCTGGGTGGTGTTTGTGGGGACTGCTATACAAATGTTTAGTTGGCAATGGGTCACAGATTACAGGAGAAGCATAGAGATGCTAAAACCCACCAGAAAAAAGGCCGTGATTGTTTGGCACATAGTGTGAGTTGGGAGTCTGAGAGAAATCAATGTGCTGAAATCATGACATCATGGCAAATTTGACTTTGCATAATTAGGATCTCATTACGGTGTAATCTGAAGAGTAAAACTGGTTTATGGTGCTTGGAAGGCTTTGCTGCACAGACACCCTTCCCAACTGCTCACAGCTCTCAGGGTTACTGTGGTGTGTTAGAGCAGCCTGTCTCACCACGCCGGCTACTGCGCACCAGTGTCGCAATGGGAGAAACGCAGCCCAGCTCTCCTGGCTTCTGGCTGCCTGCTGGGCACCTACAGTTTTATGGAGGAGGGCACTCCAAACTAGTTGTCACCTATCATCTGATTTTGCCAAAGCATTACATTTCTTACTGCAAAGTAGGGAAAATGGGTGAACCAGAACTTGCAAACAACGAAGAACTTGCTCGGTCCAGTGACATTCAGTAAATAATGTATGATATTTAACGATTGCAAAGTTCAGCTATTTGTTTTTGAAGTGCCTCCATTCCTTTCCTGTGAGCCTCCCTTCTCATCCTTTCTTCCAGCTGCTTCACCCACACTCTCCACACCTCGTTTTGTTTTATGGAAGATGGTGTGTCTTCAGAAGGGTAAGTATTAGTCTGAGCATGGTGGCTTCTTTCCTGAAAAGAAGAATGCTGCTTCTCCCGTGGAGCTCATTTGTCAGAGGTATTGGTGCTTGGAATCTGTTGTGCAGCACTGTCTCTCCTCTAATGGTGCAGTTGTCTGGTTGCCATAGCCTTTGAGTTATGTCAGAAACTCCCATTTGCCTCTTCTGTTATGCTATGGGTGTTGTTTTTTTAATCCCACAAACCCCAGAAATTTAGTAATTTGAAGCAAGAGATAAAATAGATCATTGATGTCAGTTGAACATATTAAATTTGATATCCGCTAGTGGCTTTATGAGCCGTAAAAGTCAACATCCAGCAATCATTAACTACAAGAGCTCTATACAAGAGATTATAAAGGGCCATGTGTGACATGGTCTGCAGAGTATTAGTGTGAGGCAGCAGAAGGAAGCAAGTGAGCAAGTCAACCACACAGGTAACCAATGACACAGAGAAGGATGTTCCCACTCAAGGGACAGCTTAATCTCTAAGTATTACAGTAATATTAAGGCAATAAAAAGAGCCAGATAGCAGCTTGGTTATGCTGCAGGGGCCCTAATTTGCTTCTGTCCTGCATGGATTGTGTCTAGGCAGAAAGGGCAATCCGAACGAGTCTCCAGCAGAAGGAAAAAGGGGAGCCTAAAAGCACTTATCAGCTTTGGCTCTGGGAGAAAGAAATTATTTGGTACAAATCTGAACATCCTGAACTTCCCTATCTCCTCCCTATTCAGCTCTAAAATGAGACACCTCCTTGGTTTGATTTGGTTTTATTTGGGATTTTTTTTTTCTGCAAACACGTGCTCTTGTTCCAAAAACCTATTTTATTTGGCTCTGAAATTAACACTGAGCAAAATCATTCACTTACACTTTTATTTTTAAGATGCATTCTGTTGCATTGCCGGTGAGCCTGAATCAACTGATGCCTTACTTGAAGGGGGATGGGATTGATTTTTTTTATATTGATTTCAACCTAAACTGAAAGTTTTCATTTTGCCTGTGGAGCACTACTAAGAGGATCAGAAAAATCAAGCCTCGCTGGCAGTCAATTTGCTATATTTATTGTCTCTGTCTACAGATTTACCAGGATTGCATGCTAGGAATTGTTGAAGCTAAATAATCACAATCCACTGATAAATTTTCAATTTTTTCCAATTTATAGTGATTAAAATCAGGCACACAGAGAATTTCACAGCCTTGACCCAGCATTTATCTGCTGTAAGAATTACTGCTGCAGGATGGTAGTATTATACTGTGTGCTCACCACCTCCTCCATGAAACCTCTGATATGCAAGAAGAAAAATAAATAATAAATATCAGATAAGAGGAGGTTCCTAAACTTTGTAAAGAGCTCTCTGTCTTGTGCTGCTGTACAGGGAAGTATGTAGTAAATTGTAGTTTCCGAGTTCAGAAAGTTGTTGTAGAATAGCTATCAGATGTATTCCAACATAAACTCTACATTTCACTTAACTGGTTTAAAATAAGATATAAAATCACTATGAAACATAATAATTTTTTTATGCTATTATACAAGGATGGAGGAACTCTTCTCTTTCCCTACCTCGTAGCAGCAGTGGTTTGCCAGTGTAGAGACAGAGGAGCCTTAGATGGGTGGTATGTCAAAAGCTGCAGAGCTTCCATGGCCAGCCTTTTTTCACTTGTGTTTCTTTCCGTAGTCATTAAAAGACATTTATTTACCATGTATCCTGCAGAAACCATGTATTCGCTGATGTTCTTTAATAAGCTCAGAAGCTCTTGTGAGTATATTCTGCCAAAGTCCAGGATTACAGTTCCAGCTTTCTGAATCGCAGCAGGGAGAACAAGCTATTTCGGCCTTTCACATCAAAGTTGTTGTCATAAGAGGGTTCAATAGTGTATTTCCTGTTCTTGCTGCATACAGAGCTGCAGAAGTTGAGTCATCAGCATATAAATACTTTCTTGGCCTCAGAATATCTGATTTTTTTTTTTGGTGTTGATTAACTGCCCATTTCATTTCTCTTTCTACACTTACTGACTCATCTAACTAAGAATAATGAAATTGGATCACTGCCAATCATACTTCATATTGGTGCAAATGTAGGAAAGCTGAGGCAACTCATAAGTACTATCTTATGTGCCAGGAAATCCATGAAACTGAAATTCTAGTGATCCCTGTTCACAGCAGTAGCTTGAGGAAAAGACCTGGAATAGTTTCAGTAATATAGTCTACTCCTGTGGATGGTTTTGCACTGTGGTCTTTAATGCTGTGCTTGTGAGCAAGGAACTAAATGAAAGTCTGCTCCATGGAGGGAATATTCTTTTTTTTTCTGTTTTGTTGAAATGTTTAACAATCTGGCCCAAACTCACTTGACAGGTAGAATTGGCAAGGTCTTCTTGCTTAAAAAAAATAACAATGTACTAACTAGTCTGATTTTCCAATTGTCAGAGTTCAGTTATCTAGGCATGCCATTCATATTTCAGGCAGTAGAGGCAAGCTGGTATGATGGCCAAAGACAAGCATAAAACTTCTCTTAAGCACTTCAGAGTTAGTTGGAAAGCAAATATTTTGGCTTTATGGAGAAGGAATGGTATACATGGTTCTTTCCATGCCTTGTAGTTGTCAATATGGGACAAGCTTTAAATAATAGAAAGACCTAAGCAAAGGAAGAATTTTAAACAACCATATTCTGTTGTGCAGTATCATTTTAAAGTAAGCTACATTTTAAGAGTTAAATCCACGAAGAGGCCAATTATTTTATTTTGCTCACTTCTTTCTTTTTCTTTTTTCACTCTTATGTTTCCCCTCAGTTCTTGGCAGATTAAGCATTTTAATTTAAAGTGCAATAGCTCATATGGTCCTCTTAAAAATATGAAAAAACCCACACACAAATTTTGAGCCACAGTAGGTTTGTATAGGCTGAAGTTAATTTCCCAGAAATTAGAATCAACAGGGCAGTCTCAGGGAGTGGCTACAGCAGCCCAAACAGATTGAAACTAAGACTTGGGGCCTTTCTGTCCTACCTTCTTCTATTGACAGCTCTTGCTTGCAGCAGGGGAAGTGCTGTGAGACTGCCTGAGGAGAAGTTCAGGTCACTCATCTAACTGAACCAGGTTTTTGATAGGGTTCATTTCGAGCTGGCTGACATTGGTAACTGACTCGTGTGCTGTTCCATGAACATTGCTTCTATGCAAGGGCTGCTTTACATTGGCTTGAGCTGCCAGAAAAACACACTCTGGGGCAAAGACAAGGCTTGTGTGAGTCTTAGAGGCCAAACTGCTGCTTTTTGCTGGTTCAGCTTTGGAAAGGTTCTTATTCTGCCACTTTATTTCAATTACAGAGTTGGAGCAGCGTGCTGTGGCCGCACAAATGTGTGGCTGAAAATAGAGTACTGTTGTGCAAGTCCTGTAGAGCAGAGCCATAAAGTTGGTGTTTGAAGACCTCGACACAGCTTTAGAGGTAAGGTGTGCTCAGGAGCTGCAGAGGTAAGGTCACAACCCACAGGGAAGGCAGGATGGTGCTGAACTATAGGGTTTCGTAGTACTTGCATGATCTGTTGATCAGTTGGGGATTAGTAGATCATAAAGGCCATATAAACTTACTGTCAACCTGTCCTTTCCTTGAGGTTAGTAAGTCTCCTTTTGATCTCTAGTGGTACATACATAATAGGACTTTACCTTCCTGTTGTTTTTTGTTTTGTTTTGTGTTTTTTTTTCTAATGGAAAGGGCTGTTTATGTGGGTAGAACAGACTTCATGTTTCAGGGCTCCCAATCTGTCCCTTTTGTTAGCTGTAGAAATTACTTTCAAAATGATCTGGCATGTGAGTGGGTGGTTTTGGTTGGTTGTGGTTTTGGAGCTTCTTTTCTTTTGCTGCATTACTTTCCTTATGCACATGCTGCTAAGTTTCTATTTGTTAAGGAAGTACAAAGGAGGAAAAAGTAAGTTCTGCATCATTTCAGTTTGCCTTTGTGCTTAGATCTGGTCAGAGCCAGCCAAATTCTGGGTAGTCAGCAATGTCAGCAAACATAAAGCAGATATCTAGAAGAGGACTTGGGGCTTTAAAGTCACATTAAGGCTTCGTTATAAACTTCTGCTTTGAAGAATTGCAGTGTGACACATGCAAAAGATGTTAACTTCCATTAAAGGCTCTCATGAGATTTGTTACCAAATGTTAGCAAAACTCAGCAGGACATTTCAAGGGGTACGTTCCAAAAGTTTCTATCATGCATTTGATGAGAACGTCTTTAAAAAAACAATTAGTGTAAAGGAGGAAGCACTACACTAGTACCAGACTGATACTGAATGCAAATTTGATTTCTGGGAGCAATTTAGGAAAACAGTGACTTTTATTGAGAGCTTGATGGAAACGGGTGAGAATAGAAATGGCCTTTGCTTGGCCTTCTGTCCACAGCTCGCGAAGTATGTAGAAAGCAAGTGACTAGTCATTTAAATTGTGAAGCACCAAGAAAAAATGCTGTTTATCATCAGTATCCTTAATGAAATATTATGGGCATCCTGCTATTTCTAACAGTACATGTTTTGTAAGTCTTTCCCGTGGATTACCTTCCAGTCGTTTAAGAGTATTTGTATTTGTGTGTGTATTCTGGTATATTTTTGCCTTTCTCCTGTTCATCCTGTAGTCAGTGGCTTGAGAAAACTTGTGTCAGTTTACAAACAGGAAAATAAAGTTAAAGAAGCGATACTGTGTTGTGCTCTAAGGCTCCAAAATTAAGTCACTTCAGTTTCTTGAAACAAATGCCCCAGCTGGGGCCAGGGCGGGAGAGAGCTGTCCCGTCCCGTCCCCCCCGCGCCTGGGGCTGCTGGGGAGACAAATGGCTCCATTGTTCCTGTGGTGTGTAAATATCACTGGTCCTGGGAGGTCAGGTTTGCACGCACTGAGTGGGTGCTCAGAGGACTTGGATCAAATACATGTAGAAGATTTTGAAGATAAGGAGCCAGTAACCACAGGGCTTGTGTACTCTCTGACCGTGTTTTGGTGGTACAGCGAAAACACAAAGCGCTGAGCTTGGGTGAACTGACTCTGCTGGTTCAAAATACATCGAGGAGTTTAACTTTCTACCAGTAGGCTTTATGCCAGGTGAGGTCTCCTTTTTCCCTCCGCGGCCAGCCTGCCATCCTAATGCTGCCATGGGCTTGCTATCTTTTACTTGAGCAAATTCTACAGAAAGGCAGTTATGTACCTACACCTGCCACACTGCACGTGTGTTGTAGGTGACCTGGTGTCGTCTGGCTGTGGAAGCAGGGAGCTGGGAGACTGTAAACGTCTCAGGCTTGGGGTGGGACTGGGTGAAGCTGGGCTGAGAAGGCTTTCCAGGGGACTCCACAACTCTTGGGGAGTTTGGGAGAGTTTGGGCATAACATGGGGCTGAAGGTAAGCTGTAGAGTAGCATATGGATTTTTAAGTTTTAGTGCTATAAAAATAATTGGGTTTATTTCCCTTTTAAAAGCAGGAGTTGCCTTAGATGTGTGTGTAGTAGCCAGCGGGCTGATCAGGTGTTACAGAAGAGCACATCAACTCTCGTGAGCTGGTGATCTTTGCTTTGGCTGTCATTGGCATTGTTAGTGCCTCAGGCTGAAACAGTTCTTCATGGAAGATCAGTGATGGTGGAGTTTTGCCTAACTCCTAAATCACTTTCCTAATAAAAAAGAAAAATTCTTCCTGGTGTACGTTATACCACAGCCTGTCGCTCTGACCATGTGCAGGAAGTAGAACGCTTTGTGCTGTTCCTGAATTACACAGACAGCTTCCACTGTGCCGTGTCCCTTCACAATTAGCTGTCATAAGAATTGGACTAGAAGTACACTAAAAAGTTTGGCATCTTAAGATGCCATCTAATTTCGTAACATTTTGGAAGGACAATTGCCCTCCCCCCTTAGGTTTAGGAGGAGGAACACTTCTCTCTGTTCCCCTGCATCTCCTGGTGTGAATTCCCCCTTGGTTGTGTCTACTAGAAATGACACTTTACCAGTACCTGGGACCATTATTGACTTTTATATTGCAGAAAATGAAAAATCACTCACAGACTTTGCTGTTGTGGGGGTGTTTGGTGTCTGCCTTCAGCTGGATGAGTTTTAGTGACTTGTCAATGTGTGCGCTTTGCATGAGACTCTACAGACAGCAGTTGCTGCTGGAGATTGGTGTTAGAATGAGATGATCTTGAAGGCAGGACTTGAGTGGGTTCATTGAATTCCCATATAGCAAAATTATTTCAGGGCCTGCTTCCCTCTTAGTTTGAAGTTGGATTTATCTGATTCGAGGATTCCTATATTGACAACATTCCTGGAGTACTAAGCCAGTACCAGAACTGCATGCAAAATTAATTTTTAAAAAATACTAATTTATCCATATTTTTTGACATGGTGCACACGTTGATTTCATACTTCTTTTGCCCACTAGACAGTTAGGGCATGTTTTAATAATTTTTATTTGGAAATATCCATTGGAGTAAATCCTTCTCTCCCTGTCATTGTAACACTCCTTTTGTTTTAATTTATAAGGTCACTGCAGACAGATCTTTTTCTAAGGTGGGTTTTCTGGCCTTTTTTTAAGGGCTTGGAGGTAAGGGAAAAACAATTATGTAAGAGAATTGTTTTCATACCACTAGTGTTGATTCACTTGGCTCATAAGAAGAGCTTATTGCATTGTTTACTTGGAAAGAATGAATATCAACACATAAATAATCAGCTGAGAACTAGATTTCCAGAAGGAAGAATTTTCCTACTCACTTTTCTGTTAATTCAAAGCAATATCTTTTAAAATTGATGTAACTCACAGCCTTGTGATGGTCACATTACTTTCCCTTAGGAGTAAACACAGACAAAAGTGTCTGCTTAGTTTCCAAACTAGAGAGCAGTTGTTGCCTCAGGTACTCAAATTTCTATAGAAAAAAAACTTTCCATAGCTCTTTTAACTGTACATACTGAATGTATCAACGTACCTGGGGACTCTCATGCCAACTTTTAGGAAGTACTAGGAACTCTTCTTCAGAAAGACACGGAAAAACAATTTACTGAACAAGCCTCCCAAAAGTGCTTTTTCAGACAGTCTTTCACCTAGCTGAATTACTCAGACCTGACATGCTGTAGCTGGAAGAAGCTAGCCATATCATATCATTTCTGAACTCATTTTTCCCTTCCTTTTACTCTTGGAAAGATATATAACTTAACAGGACAACAGGGTCAACCCTTTCTTCAGACCCCCTTGCAGTGCAACACTCAAACCTCCTTCTGGAAAATCCTCTCGGGCTAATACATTGCAATCCTGCTTTTCAGAGTTTGCAAAACCCTAATGTATTTTGCTTGTTAACAGCATCTCACAGAACCTTAGGTCTAAGGGACAATTCATGGACTTCACAGCCCATGGGATTTTGTAACACTCAACAGCAGCAGGAGATTTGTCTGAGAGGAAGGCCCAGGACACTGGTCTTGCATGTCATCCATAGCATCCTGTTTCAGGAATACGGGTTGATTTTTAAAGCTTATAATGGAAAGTGTATTACTTAAATTATGCATAAGTCATCAGGTGCTTTTATCAAGTACTTGAGCTGCTCCAGATGATGAGCGTGTTTGTGGGCTACGTACATTTATTGGCTTATTTCTATATGATGGTTTCATAATGCTGAAAATAGATAAAGAAGCAGATTCATTTTCCTCAAACTGCTCAATGTGAGAAAATTATCCTCATAGATCCTGCTGTTATAGAGGGTTGCTGTGACCTGGAGATGCAACACTCAGCTTATCATTTTCCAAGTATAAGAGAATTAGCTGTTGGCAACAGAAACTTTCTCTCTGCTTGCTTTTACAGCATTTTACAAAATGCAGCGCAGATCTGCGTCAACAGACTTTGGATGCCACGCAGTAGCACTTGTAAGTAAATACAAGTAGCCTTTCATCCTGCTGGCTTCCACCTACTTACAGTAATAGGACCTGAATCCCTTCTTCAGACATTGGACTTCTGTAGGTAATGAGGCGGGAGGTGTGAAAAACTAAGTAACTTAACAGATAAGAAAGAAGTTGGAGACAGAAACTGCAAAGGAGACAAGCTTTAAAGACATACCTTAAATGCACTTAAGGCATTGGGGGGTGAGTTGTTGGCTGTGTAGAACACCTGAACTGAATTGCTAGTTTTTGAGTCAGCAGAGCATTATCAGCTTTACAGCTGAGGACTGTGTTTTCTACCCAGACTGAGTCAAACGCAAAACCAACTTTAGTTTTGTAATAAGAATTGCATGCGATTATAAAAAAAAAATGAGATCCTCTTGAGTTGTATTTTCATAGTGGGAAAATATTCAGTCCTTGCTGGTGGTACTTGTTACTGGCCAGAATCTTTTGTTCGGCTTTCTTTGGGACATAGCTCAGGACAGACATCCTTGGGGATGACTGAGCTAAAGAAAGCTTTTGTAGGTGGACAGTTGTCTGAGTTACTGGGAAGCCTACTGTTTAATACTAAAATGAAATCACACTGCCAGCACTGTGCTGGCACTCTCAATTTTTAATTACTATTCAATTACATTTTTAAAAAAACGTGTCTGGTCTAGACTTCAGCTTGCTCAGTGGGACAGCAGAGGCTGAGGTACATGCAGGGACAATTGCTCTGGTACTTTTCCCCCCAGTGTTTTGAACTTTAGGTTTATTTGCATCTGACATTACAAAGCATGAATGTAAAATACTGCCAAGTCATGAGTGTAACAAATCTGCACCCACTTGCATGCAAGGTGGTCAAAAATCAGGCCCGAGAATACTTACTCCCTGCAGACTGTCAGTAGTCTGGCAAAATATGAGTGCATGCCCTTATCCAGAATAATGCTAGGGCCTCACTCGTGTTTAGTTTAATCTATTTTGGAAAAGGAAATACCTTGTGACATTCTTCAGTGGCCTCTATGGACAAATAAATAAAAGATTTAATGGAGCCTTCTCAGTAGGACGTTGGCAACTGAGGAAGACCCTGAGGACTGGCTTGTATAAATTAGGCAGAACTTGGGATATTTTCAGAGCTCCGTAAGGGATGAGGAAGAGGTCTTTCATCCACCCAAGGTCCTGGGGCTCTGAGGAAAAAAACACTGCACCATGTAGAATTTAGCACAGGGAACAACTGTTTCTCATGAGCCTTTTGAGGCTGTATGTGTGCATCATACAGTCTGGCCTCATTCCATCAAACACATTCCTCTGAATTGGACGCTAGATGGTAATGGCTTTTAGTATGTCAGCAGGTAATTAATTATGATAAATGTGCAAATTGTGTATTGTCTCTATAGGCTGTATAGAGCCAACAGGGTGCACGTGACTAAAAATATTCTGATTAGTGTGCAGTAGTAATGAGCACTGCGGCAGTACACCATACGGAGTCATTGAGAGCTGTGCTGTCAATTACCTGTGGATTAAGGACCGATGTGATTTTAACCAGATCCCTTATGACCTGCATGGAAAGCCCCGAGGGTTTTGTGGCACTGCCTCTTACAAATGCTCCATGACAGATCTGTTTTCAATTCTCCCGTTTTCTCTCTTTTTTTTTTCTTTCTAGAAAATCAAACTTCAAAGTAACAGCCTAACTTACATTTAATGTACTTTATATATCCTGTGACCTTTTTGTCTTGTCCCATCCCTTAGCCTTCTGCACATGGATGCTGAAGGGAAGGAGAGGGACAGGGAGAACAGATGATGCATGCCAAAAGAAAAAGACATGATGGTGGTAAGGAGTTTTAGCAACTCGGAGGAAGAATCCTTTCCCTCACAATTTTCCAACCTCTCTTGGCTTTCATGTTAGCCTCTCACTGTTATTTGTATGTGCATACATGCTTGTGTATGTGTGTGTGTGCATATTAAGCACATTGTTATGTGGAAAGAGGTTGGTTCTTCCTGTCAACACATCAAGAAGAGCTCAGAACCACTTTGTCAACATACATAAACTATTAGACTATCCACAACTGACGTCTTTGAGGTCGTCTTCTGTAGCCAGCATAAATTTCTCTTTAGCGGTACAGATGGATACTAGGAAAGCCAGCAGATGCATTGTAGCTAATCAGAAAGAGGCTCAGCAGGGTAACTAAAATCTCTGCTAGAATTCATATCCCTTCACGGAGTTTAATTAAAGAGCTTTGTGTGCATCCTTTTGTTTTATCTGCTGCCAGTGTTTTGTCTCCTATTGTGGCAGTTCCTTCAAATAACCATCAATTTGCTGTGATAATCTAATGAGGAGAACAAGCGGCACTGTTTAATTATATAAAAATGATAATGAGCTTTGGCTGCCGAAGAGTTAAGGAGCCTGCTGCTGGCCACTGGAATACAAAAGAGCTGGTGCCAAAGGGGCCCCTGGAAGTCTGTGGCACTCCAGACTTCATTGCTGAGCAGCAGTAACTGGCTTGAGCAAGCAGCAGGCCAGCAGAGCTTCCTTCAGGGAGAGATAACTGAATTATTGAGCAGCCTCCTAACAGCAGGAAGCAGAACAGGCATGGGCAGATTTCTGTTTCACACCCCAGCAAAAATACAAGGCAATCAAAAGAAAGATCTCTTGTCCTACATAAGCACAGCACCTTTGGCACTGAACTGCATTCCCATCCCCACGGCAGAAGTTGGAGTTTGGGCATAACCAGGTGTCATCTGGTGCCATTTTGCTGCAGGAGGTAGCAGGAGAACTTGGAGGAGTGGGGTTCTGGCTGCTGGGGAAACACGGGCCAAGGTGCAGATAACTCAGGTATTCCTGTGCTCTCTCCAAGAGTAGTGTGGATTCAGGTTTATCAAGAGATAACTCTCCTAAGAAGTAAAAACTTTCCATTTTTAGACCTTTTGGGTTAGGGGTTTTTTTCTGATCGTTTTTTGTTTTGGTTTTTTTTTTTTGTTTTGTTTTTTGTTTTTTTGTAACCAAGAGGTAAGTAAAATTTTGTGCAACCTCTTTATTTTGCATTCAACCTATTTAGTCATTGAAGTTGTTGTTTTTCCCTTTTCTGTTTTCTCTCACTGGGATCGTGCTGAAGTAAGCATGGGGCGGGGAGCTTTGTAAAACAGGAATGGCACTGGAGCAGAGGAGGAGAACTTGCTGGAAGCCCTGTTTCTTAAAGCAGAGAACCAAGTCCCCAGAATTCAGCTTAATATTGATGTGACTGACTACCACGTGTGTAGTGTCCTGATTAATAACAGCACTAATGAACTCCTGAGGTATCTACTGCAAATTTCTCATAAGACCAAGTGAGCAGATGTTCCATCTTCCTCTCTTCCTTTGCTTGTGCTCTGCACCTCTCCTCTACAGCTCTGTACTCATACGAGCTACACCAGAGTTATTGCTACTGTCTCTACTCATGTATTTCATTATATTCCCTGCCCTTATCCTTCTTTCATCCCTGCGGGCACTGAAGCCAGAGAATGCTGTTCAGCCCAAGAGCCACAGAACTCCTTTGGTACTGGCTTGTTTGTGTTCGAGTGGCTAAGGCACGCTAGCATTTTTACATGAAGAATACCATATACCTTCCTCATTAGGAAAGATGGGAATCTGAGGTATCTCTTCCTCTTTCAGCCTCACTCTTTTTGACATCCCCTTCCATTTATAACCCAGTCTCATAAGTTCATTCTGCATGCCATCGATGTAACACATCCTTTTCTCTCTACCCAGACAACTACAACTTTGCTATTATAAGTTCAGCTCTTGTTATCTTATGGATCAATCACTGTACTCATCCTGTCATAAATCTGACAGATGTACCTTACCCATCCCCAGTGCTTCTGCAAAGATAACTTTCCCAACGCTTACATTTAACCATGTTGTCTGTTCTTTGTGATTCCCATTGCCTTGCTCTAGAAACTCAAGCTACTTGTTTTTACTTCAAGGCTTATCATGGCTTGTCTTCTCCCTACCTATCAGCTCCTCCTCAGTGTTGGAGAGTTAGCTTCCACCTCTAGTAACACATAGTCCTAGTGTCTTCTCAGAACTCATTGCGTTTTTAAACATTCTTCATACTTGCAAGGAGCATCCCGTGAAGCTCTACAGAGCGGCTTCATTTGGCTGTTAGCATCCATTCATAAGACTCTTCCACATTACCCCTTAGAAGACTTTGTGTATAGCTAATGGGCTTATTTTTTTGTCTTATTTTACTCCCTTTTATGCTCAGGTCATGAATGCTTTGGGATTGGGATTGTCACACTGTTCTGCCCAGGTACAGTACACAGCATGTGGGGAATGTGGTCTGTGAAAAGGGCTCCTACACACTTCAGTAGTAAATACGTGAGCAGCAGAAGTGCACCTGTAGAAGCATCGTGACATGGTAATAATTCAGTAAAATTGTCATCCTCCTCCTGGTGAAATAAGCAATTCAAAAGAAGGGCGGAGTGGCTGGTGTCCTTACACCCACACTCAGCTCCTCTACACTCCAAAGAGATACATCTCTTTCTGCTCCTACCTGATGTAGCTTATGCCAAAACCTGAGGATGTGACTTTTAGTGACATCACCTGAAGGACACCCGTAGCTGGGCCATGTGTTGGGAGAGATACCTGTGAGCACACAGTGCTTCCAAATATAACTAGGGCAGGTAAGGATGTGACAGCTGGCCCCACTGCTAAGCCAATGGAAAGGGTGGTGGGAGCACTCCTTCATCTATTCCAGCGCAGATTCATCAGATCCTCTCAAACTACTGTATTGGTTGCTTCAAATGGCTGGGCTGGGTGTGCTCCTGGCAATGGGGTGGTGGCAAACAGCCGTGGTGTGGTAGAGGAGGAGCGGCTGTGGTGTCTTGTGTGAGCCTGTATCTGCAGCACCCCAATACTCACTAGCGCTTCAGAAAAAGTAGTACTTTCCTCTTGCAGAGGCTCAGGGGAATCTTGCCTTCTTTCTGCGTGAACTGACATCCTTCGTTATGCGTGGAGTTTGACTAGTGTCTCGTTGAAACGAGCTTCAAAGCACCATCGCATCGAAACTGCTAGAGACTGAATTTTTGCTTGGTTTTGATACAAAACATGAAAATCGCCTCAGGCTAGCTGGCAATGCTTGTGACGAGCAAATCTTTTGGTGAAACAAGAGAGGGCTTCCAGTTTCTAATGAAATCCTCACCCCTCCCCCAGTCTAGTGGGCATTTACATGGTTTTCTTGTGAACATTTCACGCAACTTTGGAAATCAAGTGCTTCCTTACAGGAAATGGTTTTTTTCTCCGTTGTGCATCTTTTGTGGCTGGCTGCCAAGAGATCCTGATCCGACACCCAGCTGTGCTTCTGTGACCAGCTTTTGTGACCATGGAAAATCATTTTTTTTTGCTTCTACCTCCTCTGTTTTCTTCTCTGTTAAATATGTATAAGCAAGTTAGAAATCAGAACCTGGATGTTCTTTGCAGCCATACTGGGCAGAAAAGTGATAGCAAGAGGTTAGGCTTCTTGGTATCTTTAAAAAGCCTCTAAGAAATCAAACAGATGAACTTTTTTATCTGATAAAAATTATTTTTTTTTTTTATTCTCAAGGTGAGAACTATGCAATATTTCACTACAAGTTAAAACAGTAAGTGACGAAGGTCTTGTCTTATAGTAAGTTTTGCCAAATGGAGGAGGAGATAAAGCTCGTGCAAGGTACGTGTTTCCTTTTCTGCAAAACATGTTTTACTGGTATGCAACTTTTTGTGCTGTCTTAAGGCACTCTGAGGTAAAAAGGTTGCAAAGGCAATCACTGCTCACTGCATTTTGACTTAAACAATGAGGTAATTATTAATGTGGTCATTTCATGTCAGCAGATGCATGAAGACCCAGGAAGACACCCTGCTCACTTATGCAAATGTAAATGGGCGTTGCAGTTATAAATATCAAAAAAACAGGGAGGAAGGGGGCGTGGGGAACAGGAGCAGGCCTGGCAAACCCCCTGAGATTTATACAGCCAGAGCCCTTCATTTACACTCTGAAAATGAGACCAAAGCAAATTAACAAATAGAAGAGCAGTACTAATGTCTAACAGGAGCACTTATCATTGACTACCATGTTAAAGTGACTGTACAGCGTGTCCCTGGCAAGCCATGTGTGCTCATACGTGGGGCATTGCTTCACTGGGGACACAAGGATTCAGCAGTGTCCCCAGACACTTTCCAGCAGTATTCAGGTAGATGCCAGCAGGAACCCATTTGGTCCTCACTGAGGTTTCTTCACTTTACAAATCAGGGTTTCAGCCAACGTGGAGATCAAACACCCATTTTGATCTGTGAAACAGATGCGGTCTTGAATATAGGAGAAACACAACACCCCATCTTATGAAAAATTTACCTTTGTTCCTTTCTCTTTATTTTTTAAATCAACCTTGTGCCCAGTGCTCTATGTTCAAAAATAACTTGCTTGGATATGATGCTATCTTAAGATAATCATAAGAAAATAGCTTCAAAGATCAAAATTTTTCCTTTTGATTTGTCCTTATTAGGGTATGGATTATTTAAGATTTGTGCTTCCAATTTCTTTCTCCTCATCTCTGGCACTAGATTTGATACATGTTTCTTGTCAGTGAAAGCCGAGGCTTTTTCTGACTGTGGAAACTGGGTTAGGTATTTTCTGCTTTCCCCACCTATCCCTCCAGTCTGTTAGCTGGCTTGAAGCAGTGGTTCGTGGTTCAATTTCAGATTTCTGAAAATAATGGTTAAGAAAAGCTGCCTACCTTTTTTCCCTTAAGATTTACTTTTATATTTTCTTCATAATCATACTGTAATCAATAAAACTTATTGAACGGCATTGTGAAGATGACTTCTCCATATTATGATGACCTTTCTGATCATCATCCCTGAATAGAAAATTCAGTAAGTCTTTTTTAAAAAAATGAAAATTAAAAAAATTAAAACAACAAAAAAAAACTAAAAGGGAGATGCTCTCTGTGCACCGATGTGCTGCACTTTCCATTTGGAAAGGCTGCTGTGGCATCCTAAATAAGCAGTTTAGAAGTGTCATTGATTGGCCTGGTGCTGAGTGCTCATTTTTAATGTACTGTGTTGTCCCCACTTTAGGCCTTTAGAGCCCATCAGCTGCAAGACTGACAGGCTCTTAACTTGCTCTGTTAAGTCCAAGTGGCTGTTTTAGCATACCTGCATTTCCAACTCCAATCATTTTGCCTCCCCCCTCAATAAAAAAAAAGGTTGGAGTACTTCACAGTGGTAAAGGAAGCTTGGGCTAGCATTGCCACTGCAGTTCTGTTGGGTTTAGGTTTGGGGCACTTGTTGGCTTATCCCTAATTCCCGGAAATTTTTATAAAGTTTATTTTAATAAGGTGAGTGAGATCTCTGAGCAGCAAGTCAGGGACGTATCCATTTGCTTGAATCTCAGCACTGTGAGTGTTTGTATGAGGACAGAAGTGCTGTAACCTGTGGGATGAGTTTGGGGGTTTGGCTAGCTGGGATAAGAGAAGAAGAAATTTAATTCTTTGATAGACAAGGCGTGTTAGAGGAGCTGAGTTTTGTAGTTATTCCCTTCTGTAACTACTGACTTCAGAATCTTTTCCACCATGTCCTCGTACCTATCATCTAAATGTATCAGGATCTTAGCTTGCATTTTCTTGAAGAACATTTCTTTGCCTTGTGATTGCCAGGAAATACTTGGAAACACTGTCGAAATGTCTACATAAAATAAATACAAACCTACAACGTAATTACCTTTTACATTTAATAAAATCTTATGGTTTAAGAGGGACTGACTCATTATATTTGAATGCCAGGAGCTGGTAATGCTGCTAGATGAAGTGTTAAATCACTTCAGGATCTTCCCTGACCATCAGCTTTATTTCACAAAGAACGGTAGGGAGATACGTATAACCAAACAGTAAAGCTCATGCAAAGACGTCATTATTCGATGCTCAAAATGGCGTATCCCTGAGAGAATTTTGACCTGAGAGTGAATATGTTACCTTCCAAGTTCCAAGCAAAAAAATATGTTTGAGTATCTCTTTTCAAGATGATTCTATATTACTGGAATGTCTTCCATTACCTTGTGCTGCAACATATTGCTTGAAAGAGCGATAGTGCTTAAATAGCGTTACTCAGATAACACAGCCCATGCCTGCCTGTTTTGGCCTTTGATTCCCACTTCTGAAGATCCAAAGGAAAGGCAGAAGTGTTTTAAACTAACTATTGGCCCCTGTGCAGGTCTTATCACTTACTACTTCTCCCACTTTCCCCCGAGCACAAAAATCTTGTATATTTGTGGTTTATGTATGGTCTTGTGGTATTTTCTCTTGCTATTTGACTGGTTCTACCTTAGTGTGGTATGCTCATGCCTCTGGGGCAGAGCACAGCGGAGGAGGATGTTTAAAATTAGGTGCAAAATTATAAATCTTTGATAAAATGCTGATAAATCTTTATGTAATGTGTATTTAAGATCACTCAAACTCAAGAAATTGTGTTGGCAAATCCCAAGCCAGCAGTGCTGTTTCATGCCACCAGAGCCCTGTTGGAAGAAAATAAGCTGGATTTGGATTTTCCATCAAAACCTTCCTTGTTTTGAGGTCCTGCAGCACTGGGCAGAACATAAAATGACCATTTTAACTATAAGGTGAAATAAATATCATTAGATGCTATTGGGACATTTTCAGTTAAGCCTGTTTTGCTGACATAAGATGTGTATCCTGAGAGACAGAGAAGTTGGGATGTGTAGGACATCATCTGTGTTGTACAAAGAGTGAAGAATGGGCTTCCTGCTGTGGAAGGTGTGTTGGTGCCTTAAAGGCATGTACAGTGCCCTCAGCTAATAAACTGAAGGATACTTCTTCTAAATAATCTCTCGTTAGCATAAATGGGTGAAAAGGGTTTAAATCATAAATATATTTCAATTTATATTAATAAAAAAATAAATGGTGTAAAAGCTGGGTCACTGGTTAATCAGAAATGCCATGGAAACAGCATCAGCTTTAGTAGCAACGATGAGATCATAGGCAAGGGCTTTAAAAAAAGCTCTGAACGATTCTGTGAATTACTTGCCTGCTGTGCTTAATATTTTTAATCTGAAATTACTAATAAAAATATCTGTTGCTCTGGCAGATTTCAGGCACAGGTTCCCAACACAAGGGGTAAAGCAAATGTCTGACTATCTGCTCCAAAGGCAAAGCTGTGCCATAGTTTTTTCATAGGTACTTAAGGCCAAGAGGGACCATTACAGCCATGTAGTTTGACCTTCTACATAACACAGACCAGAGAATTTAACTCAGTGATTGCTGCCCTTGGGCTAGATTTCAAAAGTGGAGAGAGATTTATTCCTTTCCTTTTTTTTTTTTCTTTTGATCCTTCAGTGTGTTCAACTGCTTGAATCTGGCTCTTTGTGAAAATGAAGACTGTAGTTTTAATTTATATTTTGTTTTCAGAATATGCATATATATATATATATATATATAAAACACATAGGTGTGAGTGCAGACACATATTTAAAATGGTTTGCTTTTGTAATAATAGTTGGCACCACCGTAGAGATGATCTCAGATTTAAAAGGATACACAGGCTCATAGGAAAATTGGGAGAGGGAAAGGATGGCAGAAGGTAGCATGACCTTCACATGCAACTCATCATGGGCCTCTCTGGTGAAGTGTTTATACTTCATATTAAGTCAGCACAGGGAGGGATTAGAGGCCTGCAGGGAGGAACAACTTGCCTCACCCTGAAGAAATTGCCAAAAAATGTAATGTAGGACAGAGACTTCTCAGTTGGGGCTCGTTTTAAAAAGGCAGGAGCAGGCCAGGTGCTCAGCCCTTCGCAGGGGAGCTGAAAACTCCTTCCCAGTGCCTGCTGTGGGAAAAGGCTGGGTAGAAGCCTGCATGCTGAGGAGCGAGTGTAGAGTCGCCTGCTTTGCTACCCATTGCATCTGTGCTGGGTTGAAGCTGTGAAGGTTTTATCTTTTGATTTAAAAGGGTTTTAGTGAAAGCTCCATTGAGATTATTTTACTTTACCTTTTGTGGGCTAAAAATCTGCTTTAACAAAGCCTGAAATCACTTTGCCTGGTCTAAGGAATATGATAAAATGATAGGATACCTTGCAGATCTTCAACTGTTTTGTGTTTACTGCCAGTGAAGACCTTCGGCCACCCTCAGAGAAACAATTTAGGTTAAGGTGTCCAGTAAGCGATGTAGTCTGATTAATGAAGCAGGCTTCTTTGTTGTCACTGGAAGTTGACCTGGAAGCTTATTTTGTAGGAAAACTGCAATGAAAAGTTTCCACACTTTGGATAGGTAAATACTGAAGAAGTAGAACTATATAAAAATCAATTTTTGTTAGGTTAGCTACCCTCTCTTTCACAATTCTCATAATAACCATGAGCAGTCTGAATAACCTCCCATTGGGCCTTTTTATTGATAGCTCCCAGCAGGAGTTTCAGCCTGATAAGTAGGTCAGGATTCAGTTGGTCTGATTCCCATTTGAATGCATGACAAAACAGGAGGATTTCAGCTTTAATGTCAAAAAGGGTCTTCTCTTTCATGTTCAGGTTACCTAATATCTAGAGGGCAGGTGCAGGGGTAAAAATAAAAATCACAGTGGGGAGAAGGATAAGAAAATTTAATCCTCTGAGCAATAGCATGACTAGTGTGTCCATGATGTCTACTCTGTCATTTCCCATCTACAACGTGCTTGTCCTGCTGCGGATAGTACTTACTGTCCCAAAATATTTGGTAGCCACCTTTAATTTATGAAGTGATCTCCCACTTATCGTCACAGCGCTATCTTTTTGGAGTGGAAGAGAGGGTGTGTTGATACATTCTGCCCTCCTCCACAAAAATGCAAAAGGTCCAGGGGGCAAAACTGAACTTGCTCTGACAATTCCTGCTTCTCCACGCGCCATGTCCTGGGAAGGCAGTTCATGCAAATTTCCCAGTGCCCCTCTGGCACTGGGAAAGGAAATTTTAATCTGATTTACTAACTCACCCATAGGCTTATGATGAATAGAAAATGAAGAGTTGTGTCATCTTGTCCAGTGAAGGTGGAGGTGATGAGCTGAAATCAACAAATATACTACAAAAAAGATAGCAAGCTGGACCAAAACCAAGTTCTCATTGGTGAATTATTAGTCCGCTGTTCATTATGATGTCTGGTTTCAATCCTAATGAGGTGGAACTTGATGAGATAATTACTTTGAACTATAGGATTCTGTTTGCCCACAACAAAAGCTTATAGTATGGTATCATCTCATCAAGCCCTTCCCTTTTTCTCAAAAGTTATTAGTTTTCTTTTAAATTGGATGTTTGTCTTCTCTCGTTTAATGAAAATGGCACGGTGGCTGGAGATATCTGGTACCTATCAGGATTTATCTAAAGGTCATCACCATCTGCAGATTGTTCTGACTCAGTCTGGTAGAGAAGAATCTCAAAAAAAAGAATGTCAAGGGGCTATTTACAGACAAATCTGGTACAAAGTTGATGCTGTGTGTACTGTCTGATACCAAAAAGATGAAGTAAACTCATATTATTGATACATTTTTGGCAACACGAATTTCACGGGGCATGGAGCTAAAAGATGTAATTTCCACAAGGCAGATTGCAGTGTGTGGAGGTCGCAGGTTCAGCTGCCTGTGGCTCACAACACCACTGGTGTGTAGTAAAGATGTTCCAGGTCTCTTCTTCATCTTATCTTTCTGACCATTACTTTCAGCCTTGAATAAAGGAGTATTTGTGAGTGTATGAATGAAAGAGTTCCCACGTTTTACTGCTTTGACCCATGGTATTAGGATATGTATAATATTTCACCAAGCAGCTACTCCAAATTATAGGGTTGTTTAAATAACTTTTCCCAGAAGGATGTGATGTGATGTGTTGGTTGAGCCTCTTCACTTTGTTCAGGAACCCAGAATGGCTGGATTTAGTATCATTCAGTAAGGAAAGGGGGGTGAAGGAAACTGCCTTCAGACTAAATATGACAGAAGCATTTTTCTTTGGGTTCCAGTTTGAAGGATGCAGCGATATATGATAAATAGAGCATAGCACAAGCAGTTTAAGGCCTAATTTTCCTTTCCTCCACAAATTGTGGATGAGGCACTTAATTTCTCAGATTAAAACTTTTTAGTTATAAAATCAGATTGATACAGTACAAATCTCATGCAGATGTCAAAGGGCATATTTTGATCTGAGGAGGGTCTAAGATTGAAGGAGCTCTGGGAAAGCTGTGTTTATTACAATCAAGAGATTCATTGAGGGAATGGGAGGATGTGTTGCAATGTTGTAGAACTGAGGGAAAATGAGGAAAAGAAGAAAATGGATTAGTAGTTGGGACAGAAACAAAATTTAGCAAATCAAGAAAGGAATTATCAAAAGATAAAATACAATCTTGCACACTTTAAAGTGTGTGTGGGGGAAATGACAACATATATTTCTTCCACTCATTCGTATCTTGCACTGGTAATGACATTAGTATAGAATGGTGGCTTGTCCGTGTTGTGAAGTCCTTGCTTTTCTCCATGGAGACAGAGACAGGGCATGGAATAGCATCGTGATGAGACTGTAGGAACTGCCATGCTGGCTTACACTAACTTTCTGTCTTGCCTTCACATCCCTCCTCAACCTTTTAAGAGCTAAAATCAAGAGTAGTATCCATTCTTGTCAATTTTATGCTACATGTATCTTCAATATGAGGACGTGATGTTAAATGGCTGTGGGAAGCACGAGGTGGACTTGGAGCTTGCTCTACGCCGTTACATGACTATGCAGTGCCCCAGGGAACAGGATGGATGACAGAAGGGGTGGGCACTAGTGGGTGCTGGAAGAAAAGTGTATAAGCAAGACCCACACACAGCAATATTTCAGAACAATATTTTCCTAGCCTACGGTGACCTGGGGTTCAAGGATTTTCTGAGACAAAGCAGGTCTTTGTGTAAATTCTTTTCCATTAATTTTCCTGATATTTTTTGAGCCAGGAAAATCTTAACATTCTGCAGCAAGGAGAGCACAGCTACATCTTGACACACTGTGGGGAGAAAGGTCCCCTTCTCTTGGATTTGAAGCTCCGATCTGCCTTTTCCATTGATGCTCCCCTAGTTCTTTTTTTGAAAGACATAGAATAACTCTTCTTTCATTCACCTTCTTTGTGGGCCACTTATGATTTAAAATATCTGTGTGGTGTCTCTTTAGTAAGTTGTAAATTATGGTTACAATATGAATACAGTTAATTTAGTTTAATGGCAGGCTGTGTAAGAAAAAAGCTAGCAGGAAGTTAAAACAATGATACATCCTTCAACAGACATTTCAGTGTGATTAAGAGACAATACAGGAGCTATTAACTGTCAGGCTGCAATGAAGTTAAACAGCTTGTTTTATTTTTACTGGAAAGCAGAAGGACTATAAAGAATTTAAAATGTCTTTCAGATCAGGGCAATGGAGTTGCTAAGAAGCTATTTCCTCATGTAAAAACCTTACTGAAAGGTCTGAGGAGCCTGAACCTCCTGAGATCTTTTCACAGGGAATAGGTAGAAGAGTTGTGTAGAGACACCATTTATAGCTCTAAAACCCTTTTTCTTTGAAGTTCTGTCTTGTTCTTACAATTCAGACAGACAATACTGTAGTGCTTGCTCTTTGTTGGAAGAACAGAGGGAAGAAACAGAAGTACTGAACCCTGTCAGACCCACATGGGTAAGTCCTCTTAACATCTAGGGTGTTGCAACCCATGCCAGAGCCTAAGCAGAGAACTTAGAAGTTCCCAGAAGAACTGGTGAAGATTTGGGTTTTGTCAGTTGAGGCGATGCCATGAGGACACCATGGAGGGCATGGGCGTTTGGAAAGCCCTCCAGACATTGTTTTCCTTTTCATATATTTTTAATGGTTTCAGGTTTTTGCCTCCAGGATAGATATGGTTTAGGGAACTCGTAGAAGCATGCAGCATCTTTCAGAAACCCCAGCCTACATTTTCTTAGAGTTTAATATCTCGTTGGCATTACTTTTTCTTATTAAATTATATTTTGGGGTTTTACTTGTCTGCATGCTCTGGCAGTGATTGCAGTGAAGAAACTTCCATTTCTGTAATCCTGGCATTTTGTGTCTAAATGCTCTTTTCTGTTTTGGCCAGAGGCGTTAAAGCAAGATGTGGCTGACAAGCTGCAGGTACTTTTCAACACTTGTGTCTCCTAAGTAATCTTTAGACTGGTGTCAGTATTGAATTTGCAGATGTTTAACCATGGATCCCAAAGGTTATGTTCCCGGTTGTAGAAGTATCCTTTATCTATTAGAGCACAGGATTGCGAGCAGAAAATTCAAGCTCCACTTCCTGGGTATCTCGCTGACTTAGTGTTCTTTTTCTGAGGATATGAGGTGGTTTTAGCCTCCATGAAACAAGTCCATTAGTTTCTTACAACAGTGTGGCCCAGTGCATTATTTGGAAACTCATATTCATCCATGAGAGACTTTTTTGAATGACGCCTTCACTAGTAAAGTCAGTGCTTAAAGATTTCTCAATAGAGTGACTATACCAAATGTTGTTATAGATCTAATTTTATCTAGATTATCTCCCAGCCAATGGAATCCATCTAAATCCATCCTTGAACAATTTCTTTACATGCTGGGGAGAAGTCATCATCTGTGGGGGAGGTGATGCCCAGCATTTGCTGTGCTCTACCAATGCTTTTTGTTCCCCCTTCTCCTGCCTCTGTTTTGAGCCCCATGAAGAGATTCCTCTAGGGAGTTGTTGAAGCATCTGCCTTTGTAAATTTGGGACTGGAGTCTTCAATCTTAATTTCTTCAATTGCTGCAACCATTTGTGGCCAAATATACCCATAGCATCCGTTGGTGGCAGCAGGCACAGACTGCGTCAGGTGATTGGCCTGGGGACTCCTGCCCTTATTGCACGGTCACGAGGAGGTGTCCCTCACCCTCTTCTGTCACATAACCTCACCCCCTCAGAATTGGATCCCAACCAATGTATTTGCCCTGCATGACTAACGGGACCTTAACCTCATACCCCCATCTACCTCTCCCATCCCTGCAAACTGTCACTGTCACATCCCCTCACTAACGTTTTTTTTTGTATAAAAACACAGATTAAGCCCATATTTATTTTGTGTTGAAACGTACTTGCAGATGCTTGGTAAAAATCTGTAGCCATGACGCTGTTCTCTCGGTATGGCAACTATTTACATGTAGGATGCATGGTGAGTATTGCAAAACATTTGAATTAGGGGTGATGGGGGTCGTTAGCCACTGCTCCTAGTAGTACTTGAGGAAGGCTGGCTCAGGAGCCTTGGCTGAGCACTTGTCATTAAACCTGCACTTCCTTCCTCACCCAGTTTCTCCCTCCCCTCCCCTCTCCAGAGTGTTTCTAATCTGGGCAAAGACTGAATTAGTGCACCGGTTATTGACTCAGGTGTCTGCCTTTTAGTCTTGGTTGAAAGTCCCAAGTGTTTCCAAGCTGTGGTTTCCAAGCTGGCTGCTCATGGCACACAAGTGTGTTCAAAATGCTACCTGACTGGAGAGGAGATCAAAGCTTCCTTCCCGGCGGTGGTCCCTGCTGCTGTAGGAACTGTCATAGGGAAAAAATGTGCACTTCTGTGGCTTTTAGTATCTTATGGGCAGAGCCATCCTTTGTAAAGCATTGCTTTGGCGGTTTTCCAGCTGAGAGAAGCGAGGAAACAGTCTGGCAGCAGCTTCCAGGAATCTTTCATGTCCGACAGACTGGGCCAGGTGGACCGTTTCACTCAGGAGTTCATGTGTTTTGCCAAGCCAACTTCTTTTCTGTGCTTAATGACTTTTGCAGCACATTCTGGGCAGCTCCACTCAATCTCATCTTTTCATCCTCCTGTGATCTCACTCAGTTTCCTGGAGAATGAAGTGTGAAGGTGCAGTTGGCTCTTCTGTACTTCAAACCCTCAGGCTGCCAGTGCTGGAAAGGGGAGCACGTGGTAGCACTACCACTCATGCCTAATTCTTGAGTGGTTCCATGACTGGAGAAGTGTCTGTCCTTGGAGATATCAGTCCTCCATTGGAGAAATCCTGAAAGCATTGATAGTTCAATGCAAATTTTAAATTATAAACTCTGGTCAGTATATATTAAAACACTCATCCAGTTACATGCAGAATTTATGCAGGATTATTTTAGAAAAGAATGTGGAAAACCATGTAAATATTCCTAGAGAGTAAATAGGTAATTACTGTATTTCTTATGTAAATAGGATACAGAATGTACAGATGGCTGGTTTAGTGTCTGCCACTGTATTGGCAACCGCAGATAGCTCCTTCATGTACATATGAGTAACAAGAACTGAATAGTAAAATTGAACAGTCATGTAGCTCTATGTTTTCCCTCATTTTAAAAAATCTGGCCTGCTTCATTTAGACAATGTATTGCTACTCTTTTTGGAACATTTGTACAATATTTACTGAATTCATAAGTCAAAATATGAATTCGGTTTTCAAAGATTAAAGCACGGTTACCATTTCTCTGGTCTCATCTTGTTTGCATTTAACAGAAAATTCACGAGTTGAATATAAATTTTGAGAGAGAAAAGCATTTCACAAAAGAAGTTCATAAAGGTGTCTAACAGAGAGGATACATCAGGTGGAAAAGTCCTCAGTATGCTGGAATAATTACAAACTCCTTTTAATGAAATTTATTAATAGGATTTTTCAGATGTGGCTTAGAATACTCACACAGAGGTTTTAATAAGCTAAAATCTATAAATGCTCCATCTAGGGACTGGAATCATTATTTGGACCATCTTTAAAAGTTCTGCCATTTATTCAATGGTCTATAATGGACTTTATGAGCTGTAGGAGTTCATTATGCAAATACCTACTTAAGATTTGTATGGACCACAATTAAAAACATAGCTGGAGAAATTGTGTTGGTTTTTACATGCCCAGTAGGCAGGCTCCAAAGTGGAGTAACTCCACTACTTCAGATTATTTTGGTGCCAAACTAACTTAAGAAAATTACATTTTCACTGTGAAAACTTGTGTTGCCTTGCTTTGCCTCATTTAATTCCAAGCCTAACAGTTAAGGTCTACCATTGAATCAGTACAGAGAATGAGACATGTTTTTGCTATCGCATGTCATTTTTAGGACGTGTTCATCTGAGACCCTTTTTTTTTGCCAGCATCTTCAATAGGATTATATCTTCAAATGTACCTATGTGTGTGAACTTCAAATGGCCAAATTTCATGAGACAGATTTTGAAAAGAGAGTAACTTGTCAAGCCTGGGGTGTCAGTAAATTATCTCCTTCTTGAAACCTTAGGAAACTGAACTTGTGCCAAGGGTTTACTCTGCAGATGCCAGCAAGGATGTTAACAAATACCTGCCTTCAATTCCCCCTTTTGTCCACAATTTGCAGCATTTCAGTTGCCTGAAGTAAAAGTGGATCAAAGGAAGAGTACAAGGGAGTGCTGTTGCCTTCCACTGTTTTTAATGAAAGCAGAGTGTGCCGAGTCTTCTCTGACATTGACTGCAGAAGACTCCAGGCTTTCCCTGCCCTGCATTTGCCATCAGTGGGAGAGGCATTTTCTGTCACGTGAGGTGCAAATAAAAGCTGTAAGAGTCACTTTAGGTCACTAACATATAAAATCTTCGCTCCACAGAGTTATCGTTCTAGTGTTAAGTTGCAAATGAAGTAGAAAATATTCGATGATAACAGGACATAATGGTGAAGCAATTGGACTGGGGGCTTTGTGCCCTATTTTCTGTGTCCTGCGAGAAATCATTACTTGTAAGAAATGGAGAATAATTTCTTCTCTTTTGTGGCAGTGGTATGAATTTTATTTTATAGAGATTATGGTTATTGCATTAAGCATGTTCATGTTCTTACCTAAAAACATTAGCAGTAATATTACAGGTGATGTGTTGTTTTGTAATCTTTATCTGTAGATCCCACAACAATATAAGAAGAAATTACCCTTGTGCAATGAATAACATATTTTGTATCTCCTCTCCTAATGTTGCCAGATTGTATTAATCATAAATGTCAATGAAGTCTCCAGATGACTTCCTGACTTTTGACAAAAGGCCTTCATCTCAGCCTTTTAAATTCCAAGGTCAAGGGGAATGTAACATTCACAATAATTATTAGCATTATTTTACCTTGACATTTCAGCCCTGCTTAGCCCTGCTTTCAGTTTAGCATTCTAACCAGGCAGTGAAGACAAATGTCATCTTTTGATTCACTGGAGGGAATTGCCCCAATTAAACCTGACTTTAAAGATATGTAAAGCCCTGTGTTAATGTGCTATCCTGTTTCTTAGCAAGAAATACTTCATGAAGGAAAGAAGCTTTCATTATGAGCATTCAAGATTTACTGTGACAAGAGCAAGCAATTTTTGAATTGCCGTTTTCCCCTCTAGGCTAGGATAATAATCAGTGCTTCTCATTTTCAGAGTCATCAGTGGTTGTGCTGCCCTAAAGATTCTTTCGCCTTTTGTTTCAGATAAAAGGTCAGAGTTATAATTCTGTCTCATCATGAACTATTAGCGGTACCTTGTCAAAACCTTGTTATGTGTCCAAGATCTTGTGCCTGTCCTTTGTAAATACCTGTATTTACTTACTTTTTTTTTAACATCATGTCAGGTAATAGAAACAGAATATGTTGTTTGTGGGTTTTCTTCCAGAAAAAAAAAAAAAAAAAGGAAAGTTTTCACCAACACACAGATGAAAAGGAGAGACAATCACCGCGCCACACACAACCCCCCAGCTATTTGACCTTGGCTGGGTGGAGAGCTGGCAGTCTGGTTCAGTCAAACAATTTTACTTACTCACTTCCTGCAAACTTTTGATGACCCTTGAGATTCTGGAAGTCTGTTTTGATAATGAGGTAAATAACTGTATAAATGTCATTCACTGTAAATGAGTCAGAAAGCAGGTGCGTACAGACGAACGACAGACACCACTTAGTCTTCAGACAGTGGGCTTTTTTGGTGCAGTACAGAGAATAAATCGAGTTCCTGTGATGAGCACCATTTATTTCAATAATGTTGTTCCTATTTGATCTGTGGCAAAGCTTTGCTTTAGAGAAAAAAAAATAGAGCCACATTGCAAAAGGATATACAATACGGCGTAACTTTAGCTCCCTGTTCTTGTTAGTTGCTTTTCCTGCTGTGCCATGCCTTTCTGTGAAACCTTGAAGATAAAATTGTTTTTCATGTTTTGTAATTCATGGCTACACTCCAGCTGATAGCAAATTGCCATTTGCATCTGTTATGGTTGTGTGCCCAGTGTGTGATTTTACACAACTGCTGTGGCCCGTACTGTTTCGATGGAAGTGAAATTTATTGACTTCTAGTTAAATTTGGCTTTGGGACTTCACCTAACTGGAAAGTAAATTGATTGATGCTGACACTCCTTTTCTTCTAACCTCTGTCTCCATGAGGATTCATACTTTAAATGCTTTTGTCTCTCACACAAACTTGCTCTTTCTCTTATTCTTTCTTTAACTAGAAATCTTGCATAAATACCCCATGAACATATAGTTCACTGCATAGATGTCTAACAATCTGCAATGTTTTTTCCCCTCAGAATTTTCAAGCAAATTTGACATTGCTTTCTGCTTATATGCTGTAAAGTTTCACATGGCTTACAGTTGGAAGTCTAATTGTACACAAATGTCCGAACTTTCTATGAAACATTGGTTAGGCAATGCACCCCTGTAATTTATCACGGAAGTCCACAGGAGCGTCGAATCCCTTTCCAGTTTCCATTTCCTTCCCTGCTTCCTCCTATTTGATATTTACGAAGGACAGCTGAGCAATCTTTAGTGAGTTTATGGCCAACAGTTCCTGACCCCAGGAAAGTCAGCTTTCATGGACTTAAGCAGCACGATGATTAATTGTGCTGATAAAGGAAGCAGAAGCTTCTTTCCTCTTGCCTGTCATGCTTAACAAAAGCAGTGAATCTGAAGAACGTGGCAGAGAGAGAATTGATACTGAAGCCTGTGGAAATGATCCTGTGTTGTCTCAACTAGGGATCTGGCCCATTTTGTGAAACAGAATTAAATTTGCTCACTTATTACTTCATTCTATAGATGCTACAGTAAAGCACATACGCTGCATGTGTATGTACACAGAAGGATATGAAAGAAGCTATTGCTGGTCTTTTGCATAGTAATTTTTACTGACTACTCCCTGGTCTTGAAAGAGGGTGTAAAAGGCATTCCATTGAAATCTCTATTTTTCCTTTTCTTGTGTTTAAAATGTATTTTTAGTTTTGTAGCAATGTTTTCCTACCTACCTGAATGTCTCATCAGTGCTGATCTACCAGTTGGGACACTGGAAAGTGGGAAAGAGATTCAGAAGAGCTAGCTGTAACCCAGCAGAGCAAGGTTTTCTAGATTGCCTGTCATCCAGCAGCTTTGTGTAACCTTTTGGGGAAGGCTTTCTCCTGGTGTCTCCTCTTTATCCCTTCCTCAGGATTGCATGGCCCCGTAAAATTAGGCTTTCTCATAGTAGCATTTTCCTTCTGTGTGTCCAGCAAGCATGTTTCCGAGACTGGTGGTTTTGAGGGCTGAGAACATAAATCTATCACTTTTCAGCATGATCTTTTTTTTATTTTTGCACAAGCAGTACATGTTCTTTCCTAGCAATGCACTGCAGCCCACAAATTCACCTTTTCAGGGGAGCATGCTCTGGTACCATTTCCAATTTAATTAGTTCTTTGTACAGTCCCACTTCTAAGCCCTTGGAACTTAAAGCTTGGGAGATAATTATTTCCATCTCTGAAGAGGGGTCTTTCAAAATCTCTTTGCATCCTGTGGGTTAAGTGTTTAATGTTTCAGCTGGAGATTGGTAAGCGTGAGAACAGAAGCTGAATGGTATGCATTGTGTTTGGTGGCCATCCATTTTAAATAATTTTCCTTTTGGCCCTAAACTTCATTTTTATTATATATAAAAAAATATCTTTGGAGTTCCCAGTGAAGAGGAACTGGAGATTATTTTTCCCCCCTCTCAACTGGAATAAATACGGATGGAGTGTCTGGCTGATAATGGATCTGCAGCAGCACAACTCCAAGGCCCTTATTGTCTGTGTTTTTCATTAAGTGATGTATGTCTTCACAGTAATATAGAAATGCTAACAAAGGAGTGCTGTTAAGTGTGGAGGAGCAAACAGATTCAAATCTGGTTTTGGAGTCAAATACATCTTCTTGAATCATAAAAAATGAAAAATTGCTCCATGCTGACAAGAAGTCCTTAAAAATCAGTCTGTTGAGGTAATTTATATGTGTGTATACACACAGACAGGTATTCTGGTCTGGCTTTTTAGTTTGAGACAGTTATAAAAGTGATTGAAAACAAAGGGAGTTGTTTGGGAGCACTGCTTCAGTGAATCAAAACTATTAGGGATTTTACTGTTGTGAAAACAGGGTTTCTTTAATAGGCTTCTCCAAGGTTGTTTTTTTTCCTCTGCCTCCAAGCCAGAGTGGACACTGGCATGTGAGATGATTGCAGGCTGTGAATTTTCAAAGAGGTTTAAAGTAACAAGACCACCCCAGTTGCTTTGCTAATGCTGCTGCTGCCCTTAGAAAGAATTCTGTAAGTGTTTGAATTACAGAGGCAGCAAAGTAATTGAGGAGACTTGTTCAGGAAGCAACTTATGAACATTTCCTTACCCGAGAGCTCTTTGGTCAAGAACATGAAAGCAAACGTAGCTGAAGGAAACCTAGTAAAAATCTTAATGTAGCAGCAGTGATTTTTTTGATTTGTGTTTTTCTGTTGTGTTTTTTTTTTCTTCTTTTTCCTCTTCTGTTTTAATATATCCTCTGTGCCTTTTCTAACAAATTACAGTATTCCACCCATTGCCTAAGAAGTTTAAAAAAAGCAGTTGAGCAATTAAACAGGTTTCCAGCAGCTCTGGTTACAAAGCCATTGGGCTGCGTGGAGGATATGCTGGCAACAAACAACTGATGTAATTTAATGAGGTGTAACTGAGTAATTTGGGGCATCCAGCAGGTTTTTGCTATAAGGGGCTAAATCAGAAGGCCTCTTTAATAAGTATCCTGTGATTGGCTTTTGGAGTTGTCCTCACACAGCAGTTATGAAATGCATTGTGCTAATGCTGATCTGTGGGCCCTGAGCTCCTGCTTTTCACCTATTTAATTAATTAGAGAAAAACAGAGCCAGAGGATAAGTGACTCTGAGGTCTCATACTTTCTTTTCACGTTGTATTACTTACAAAGAACTTGAACAGGGAGAAGGTGACCTTGCTTGTAATTGTAACATTCCTTATTTTTTATTTAATGTGAGCAAAAATCTTTTGTCCTTCACATTCACGTAGAGTTATGGGTAGTGAGTTGCTTTAGATATGGATCCTTCTGTAGGGAAGATTGTGTCCATCTTCCATTGCAGAAATGGTGATCAGGTTTCCTGAATTTGTGTCTCACTACACTAATAGTGTTATTTCAAGAAAAGTTAGTGTTACATGCTTTGTGACACTCTTTATGTGTCCTACCCTACTCTAACTTGGGTTTGAAAGCATCTGTGATGCGATTATTAAAGGAGAATAACGGCCACTAAACTGAAAATGGCAAAAAAGAACATTTTTGCCTTTTTATTTTTCAAAAGACTAAATTGAAATGCATTGATGCATATCAATAACCATTTCTCTAGCATGAACTGCCATGAGGTCTGTTTTTTCATGTCGGTGGTATATGAGCCTGTAATGCCCTAGCTCCAAGCAAGCCTTTCCTGATTGTGGAGGGCCAGATGTTTGGAAGAGTCCAAAGCCCAGAGAGAGACTTCTCCCAGAAAAATGCCACTGTAGAAGTGATATGTTAATTGGCTTAGTTTAAGAGTATTGCATTTCGAAATCATAGAATCATAGATTGGCTAGAGTTGGAAGAGACCTTAAAGATCATCAAGTTGCAACTCCCCTACCGTGGGCAGAGACACTTCCCACTAAACTCATGGTGCCTGCTACCGGCAGTTGGTACACACTGTGGGGAGAGTGAAACAGGGAAGGAGTGTACTGTAAGCTTCCTGTGTCCCATGGTTTTAACTCCTGTCAGAGGGTCCCTGTGATTGAAAAAGGTGCTGCTGCTTCTTCCTGGAAATTTTGAAGCAGAGATGAGGAAATAGGCCTCTTATAACTGAAATTGCCACAGGGAGCAAAGATGGCACTTACAAAATAGCAGAGGCTGTTGAAACACATGCCCTGCTGACCAGCAGGTAGCTAATGGGAGTGTTCTCCACAAAATGCTAGTTTTTAGTGCTGGTAATACAATGTCAGTTTGATCAGTTTGCTATAAAAATGCATTCCACTTCCAAAATAGTTTGGATCAGTATGGCACCGTGACTTTATCAGTTTGCTAATATTTGAGATGTTTTGTTTCTAGAATTTACACTGTTGGCTTTCAGGTTTTCAACCTGATTGCTGTGCTTCAACCTGATTGCTTTCCAAGCCCTGACTGGTTTGTTAATGATTCGTATCACTGCTCCATGGATAGTTTTCCGTCATATTTATGAAGATCACAAGAAGAAATCTGCTTCCTTAATTTAACCTTAATGACTGAACCTTAAAAGAAATATGTTAATCGACACCCAGTTGCTGCAGTATTTTTGCTGAAATAATACCTTGTGACTGGAACTCCTTTTAGATAAATGTGATTAATAATCCATTAACTGGAAGTGTTGGAGGATGAAAGCAGATCTGGTACTTTTAATGGTGTACTTAAAACACCACAGTCTAAACCAAGACTGAATGAGAGTTTAGGTGGCTATGTCTCTTTACCTGTGAGCAGTCATTTTTAAAAGGCATCGTAATTTAATCAGATAGTGAAACAATAAAGATCTACATCTGCTTGCGTACATTCTGGAAACCATGCTGGAAAGCTGCGTGGAGGTTACCCTGATCATGTCTGATGGCTCATTTGATTCTGAGAAGTTTTTTCAGGTGTAGATGCTCAAGTTATGTACAGATGGAGATTGAGTTATAAGCATTGAAGTCAGGCAGTTGAAATTATACACATAGACTAGCTAGGGAATATGTTTTGCATGGGCAGCCCCTTGAAATGTTTTGCAAATGCTTCTTAGGCACTTATGGAAAAAAGAAAAAAAGCTAACAGAAAAACAAAAGTTTGGCATGGTTCACTGTAAAAACTGAAAGCCTGGGGTTGCAGCCAAAGGTCTAAAATAGAAATGAGGAGAATAGCAGTCTTTCTGGGTGATTAATACAAAGCCTCTGTTAGGGTTCCTAACTCGGATCAGTCCTCACTATAATAGCAGGTGAGTTAGGAAACTGTAGAGAGAAACTTGTGAGAGAAAGAGCAAATGAGCTGCATTTTTCTTAGTAAGCTCTATCAGGGAACTGAGTCAGTGACTAAAACTGGTTAAACAAGGATGCTCAAGCCTTCAGGAGTTAGATGCCTTTACAGGAATCTGTTTAAGGAAAACCCACACCTTTCATTAAAAAAAAAAAAAAAAAAAAAAAAAAAGCCATTCTACACTAATGGGCCAAGTTGTCTTATCCAGAAAACTTTGATCAAAAACTTTGGTAGTTCTTCAAAGCTGATCTAACCACTGTGGGTGGAAAGCCAAAGTGAAAAGTATGTGAAGGTGTTTCATACCTCCTGCTTTCCTTTTAGTTGGAAATGCCAGAAAAGGGGCTTTCTCATTTCCCGTGTGGTTGTTTCCCCTGTTTCTCATCATACTTGGAGTCCTTGGTGAAAAGGGGATTGTGGTTCATGATTGTGAAACCTCTTTGTTGTTCAGAGAGCAATGTTACCCGAGCAAAAGGGTGATCTGTGCTAAGAAATAGGTGATATTATTACTCCTCCAGTGTTTTTCCACCACTAGCATAGACTTGGGCTTATCAGTGAGAAGCAGTGAGGCTGTAGGCTTTTGTACAAGTGCCCTCATCTCCTCTATACTCAATGCAAGTTAACAATGCTCAGCAACTCACAGGACTTGCCTTCATACCCTGGTTTAAAAGAGGGATTAAGTAGGCTGTAGGAGTGTTTTCTGCTGTCTTTGTCTTAAATGTTGTATTTTCTATCCCCCTGCCTCAGACGCAAACTAATTTGGGAAGATTCCTGAATCGTAATAAAGAGAGGCAAAACTGTACCCGCTTGAGCCTCCCTCTGCAAAGTCCAGGAAAGCACTGCTGGTATGTGAAGTCAGTCATTTCAAAGGGGAATTTAAGTGTTCTCCACTCATCCAAAACTGTCTTGGGAAGTTACATGAAACTCCACAAGGGCAGTTGTAAGATTGTAGTGGGTGGGAAGACCCAAGAAACTGGGTGGAGTGGTGAGAAAATTTTAAGAATAGCTGGCAATTTAGCTGGCTCCTGGGACTTCGGGACTTTCCAGTGCTGGCAGGTCTCAGTATGTGTGTTGTTATTCAGGCTACGTGCCAAGAATATTTAATGCTGACTGCTGAGTGTGTTGGAGGAAAGTCATTGTGCAGACACTGTCACTCAAAGGAAATACGCCACACCGTAATCATTGGTTCAACAGTCATTTTGCAGACAATGAACACTGGCATTTGGATAGCATATGGAACAAATAGTAAAAATAGGTGGGTGGGTGGGGAAACCTTTGACTTTCTGGTAGTTAAGACCATTAAATCTGTTAGTATACAATGTCTGCACATGGGTCCTTAGGTGCTGCTGCGGTTGTGATGATGTCAGTGCTGTGAGAGGGTGTTAGGGTACATGGGGAAAAACTGATTGTTGAAATAACAGTGGCTCTTTCTGGTGAAAGTGTTCTGTGTCTGTCCAGAAAAAAAATGTACAAAAGCAGCAAAACCAGAGAAAAGATTAATTCAGGGTGGCAGAAAAGGGGAAAAATTAGGTGTAATCTGAAGATATGAGTTGCCCTGTGGATTTCAACTGAGCCTGGACTTCAGACTTTATTTTGTGTAATGTGCTACCTGTTAGTTGTGACAGGCTGGGGTGTGCCCTTCCCAGTGTAATATGTCAGTGAGTGATTATGGAATACACATATTTAGAGAGCTGGGCTGAGCAGGGAGACTGACTGAGTGAATGAGGAGAAGGGAGTCTCTTCCTGAACCAAGGCAAACGAAGATGCATGGCTACAGGCAGCACATGGACATGGCCACCCTGTCCCTTTAGGATACACCATGCCGGTTACCCTGGCTTGTTGCCTCACGTAGGTCTATTTGAGGAGCTACCAAGGCACCCCAGCAGCACCTGGGGCCACCCACGCTGTGTGCTGCACAGGGTGCCCCTGGCACTCGGCAGCGATGCTGGCACTCCCTGGTACTGTGCCCACACCACCTGCACGCCACATCCCGCCTGTCACCCTTCAGCCGTGCCAGCACGCTGAGGCAGCTCCAGGCGAAAAGGAGAAGGAGGAGACAGGCAGAAAAGCAAAGGCACCCCAGCGAGCAGCAGCCTCTGCGGTCGCTGCAGGGCCACTCGGCCACCTTATCTTCAGGACTTGACTTGATAACCCCGGCGCCAGCGCCAGTCTCTTGCAGATTATCAGCTAGTCACTGCTTTAAATGTGCAGGACAGGATCACTGCCACACTTTGTCACAGTCCTTGAGGGAATACACATAGTGCTCCAGGGCACTTTGAGAATGGCCTCAATTATTAATAACCATTATGATTTTTTTCTGTCAGACTCTAAAGGCTTGCTGATCATCATGGATTATTTATATACTCTAGTGCTGGTTGCACCAGCTCTGTATCATCAGCCCTCCAGCGTCTACTTTTCTGGCTGGCATCCTTTTTCCCATGCAATAACCCCTGCTACACCACAGGTGCAGCAATCTGTCTCATCAACAGATGTATTCCCTGTTCCTCCACTGTGGATGCAACCATACTCTGGTGACTTCAGAAAATTCAACCATGTCCTTAGTTTATTCAAGATGTGTTTGTGGTAAAGGACAGCGAAAGGAAGAAAAGGATTTGCCAGGCTCAACTTTAGTGGCTTAAGGTTGTGGTCCATGGTGATGGGAGTGCTATTTATGGTGGTTTTAACCCCATACTTTCTGATGTTCAAGTCATCCTTCTCCTCATTCAACTAGTGATAAGGTTGTGTCCCTGCACTTTTCAATGAGAGCTTGATGCACATCCATCAGCATCCATCATGGCTTCCTTCCAAAAGACAACATAAGACATCTTGTTCTGAAGGCAGAATCACCTCCAACTTGGAGATTACCAGTCCTAGTCTTGTAAAAGCTATCTTTTTTTATCCATCATTGGAATCCAGCCTATATGTATTCTTTTGACAGCTTTTCCCTCCCAAAGCTATCCTATTTCTGCCTGAAAAGTACTGCCAAACTAGAACTGGTTGGGATTTTTTCAGACAGGTACGTAGACATGACCATTGCAAGTTGCCTCTCTGAAACAGCAGACCTGTGCACACTTGGTGCATGCCTTGTCCCATTTCCAGCGTTCACCACACAAAGCTGATTCACAGCAGGCTCTGTGGGAGGCAGTCTCAAATACGAGTTGTCTGGAATGCCAGTTATGTGGAGCCTTCATGGAGGTCCCACGGGGGGACAGGATGTTCCTAAGGTTTAATCTGTGGATGGGAGCGGTGGAGGCCCCTTCATGTCTTTGTCACGGTGGGCAGATGGCGTTGTTGTGTCTCCTGGATGCCGCCAGAGCATGCTGTGGAGACAGCTGAGGAAACCAGTCCTAGCAAAAGGAATGGCACAGGAGAAGCTTAAGTTAAAGAAAAGGAGTAGCAGCAGATTGAGAAGAGACTGGAGCAAATGGTCAATGTGCAAAGCCCCCAAACTGAATGGATGAAGTGAATGAGCAAAGTACTGAATGGTAAGCATCTACCTAGATAAGTCTGTTGTCCATTAGTTATTAAAAAAANAAAAAAAAGAAAGAAAGAAAGAAAGCAAACTGTACTGTATCCTTCCTTTTATTGTCTTTTCTTCTGCCTGGATATGAAGAATAAATGTATTCCCTGTTTTAGAACCTAGTATTACACTGTAGGAGAAACAAGCATAAAACTCCTCCTGTGCTAAGACTGCCCACCTCCAAGCAGTTAACTTTGCAGTGCAAAGCTGGGCTGGTAGAAAGCTCCTGGGCCAGAGACTTTGACTGGAGGAAGCCAAGTAAGTCCACAAAGGGTCAAGGGTGCACTTTATGGATAATGTTAAACCAGTCAAAAGACTTAGTGCCTTCAAAGAGGCTACTATCTTGCTACTTTTCTTTGCTTCTACAGTGAGCCAGTGCAGGGAGTTAGTTACACTGGCAGGACTCATCGTTTGAAGGTCTACATCTCTTCAGAAGTTTGCTCAGTGCCAGGAGCAGATTGGAGTATTAGGCCAGGGAAGTGGGACCCCTGCTTTAGGACCCGTAGACCTCTATGGTCTCTTACTGGAAGAGCTAAACCTGCTGTGCAGAACTGAACTGTTTCTTCAATATCTCTAAAACTCTCAAAGCAGGTTCCTGTAGGAACAGTGGAGGTGTAGTCACCCCCAGTTACCCAGTACTCTCAGAGTTTTAAGTTTACTCCCAGAGGGTTGGAGGCTTATCTTCAAAGCCAAGGCCTGAAGCTCAGGGTATCTAACTTGGAGAGGAGAAGGGCTCCACAGGAAAGCTGAACACCAGGAGCTAAATGTGGCAACATAAGCATTTTTAATGTTCAGGTCCTTCTGTAGGTTTCACTGTGTTTACACATGGCTAATGCGTAGCACTGCTTCTTTGCTCATGAGGCATAGATAGCTCTAAAGCGACCATAAAGCAGTTAAAATAATTTATAGAGAATATGTGTGTATATCGCATTAAAAAATAACCTATGGGCTTCGTGGTATAAAAAATCTTAATTGAATGCTTGTACAAAACTGGCATCTGGTGTCATCAGCGAAACAAGATTATAGACAGTGATGAGACAGTGATGTTACTAATGCTACTGACATGCAAGAAGAACCAGGAGGAATTCTTCCCTTTTGTGTCATCAAAAGCTAAGCACGTGGTTAAAGCCAGAGGAGAATGTGTGTGACAGGGAAGAGCACATGAGAATGGTGATTTTCTGTACTATTTCCTATGTTGACTTTTTCCCTTTTATTTTCCTACAAAGAGGTTGGTTTGTTTAGCCTTGAGGCTGAAACTGGCTGAAATTTCCGTGGGCAGCAGATTTTGCATGTGTGGTGCAAGGAGTAATATTTTCCAAAAAATATGCTTGCCAGGACTGTGGATGCAAGAATTCAGAGGTGCTAATTTCTGGGACGTGTTGTGATAGTGTAAGTGACCTCAGTATTCAAAATTCAGTTTAGAGTAGGCGTCACCCTGCCGCCCTTATGAGAAAACCCTTGAATTTCATGTTGTATGTTATATGTCTAACGTTATCAGAAGAGATTCCTCAAGTGGAGGCAGGAGATGGGACTCAACCTGAGCTTTAGGTATCTTTTCAATGAGCTGCTGTTTCTGAGCCATAATGTGTGACACCCCCCTAGGATGTCTTCTGCTTTGAGTGCCTTGCTCTCTAGTAGTGAAGGAGGAGGGAGTAGCATTGCTGAGGACAGGAGGTGAAGGAGTAACCTGGTTGGGGAAGAAGCCAAACTAAATAGAGGTTTAGATCTATAGCTGAAAATAGTACAACTTACCATTTTCCCCTGCCAGTGGCTGACACACCACATTTTTTTGTTCTTTAAAACCACAGTGAGCCATTCCCAAAAAAGGAAGTTTAACCTCTGTGTTCTACACTTCTGGCCTTCCCCTCATCTGGGGAAAACCTGTCCTTGCTGTATTTCTCATGACACATTTGGCTGGAGGGTTTCTTCACAGCGTTTCTGCTGGGGGCTGTTTGTTTTATCTTGCGTTTTGCAGCAGATAACAGACCTGTACGCTGCATAGATTAGAGTTGGCAAATTTTGCCACTGATTTCTTTAGGTGCAGATAAGATGCCTTAGCCTCCCCCTCACGTCTATACTTAAAGTGAAATTTGAAAATGTCTCTTAGTGGGATTTGCCGAGTGATTTCTCCGCTTCCTTTGGTTCTCAGCTGGCCACATGTGCACACTGATGAGACACACTAATTTTAAAAGTGGGGTTTGGAGCAGGGCAGGGGCCAGGCTAACAAATCTGCTGTTAGTTGAAGCTCTGCGGTGGCTTTGCTGCAGTCGACAGGAGGAAGGGCAGGAGCTGGGCATTGGGCCTGAGGGACAGAAAAGGAAATCAGTTGTTGGGCAGGGCAGAGAGGCAGGAGCTGGGTTGCTGAGGGCTGGAGGCAAAAAAGCAAATTCTGGAGTGTTTTGGGCAGGAGGGTGTGCAAGAAGCTGGCTGTGGAAACTCTGTTTCGGGAGGTGGCTGTACCGCAATGAGAGGACGAGTGATTGGAGTGGAAAAGTTCTTTATTCCTAAGAGGAGATAACAGAATAACTAACCAGCTGACTAACTAACTAAATAAATGGTTGCCTTAATTTGGCAAAGCAATCCATTTTATTTCTTCTTCTAGTACAGCCAAGACTTTACGCTAGCCAAGCTCTTACTTCGAAGCTGGCCCTTCTCTGAGCAGGGGCCTAGGCCTGCTGACCTCAGGAGGGCCCCGCAAACCTGAGTGTTCAGTAATTCTGTGATTTTGAGCACCAAAACTGAAATCTCAGCTCCTTTCACCCCTAATGTCAGTGGTGCTTGAATCTTATCCTGAAAAAGTGCTGATTGCTGTTAAGTCATGGCCAACAGAGGAAAAGCAATTTAGATGTGAAAGGCTCTGTGTGTTCCAGGTTTGAATTTGATGGATATCAGCTACAGTAGCTCATTGTCTGTGTTTGAGCTGCTAGCCCCTCTGAAAGGGGAAGATGATGTATGTACTTGTTTCCCACTGAAAAGAAGTCTTTACCAAACAGCACTCTTGAAGAAATTGGTTGGTTACTCACCAGCAGAGCCGAGGATTCGAGTTGTCACAGTGACATGGTGGCCTTGTGTTTCTTCCTACTATGTGCAAGCGTAAAGAATGCTTCAAAGTACTAAATTATCACTGTTACGGATTTAACTCACCTAAAGGCCAGGCAGATGAGCAGTTTGGAGCTAGCAATGTCTGTTTAGTGCATAAGGAAGGGAGGCTTGATCTCAAGAATTTGGTCTCAAGTCTGGTGCCGTCACGAGCATTAAATCCATACAAGCGTGAGAGAAAAAAACTGCTGGAAAAGATCCATCATTTTCCAAGCGGGGCACTGGTTTGAACTGGAAAACCCTATCAGAGGCAGAACATATAAATCTGTAAATATGAAAGCTACAGAACAGCTCTAAACCTATGATGAATTAAAGGCTTGGTGGATGCCAGAGTCTCTGAAAAGCTACTTGAAAATGCTAAATTTGGCTATTCTTCTCCCACTAAGTGGTTGGGTTTTTATTGTGCCTTCTCTAAGATGATAATGAGTTGTAGCTATCCAGAAGAGTTTATTTCTCTGAAGTTATTTAATTCCAATTCTTTCTCTTCAGTCACATTCAGAACAGACTTTGTAGAGGGAGGACGAGCAAAACTCTGGAAAACAAATCTGAACAGCTGTACCTCATCACTCTGTGAAAGATTAAGAAGGGATGAAACCTCAGGCTTTTGGCTGAAGCTGGCCAAAGTAAATACAAAGTGGAATCTTTAGGGGTTACGATGAAGCTAAAAGAAGCAAACAAGTAAAGCCATCAAGTATATTCAAATCACAGGTTGCACAGGATATTTTCCTTTCCTAAGCTTGATTGGGTTAAGCCAGACCATCATCTTTTTTGGCAAATAAGTTCCTTTATTTCATCAGTAGTCCTGACATCAGTGGGATTATTTATATAAAAAATTACTCTTTAATGCGAGTGAAAGTATTACAATCTAGTCTTAAGTCTGGATGTTATATCCCAATTTATTTTTCTTGTCCATTTAGACTTGGAGCTCCCTGGAAAAGAATGACCCCTTCATATGTATAAAGTACAATTGATTATGATTCCTCCACAATCATATGTAACTTATTCTAGAGAGCTTAAATGTCAAAAGGAAACATTCTGACCTTTATACGAATAATCATATTTGTATAATTTCCTCTGAATTTAGACAAAATGTATATACTTGCATGAAATATTGTAATTGTGCCCAAATTAGTATTTCCCTCTTTTGGCCAGCTCTACTCTAAAGAGACTTGGTGAGCACGAAGTCACTAGGAACAAGCTAAACTGTGGGTCTCATGTTTCTTAGTGACCTTTCTATCTTAAATTAAAGGAATTCCATGTTACATCTGTTGGTGTTTCTACGTACTATTCACTGCAAGGACGAGTGAATTTAAGTGATATAAGATAAGGTGCCATATGTGTGGATCATTGATAAAAGGCAAAGAAGTGACATTGGCCCATGACAAGCTCGTTTTGAAAACGAGTGGGAGAGATTGTGAGATAAAGGTTCTGCTATGGGAAATATATCTTCAGCTGAGATTGTAGTGAGCTTGCCCATGATTTTAAGGGAACTTCTATACTGGAAATTGCTTTCAGTGCAGAAGCTCAAGTAGCAGGAGTAGCCTCCTGTCAGTGCCTTGGCTGGACAGATGTACCTGGAGCTCCAAGGTGCCACAGCCCTTGGGTATTGCCATTCTCAGCTGTGGCTCGCAAGCAGTGCTGCGGACCAGCGAGAGGAAGCACAGGCCACCTCAGGTAGGTCTCTTTTGTGTTTCTGTAATTAGCCTTTAAGGTGTCAAGGGCAGCCCCACTTGAGCTTTTGAGTGCTGCAAGAAAGCACCATTAGCTTTTTTCAGTGAGTCTTGAGTTGGAACAGCCCAGGGACCTTTGCTTTCTGCAGCATTGACACGCTGTGAGAATAAGCACTGCTTTGGCAAAGGCAAATGTCTCTAATGGGGCTAGTGAGGACCTAGGTGTTACTCGTTTGGGGAAATGTATGCAAATTTTTAAGTTGTTGCTGTTCTCAGGTTGCTAGGAGCATAAAAAGTCAGACCAATTATTTAATCAAAGGCTTTACTGTTGACGGTGAACAGGACAACACTTTTTTTTCCTCTGGTAAAGCTGTAGTCAGTAATAAATAACTGGGTTTTGAATATATTTTTGTGGTGTTACATACATACCTCTTTACAGTACAGTTCTTTGTTGCTCAACAAAATTTCCTGAAGTATTTATTTACCACCACTTTTACATTGCTGCTACGTTCCTCTTGGAGTGATGAATGCTTTTACTGAGGACTATGAATTTCTTCACAGAACCGATTGTTTGCATTGGAAGGGACCTTTAAAGGTCATCTAGTTCTACTTCCTTGCAATGAGCAGGGACATCTTCAACTAGGCCGGTTGCTCAGAGCCCCTGACCTTGAATATTTCCAAGGACTGGGGCATCTACCACCTCTCTAGGCAGCTTGTATCAGTTTCACTGCTCTCATTGTAAAAAATTTCTTCCTTACATCTATCATGAATCCACCCTCTTTTAGTTGAAAACAAGACTGCTCGCAATCCCTTCATCTCCCAGCCTGTACTGATACTAGAGCTTGCCCCAACCCAGCTGGAGGAACCTGTACTTGGCTACGTTGAACCTTAAAAGGTTCTTGTGTCATTGAATTGCAGTACCTACAGCTATTCCCATCCTTCTCATACTTGCATATTCCCTTTGTTAGGAATGTGTGCTCTCATTGTGATCACCTTGCTAGATGCTGGCTATTTTGAAGCTGCTGTTGACTGATACTCCAAGAAATGCCATCGGATGGATCTCTCCTTCTCATAGCTTTCATTTTTTAAAGTACACACGGAAAAGGAGAATGGAATGTGCTCTTTTTACTATTCAGATTCGATCACACTGCTTGGGAACAATGCATGTCAGCTCCAGTCTTAAAGTGCTAAATAACATTGTTTCATAAACACACAGGTATTTTGTCCAAACAAACTGCTTCATCAAAATGTTGAAAAATGTACTGTACCCCTGGGACTGTTCTGCCATAGACGGTTTTATTCCTCTCTCTTGTCTTACTTGTGCTTTAGGAAAAAAAGAACCCCACAATATAATAACTTTTATTTTTATTACTCAAATACTTCTTCTAGAGCCTGGAGAAGAGAAATAGTTATTATACATTATGTAAATGATATCTTTAAAGAAAACAGCCTTATGGACAGCGCTATGTTATCCCTTCAGGAACACCTAGCACCTCAATCTTCTTTGGCTGTTGACAAACAAGGCCAATTAACATCAGCAAGGTAATTAACTACAGCTCCAGGTAGTATTTGCATCCAGTCTATTGCTGTTTGGAAGCTGTCTCTTCTCCTTACCTCCTTGCAGCTTGAAGGTGCTAATTTTAACACCTACAAAGTGTGGAGTTTGGATTCGGTTGAGAAGAGGGACAGGCTGCTTTTTTTTTCTTATTATTAAAACATTAGATGAATAATTATAATAGTTAAGTGACTACAACCTTCTGCTAGATTTTTTTTCCCCCAAACCATTTGCACACTTCAGGATGCTTTTTTAAACTTCTTGTCTTCCATATGGCAAATTATCCTTTTTGAATATCTTGTACTTAGAGTGAGAACACTTTGGGGACAGACTTAACTGGTGGTCCAAAATGAGGGTAATTATTTTTATTGCCAAGGAAAGAAGAATATTACTCCAGGATACACAGCAGGCATTTTATTAAATAATTGTACCAGCTGGAAACAAATTATTACCTTTATTGTAAAGTAGCATTTAGAAGTCTAATGCTTTTATTTCAATGGGAAATAAATTTTTAGGAAGATTGCAGCTCACATGTTCTTGTGATTTTTACTGGGGTATGCTGTGTTCATATAATTATCCATGATAGTGTTATTTGCCTTTGTTTTGATGAGACTGTTATTACCTGCAGGTCAAAAGTTGATCCTACTGTTATTTCCTTTCTGTCTGATACCCCAACTAATTTTGGAGTGAGGAAGAGCATATGCAGCAGGTGGGCTGTGTTTCTAATAATTAGTTTTCTTAAGCATGTTATAAAGAGCCCTGCCAAGAAAATATCATTGTCGCATTCTGAGCCCAGCTGGCACCGTATTGGAGCCTGGAGAGGGGAGGAGAGAACAGCAGACTGAGCCATGTTCATCTGTGGAGTCTGTCAGCCAAATTCACCTGTAGGTGATTTTGGCTCTCCCTGTGCTCTAGAAAATGTTTTTGCCTGGGATTTTGTGCAAGAAAATAGAGGTCATCCATTGTGCACAACTTGCACTGTGAACGTGCACGATCATTTTTTCCCTCCAAATGAAGTCCTTAGGAAACTATCAAACATAGTTTCACTTGAATAAGGAGCTCTTGAGGTTGAGATGAGCTGTACAACTCAGTTCTCTCACTCAGTTGCTAGGGTGTATGGGCACCCAGATCGAGAACATGCTGATAGACAACAAAGTCTGAACAAAAGCTCTCTAAGCCTTCCTTTCCCAGCTTTCCAAGCCAGAAACTGATAAGAGATGGTTAAGAGCAATAGCAGTAGGGGTGCAGTATGTGTCTGTGCTTTGGCAGTAAGTCCGATTTCACAGTCTCTAGATCAAAAATGCCTCAGCCACGTAATGCAGAGTGCTGACATGGTATGAACTCACACTAGCACTTCAAATCTGTTCCAAAACGTTGAGGGGTTAGTATTTCAACTGATTGCCTTACTATCGGATCAAGTTGTTGTCTGTCTTCCTACAGCAAGCATAAACTCCATGTGCTTTGGCTAATCAAATGGAAATATGACCTTGGACCCGTTCCTCAACTGAATAAAATTCATATTGCTGAGTTAAATTTGTCAGGCAGTGCACTGGCTGTGCAGTACCAGTGTAAGTGTTCCCCTCCCTTCTTCTGTAGAAATGGGAAGGCAGCAAGGCTGGAATGGTTTTCCTTAGCACTTTTCCAAAGATTGCGGAACTGTTTTGGCTGGACAACTCAAATAAATTCAGTTTTATGAAACATGGAAAAGTTCAGAAAGGCTACATGCATTTGAAAAGAGCCAGGTAATCCTGTCAGCCTTGGGTCCTACAGAGCAGGTCAGTCCCAGAATATACATTGCTCTTCAGGTAGCCATGATTAGCAGGGGGGTGGTATGGCACTTGGCTAATTTTAAATCTTCATGCTAAGTAAACTCAGTCATACAGGTGAGCTTCTTTTCTCCAAATTAAGTATGACTGACTGGTGGGAAAAAATAATCTGTTTTTTAAGGCTTTTTAGACTTTTCTTGGGCTTTGTCAGAAGCACCTTCTACCTCTTTGTAACATTGCTTTGATGGGAGCTTGATGTAGAAAATGCTAATGTCCTCAGTAAAAGCATCTCTTTAATGTGTCATATATCTTGGATACATATAATTTCTGTAGCATAGTGCTATAGTCTGCTGACAGCCTCTGAAAAAAAGGATGGATGTTGCCCTTTCCTACCCAGTAGGGTAACGTCGAAAATGTTGCCAGGATGCAGCCACCTACCTCAAACTATTGCTAGAGGCACTTTAGCAGCAAGGTCCATTTGTGTAGTAAAAGCTCTGAGGTGAATTTAATACACATGAAGCACTGATTTCCCCAGGGAAAGCAGAAAAAAGATCAGAGAAGATAATCAGAGAATCTGAAGGCTGCAGGAGGACAAACAGGTGTTGTCTGTGCCGTGTTGCCTCCCACTTTGCATCTTAGTCTGGAGGATACATTATTTTCTGCTTTGACATTCAGGTCTTTTTCTTCAGGAAGACTATTTTTTTAGTATTTTTTTTAGTGAAGTCTGAGTCCTGATGCATGAGCTAAAAGCCATCTGTGTGCTTTTTTTTTTTTTTTCCTTTTTGGGTGTTACTGTTCCAACTGACTCTGCTGCCCATGGTTACCAAAAGGCTAAACAAAAAAGTAAAAAAATGGAAATACCCTTTGGGAAAGGGAACATGCAGTCAGTCACCTCAAGGTCATTTAAAGTACAATGGGCTTATGCACTGGTGCAGGTTGAACTGATTTGTTTCATTAATCAAAACTCATACTCTGTTTGCAAAGAATAATTGACATTAGCAGATCCTATATTACTTAGGAATCCAATATTAACCTCGTTGTTTAATTATCCTGAGTTTTAAAGTCAGAAAATAAGCCTTTGCTTATTCAGTAGCAACAGTGTGTCTTTTATTAACAGAGCAAACATTTTGTTATATAGGACAGATTTTGTATTTTTAGTAGTGAAATAAATACCAAGTTATTGTGACTGATTTGGTAGGGGATGATGTCAGATTCTAAAATGGAGCTGCACTCTGAGGAAATCTTTGTGCACATTAATGGGGGGAACCAGAAAGAAAAAATTCAACATTAGAACAATATTTTCAAAAGAAAGAGTATGTTTTTATTTCCTGTTTAAGAGCAGGAAAAGAGAGGGTTCAGGGTAGAGAGGATGTGTTGGGGGAAGGAATGTATTAGGCACTGGCTAAAAATGGAAAACTGAAGGCAACAGAGAGTTGTGTTGCTGTGTACTTAAAGGATGTTAGGCATGGTTAAATTTTTCTCTATGAAGATAAATGCAAAAATATTTGATCATGATCTAGCAATTGCAAGTTGTGGCTGCTGCTTATCCTGCAGATTTGTTACCACCAATGCTCTCCCCTGGCATCTGTATTCACCGGTGTTTCTGCAAATGTGCAAGTAGCAGCTCATGGGATGAGCTTTGTGGTTTGTTTGCTCAATGCCTGGTAGAATGTGGCTTTGATCTGTGAGGCGTCCATAAATATTGCTGCAGCACACATGGCTGGAATGTCCTAGTCCACTCTTTCTGTCTTCCTGATGCTAAGTGTTAGTGGAAATCCTGGTGGAGTCAAAGGTATCGCTCAGTTTAACTAAGAAGGCAAAAGCATCTTTGCCTGAATTTCATTCTTAATTGAAGATGTCTTCTACAGCAGGATTGCCTAGTTTGTGTCCTGTGTGATTGTCCTACCCTACCAGGGTAATTTATTCCTCCTATTCTTTCCATAGTCTGATTAAATGGCTTATTTCAGTGAAAGTGGGCACCTTCCTCTAACCACCATCTTCCTCCTGGGGACTCCTTCCCTCAGTGCTTGAGGAACATTCAGCCAGTTTTGCTGGGGTGAAATGAGTTTAGGAAAGGTCCCAGCTGGAGGGAGGCAATCCATGTTCCCTGTGTAGGTCTCAGGAGCAACTGCAAAGGTGGTAGCTGACAAATGGATTATGAATTGCTCTTTTGCTTGCAGCAGCTGAGTCCTTCCCTTTGTTCTTGGGCAACTGCTAGATAAGGAGCTGGCTGCCCTACAGTTCCATCATGGACATGCATGTTGGGTTTTCTGACAAAGGATGGTGACCAGGGTGAATGTTCAGAAAAGCCACAGTAGGCAGGTGCAAGGACTTTTTGGTCATGGCATGGAAAAAATGCTGTGGTGCTGTCCTTCTCCATGTTCCCAGTGCCTTGAATTAACCAGATTGGTACTATACCATCCTAGAGGATGTTGTTTTGGGATGGTAATTGGCCTCGGGAATTCGGTTGATGAGAGAATCTTCTAGCAGGAGAGTTGATCCAAATGAGTAGCACAGCGGTGCCCTTTCTGCACAGCACTGTAAAAACAGAGTAGCACACAGCCATGCTCTGACTCACCTTGCTGTCTACTTAGTCAAAGAGTCCCAGGACAAAGGAAGAGGGTTTTTTTGCCTCTAAATCTGTTAATTTATGGGCTAAATCTGTTATAATGGGCTTCCATTCCCCATTTTCAGCTGTCCGTCTTGCCACGGTCCCCCAGTGTTTAATTTTCCTGAATAAACACACCCTTTCAAATGGAGTTTGCTTGTCTGCTCTTTGACCCAACTGGTTTTCAGTAAACTTTGTAGCTAAAAAAATTTAACTACTACCTGGTATGTTTTGGTTCTCCTTTTCACAGATTGTATCAGTCAGGAAAAGCAATACTTGGTCTTTCTGTCGCAGTTGTGTTGCCCTGACAGAACCCATTTTGACTGAAAGTGCTAAGAATATCTTGCTTTTCCTGCTACTGCTCTGCATTTTTCCGGTACTGCAGAGGTTTTTACTGAAAGCTTAACCAACTTCTCCTCCTCTGTTTGCTGTGTTAGGTCAGGGTGCCACCAATAATTTCAAAGTAGCTTTGGCGTGTTTCCAGTATTAGCTGGCTGTTCACTTCAGGATTCAGCCTCAGCACCTCTGCATTGTTGACCTCTGAAGCTATTGATTTCTGTAGCTGGAGTATATTCAAGTTGCTGAAGGAGAAATCTGCTTTCCCTTATCAGCAAAAGATGTTTGGTCCTTCTGTAAGCTGTGTTTTAAATTTGGGGGTTTACTGCAGGAAAATGTTGTAGGTAGTGTTTGTTTATTAATAGCATCTTGTTTGTTATTTTCTCTCTGGATGCTTAATAAAAAGTATCCAGATATTTATTTTTTTTTACAGATGATAAACTTAGGCACAAATCCATTCATCCGGTGGCAGAGTTCAGAGAGGTTTTACAGAACCTCCTGATTTTCATCCTTCTCCACATCAGATAGATGCATTCCTCACATCTGGGGGGATAATCAGGGGCATCTGGAAAAGCTTGTGCAAAAGAGCAATGTGTTCTCCCTCCCTCCCACCCTAAATGGAAGAGGACATACTTCTCCAGGCAGTACTGACTAAGAAGAAAAGTGCCTTTTTCTTTGGGAACACAGGAGTTCTTTGTTGCCAAACTTCAGTTGGGCTTGTGTTCTAGCCTTTTCTTTTCTTACTCACTTTTAATGGTATCTAGCCAGTGAGTGCTGTTTCCCATGCTTGGAAAATATAATTAAAGACACCTGTACATCATAGACAGTATAGAATCACTTCCATCATTCTTCGCATATTATGAATTGTTGATGAATTCTCAGCAGTGATTTGGCTCAGGAGGAGCAAAATGTGTCTGATTTCACTGGCCTTCTCATTTGCACCAAGTCTGCTTCACACTGTTCTGCTAAAAGAGGCCTTAAATTAACAGCAAAATTTGTTTACTGCCACTACTAAGTTTCTCAGTTATGTGGTTTTGTGGGGCAGCTTCAATGGCTGTGGTCTCGGAAGTCTGAGAAAAATGGGCAGCTGCTGATCTTGCAGTTGTATGTTTGTCTGTATACCTGTAGGATGAAGGGCAATATTATTCCCTGAAGTATTCCCATCAGCTGAAAGAAAGCTAAACAAAGTCAGCTTTTATGAAAACTGCAAATATGAAATCTGAATGTGTGTTTTGGTCTTTAAAAAAAAATACTGCTGCCAAACGAAGCTATAAATTTTATTTTGTCTAAACCAAATGAAAGGTTCAGTCTTCCCAAGATGAGACATTATGCTTTTTAATTCTCTTCTGAGACTTGAAGGCTCATACAACTAGTTTAATTTCTCCCTCTGGAGCTTGTTATCCATCAGTTAAATAGATTGATACAAACTGCTGTTTCCTGATCCTGATCTTTACTAGTTTTATTTTCTAATTAACTAAATCTTTTTCTTTTTATTCTCTTTCTTTTATTTTTTCTTACTCTACCCATCTTTCCCATAGAAATGATCCTTTTTATGATCAAGAAATAGTCTTAGTTTTTGTGTTACAAAGAATTACTTTCATAATTATTAAACAAAGTGCATGTGTGTAGGGGGGAGTGAGAGAGTCTTTGTGTCTTATTTGTGGACTTGCATGTATTTTTTTTTCATATACTGTATCATCAGGTGTTTCTTGCAGGTTCAGATGGAGAGACTGTGTCTACTGTAGTTGTGCCAGCTTCCCTGCTAAATGTTTGGCAGAGAAAGGTGTAAAACCCTGTTCACGAACAGTGAAAACCAAGACCTAAAGATAAATTCCCTTAGTGACCAGATTTTACATTTCCTCCCCGTCCACTGCATTTCTCTCATTGTGAACTCCAACTTCCTGAACAAAATTTTACTGAAGTAGAGTTTTATTGTAGAGAAAATGGTATTTTTTTTAAGTTTTTCTGCCTAATAAGGGGCTTGGTTTATAAGGATATTTATTCTAATTTGATATTGTTGAGCACTAAATGGGTAACTTGGAAATCAGAAAAAACAAGTCAGGCATTAGTCTGCACACAATCACCTCAGATTTATTTATGGTTGGTGCACCTCTGCTCTTCCAGGTCTTTGGTTCATTGCTATAGACTGCTATAGAGCAGGAGTCCTCTACTCTATAAGCTGATTTATTTATTTTTTTCAACTGAGAATATGTTTACAGCATACACACAGCCACTCAGATTTGACAATTTTCTTCCCATAAATCCTTGCTCACTCTCTCCAGCAACTGTAAAAGGTCTTTGCTGTTCTTTTCCCTGCTCTTAATTTGCATTTGAATGTCTGACTTCCAGGTGTCATCCCTTCCCCTGTTGTTGGCAATACAGACTTACTTGTGGAGTGGCTACTTACGAAAATCAACATGAAGGTTTTCATTTCAGTGGCATAAAAATTCCTCCTGTCCATGCTGAAAGTCATGTTGCTTTTTTGAGAGCTCTGCAGGTATGCAGGAAAAAGGTGAATGCTGTGTACAAGGTGTGCCTTTCAACAAAATGGGACATTAAAATCAATCCCTGAAGCCTGAATTTTACATTATTTCCTACTGAATATTAGTTGGAGTCTGCATAGAATAACTTTGCTCATGTGTCCCAGCCAGCTTTTCAGACAAACTAAAGAAGATTCCCTTGATCAATGTGCCACATTTCACAGCAAGTTCAGCAGTGTGGTGGATGCCCTTGACACTGCAGGCACAGGAGAATTCTCTGTGCTGTACATGCTCAGGTATTTGCAGAATGGGCTTTAGCTGAGTAAATCTTTTAATGTATTTATTTTCATTGTGAACTGTGCTTTTGCTGTATTGTCAGCAAGGTGGATCATGAGGAACCATTGGCATTGCTGCTGAGTTTGGCACTGGTGGAGGTTGAGTGACACTTGTGATTTACAGCCCCTTTTGAAAGAAATTTGTCATGAGATACCAAAATCAATCGCTAGCATTACATCAAATGTCAGATTCTGGTTCCTTGATACATACTTTTGTACTGGAATTGCTGATGTATTTTGCTTAGTTTGGTTTTAAAGTAAACCATGTTCTGGTATGTGGAAATAGAATACAATACGTATTCAATCTCTTTGGCCAAAATCAGCTGGAATTGCTTCATGTTTCTTCTTACCAGCACAAAAAGGAGTTAATAAGTACATAGCTGTAAACAAAAAAGAAAGCAAAATGTTTGGCAGCTGAGTTGTGACCTGTATGTCAACATGAATGAACACTTGTAAAGGTTGTGCTTTTACAAAATCCAACCATTTTTTCTTTTTTTCTTTTTTTTTTTTTTTAGATAAAACCTAACCAACTAATAAAATCTAAGCTGTGTGGCTATGAGAACTACTCCAAATGAGTATGTTTCCTCCAGCTTCTAAAATCAAGCATATATCGGAGTTGCTATTTTTAGGTTTAATTTTAACAAATAGGTTTCTCTTTACAAAATGTTTTGCATCTGTTGCATTGGTGGCATTCTCTAATTTCTGTGAACTGCCTGTTCTACCATAAAATACAGACCACGTATATAGAGTAGGAATGTACTATAGTCTTTACAGGTTTAGATGAACCCCAGTAAGAAACAGCATTGACAAAACCTAACAAAAATACCTGTAGACCAGTTACCTCATGATAGCTATGGCTAGGATACAAGGCTTTTAGATTCCTGATACCCAAAAGTATTATTCACTCTTGGCTTCCCCAAGAGTACAAGAAGAGGGGAACTATAAATCATACCTTGCAAAACTCAGTCAGGCTTTGATGCTTCAAATTTGCCAAGTTCATCTTACTATGGAGCAGCTGTTTCATATGCTAAAATAAATAGTAAAAATTAAGGTTTTGAACATATAGGGGTGGAATATAGGGCAAAAAGAGGCAGTAGAGGTTGTTCCAGTACGTGTAGCTCTGTAGAGGCAGTTAATTCCCTGGTGTGTGGTGGGAAGCATTGTTATTCTTTTAAACATGCTGCATGTGATCAATGTTTGAATTAAACCACTTTGACAAGGAGAAGCAAAGTCTTCCCTCATTTTGGGGGACTGTGGTGTATATGTCACCCACCATACTCATTCTCATCAGCTTGTATGGTTTTAGGGCGGCAGGGCACATGGGCTTGTATTTATTTGTTTTGCAGGTGAGTATGCTTTAGCATCTTACAGGGAAATAAGCAATGGGTCCAGATATAATAAAGGTCTTGTGCCTTCCAGTTCTGCTCTTCCCAGAGCGTGGCTGCAGATCCCACGGGGCCATCTCCTTCAATGGGAACAAGTCAAACCATCTTTAAATCTGGTGGTTTATTCCTGCAGTTGTTTACTTCTAAAGATACAGCTTACAAGACATGTAAACTGGAGGGAATTACATTAGCAAACTGAGAAATCCATATAGTTAGCAGTGCTGTGGTTGACTGGTTTGTCGTCTTGGCTTGCAGCGTTGTGATATTCAAACTGTCAGCCACATCTAAGTTGGATTTAAATGAAAATGACTCCAAACTGGCATGTAAAATTCAATTAAATCACCGTGTCAGGTCCTGTGTTTGCATTCTGAAGATTGTGACTAAAATAGGTGTTAATGCTATTTATTATTACAGAATAATGAAATTTCTGGGGTCAGTTTCCTGGTGGAAGATAAACAACAAAGATACAATTATAATGAAGCCTTATTCTGAAATGCAAAGCAGGTGCTGCTGTATCCAGCAGAAAATTAAGTTAGTCAATAAACTAATTTGATATTCTAAATTCTGAGTAGAGGCTATGCACTGGGCAGATTTAATGCAGTTTGAAAGATAGTGTAAATTATTAATATAATAACTGGACTGAATATCTCCATCCATTCATTCATCCTGTAAGCGGGGGAGTTTCTCCTAAATGTTTAACTAAAGTTGTAACAACTGGCTTATTTTTTTCCCTTTCCAGCCTGTAGGAGGAATAACTTCATTTATTTGTGTCAGTTTTATTTGTGTATAGAAATGTGTTCAAGGAATTCTATGCTGGAGAAATACACATAAGCCTTATGAGAAGCAGCTGAAGGAGCTGGGGTTGTTCAGTCTGGAGGAGGTTGAGGGGAGACCTTATCGCTCTCTACAACTGCCTGAAAGGAGGTTGTAGAGAGACAGGAATCAGTCGCTTCTCCCAAGTCACAGGCGATAGGACAAGAGGAACTGGCCTCCAGTTGCTCCAGGGAAGTTCAGATTGGACATCAGGAAAATTTTTACACAGAAAGGGTGATTAAGCATTGGAATGGGCTGCCCAGGGAAGTAGTTGAGGAGCCATCCCTGGAGGTATTTAAAAGATGGGTTGACATAGTGATGTGGTTTAGTGATGGGTTGTTGTTTTCTATCAGAGTTAGGTTGATGGTTGGACTAGATGATCTCAAAGGTCCCTAGACAATTCTATGATTCTATGTCAGTCTGTTGGTCACAGTACTAATAAATAATACAAGGCAAGCCCAGAGTCTGTGTAAGTTCTGTGTGCTGCATGACCTACATTTGGTGATGGATTTGTTTTGGTGTGATGAGTCCTTCATATAGACCTGGAACAAAATATCAGTGTAGAAACCCCAATTCCATTGTAGTGGTGGAGAGCAGAGAGAAGGGAGCTTGCAAGGCAAGTGGAAGTAGTTCCTTGAGGTATATGGCTTCATATAGTGATCCAGATCCTAAGTAGAGAAGAAAATGGATAAAACTGCCTTCCTTCCACTTTTGGCATGCTCATTCCTGCTTATGACTAGGTGCAGCCGTCGCGGTTCACAGAAGCGTCCACTGAAGTCTACTCCAACACAGGAGTTAGGAGCAGTTACTATGCTTCTTCCACCTTCCGGACTTCATGACAAAGAGGGTGAATGGTGTTTGGTCCACTGCATTGCAGCAATAAAACCTGGAGTTTCACAGATGAGTGAAATGAGTTAATGTGTGACAGGCAGGCTAAGGATCCATGTCTCACAGTGGTTAAGAAATCTCTAAACTGAAGAGAGAATGTGGTCCCATTTTCTTTCTCGTAGGTATTTCTTCACTCTGTTCTGACCAATCGGTATTATCTACCTGAGTAGTCTTTTACTTGGCAAATAATTCTGTGTATTTCTGCAGAAAAGTATTCTTTCTGATTGATCCCCTTACTCTTTTTTTTTTTTTTTTTCAGCATTGGGGTTGTCATCCACTTGCTGCCCTCCACATGAGTTTGAAGTTCTTGATCTCTCCTTTCCCCATTTTGCAGGTATGTATTTCATTCTTTGTAAACTATTCCTAGGATAAGCTATTCTGATTGCTGTGAATCTGGTATCTCAGAAATGTACCCAGATGGATGGTAGAAAAAAATTTAGTGAGCAGGCCAAAGAATCTGCTTAGAGGCAAGGTGAGAGAAAGATCAATTGAAAAGTGTTCACATGTGCTAAAGCACTGAATCTTTGCTGTCATGTCTAAATGCAACTGAATCTTCTTCTACTGTCACTGATTTTTATGTAATCCTCTGTTTTTCTGACATCACACCATATGAAGAGGACCTTTCAAATTTATGGACTTCAAGAAAATACAAGTCTAGTTTTACCAAGCTTCTCAGCTTCTTGCATCATCATATGGGAAGCTGCATTTGTCATAATGTTCCAGGACCCTTTAAAGCCAAAGTATTTCATCACGGCATCATTAAGACAGATTAATCTTGTTGGCTTTTGTCAGGTAAAAGCTAGAAAAGCTCTGTTTTGGCTGCTATGGTCTTTTTAGCCAGTCAGTCACGATATTCCTTTCTTTCCATGCATGAAATATTTTGTGCCTCTTTAGGTGCAGAGGTCATTTTGCACACTGGGTGTAGCTCCTAAAATGAGCCAGAGAGGAGGGGATATGAGCATGGGGGAACAGCTTCAGGAACTGTTAGGGAACCACTCCCAGCTAGTTAAAAAATTATTTCCATGTGAGCTAATACTATTCCTAAAGCTGTTAGTGGAAACAGAGTTCAGTATTATCAAACTACATTTGGAAAGGCTCTTTTACTCAGAGTAGAATTTTTATAACGTGGCTATTCTAGAAGCAAAGTGGAAGCTCTGGTTAGCTTTCAGTCTAGTTCCCAGAATGCTCTTACAGCTCTCAGGGTGTTTTCCCAGCTCTGTTAGCATCTGAATTGTAAGAACAAACCAAAGATTCAGATACAGTTGTACATGCCTTGTAATTTTCAGTGAGTTTTCTGAATAACTATAGTGAATGTTTCCCGCGTGGACAGTTTGTGTTTACATGTGTGTGTTGTGCTGAATGTGTTTTACGGAAAGCATTTGAGTACTGAATGCACATATATTTCACATAAAATCCTTTCTCAAGTTGCTTATGAGTTCACAGCAATGCAGCTTGAACTAGGACTGAAGAGTTTATGAATACCTGATGAACAGGGCAAAGATAAATCTGTATTTTTGTTCAAGTGGGCGTGTGTATAATGTGTGTACAATGTACACGTGCACATTGTTCAGCACAGGCACTGATTTTTGTAGGGAGCTAAGCACAAACAACTTTCACTGAAATCACTGACCACCATGAAAGATTGTATAAAACTATGCAACTTATCCATTTTAAAACTTGTTTTTCTTATATAAGATGGCCTGAACAGAGGTAAATGACAGGTGGAGAAGCATGTGGAGGTTGGGTTTTTTTGCTTGTTGGCAATGTTATTCATTTTAGACATGTCAGACAAATTAGAATATGGCTTTTTGGGATTTTTTGCTTTTTTTCTGGAGGAGCTTCAGAAGGTCTGAGTGAGGTTTATCATGAGCATATTTACTCTTATTCAGTCTAATTAAAACATGTACCTTTTTCTCCAAGCCCCTTCATTTAGTCCCTCTCTAGGTCTCCACAGACTGTGGAATTTTCCAGTGCAGACAGGGCTGTTGTTTTGAATGTAAAACAGTCTGGGAAAAACACACCCCATTTTCAGTGGCTTTTCTCCATGATGAATAAATCCATAGAGGAGAACAAGCTTATGCTTTTCCTTTCCATACTTTTCTGAAGCATTAAACACAACCTTCAGTGCCAACAGGCAACCAAACCCCCTGTATCTGGGTTAGGGGGATGCTTAGAAAACAATTTTTAGAAGTGATCCTTTTGCAAAGTTCTCCTGCCTAAATAACAGCTATTTTTTATCTTGCATCTTATCTGACATCTCTAGTCAGTGAATCTTCCTAAGAACAGTTTGTGTGCTAAACAGCCCCTTTACATATATACATACTGCTAGAGTAGACAGCCACCAAACTTGGTGCTTCCAGAAACTTGATGCTTTGTAGGTGACTCTGTAGAAATAACAGAGCAAATAACAACCTGAAGCAGAAATGAGATACATCATTTTGAGTAGGTGTTAGGCTGAAGTACTATAAAATGAGGGAAAGTCACTACTTAATCTGAGTTTGTGCCCTTGTGTGCTTCTGCCTGAAGTCAATTCAAGCCTTCAAATAAAATAATTGGATATAAAACACAGAGAGGAGTTTATTCTGTAACAAGTGTATACTTTCTGAACACACCAGTGAATCCTGCGTTGTTAGTAAACTGGTTTTAGTTGAATGCTTGGTTAGAAAATGTGGAAGGACTGCGTTTGGAAAGAACAGGGAAGAGAAAAGTACATTGCAGGTGTTTATTTCTGTTTTTTTTTTCTTTTCTTGCTATGCATAATTTGTAGGAAAACTGCAGCAGAGTATTGTCCTTTCTCCCTTCTCCCCCAAACTGGAGCTGAAGATTGTGTTTTGCTAGCCACTAACCATTCTGTACTTTCCTCTGATGCTCTGCCCTGGCCCACGCAGGACTGGCTGGCAGCAGCTACTCATCTCCCAGGAGAGAAGTAACTGTATCAGGAAGCTGGAAAATGTGGGGGCAAAATCACCTTGCTATCATTTTCTGGCATTTTTTAACAGGTTTCTAAAGAGGTCAGGCTGATTGGGCTCTTAGAGAAGCCCCAAACAAACAAAACTCCAAATCCACCAAAACCAAACAAAACCAAAATACCCCAAGCAACCCTGCACATGTATTATGAGAGGAAGGAGTCTGTGTGCTGTGTGATGAGGGCTAGACTTAAAATACTGTGAGGGGGACATCCCCAATCAGATTTTGTAAGCAGGGCCTTCAAAAGTAGGGGAGGCCAGGATAGGGTACCAAAAAGGAGTACCTAAAGTTCAAACTAAATTTACTCCTGTCTAAATATTTGGAAACATCAGGTTTACTGTCTCTTGGTGTCTCTGTGTGTGTGCATGTGTTGTAATCTTTTTTTTTCTATTATAATCTTAAGAGAGAAAGACAGAAAACTTACAGTTTAGCTGTCAACTATGGACTTCAAAGGTACTATTTCTACATGGGATGTTTAAGGCTTTGAATACCACCGCATCACTGAGGGTCATTACTAGAATCTGAATACTGCAAACAGAAAATGAAATTGCACCTTCCATCCTATTTTTCTGCTTTCTCTTAAGCACCTTTAGTTTTTGAGAATTCTGATATGCAAGGTGTAATCCATCACTGATTGTTGTCAAGTGTGGGATTTTCTTTTACCATGTTCTCAACAGTGTCAAAAGTATGGCCTGTTTTCTTTCAGCATATTCAGATACTAAGTCCATCATGGCCTGGTTTGTTTCAGCATATTCAGATACTAAGTCCAATAAAATGCAAAGTCTTGTTAAAGTTTCCATTATGGAAATAAGGTTGATTTTCTAAACCTAAAAAAAATGGTTATGGTCTCCTTTCCATGACTGCTTTCTGTTAACACTTCCAGGTTTCTGCCCTTCAAATGTTTTTAAAATTTGAAGAGAAATCAGAATGAGAAAAATTCTGAGATAGATTTTCTCTGGTTTTTTTGTACAAATGTTATGCAGTTGTTTAAACTGCGATGACGAAACCATGATTTCAAAGGTGGAAGATACCCCAGGAGTTTGGAAGTAGAGAAAACTATGCGTGTTAATTTTTTCCATTTCCTTACAGGAAAATCTTCTGGAACTGAAGTCTACACAGAAGACTTGAGTGCAGACAGAAGCTTCAGCAGTAATACAGTAGACTCAGTGTAAACTTTTTACTCCAGTTAAAACCTCCCAGTGGAGCAAGTTGTAGCTGCACCCAGATTTGTCACTAAAATTCAGATCATGGGCCATCATTAACACTCCAGGGATACATTGCCTAAAACTCAGTTTAGACACAGCTCCTTTAGAAAGACAACCACTGAGCTGCCATTTAGTTCTCAGTATCATTTGTGGCTCTGGGGTATGTGATTAAAAGAGAAACACCTTCATTCTCTAACTAATTGATATAAAGGATAACTCATTGTGGCCAGGAGTGGAATTTTGGAAAAGGAGAGAGGAAAAACAAGGACCCATTTAGTTTTCTGTTAAGAAGCCATGTAGTGATATTCAGAGAGGAAGACACAACAATTCCTATAAGCACTGAAAATAAGAAAAAAACAGTAACAAAAACTTAGTGTCACATTTTGTCTCAGCTCTGCTGATATCACTTTTTGTGTCATCTGCAGAAGCAGACAATGTAGTCGTGTAAATGTGCCTTTACATTATTACCGCTCGTTATAGGACATTTACCTAAACTTCCTGTGGAGTGGAGGTTCTGCAAGCTTCTGGGTTGGTTTTGGTGTAGCTGGTTTGCATGGATTTTAAGGGAAAGAGATGATGTTTAAAAAAGAAGTATATGCAAAATGTGAGTATTTTGGGGGAAATGACAAAGTGTGAATCTGTGGGACAGCAGACTTCTTAGTGGAACTGAGTTAGCCCCATCTACGCTAGCAGGCAGTTCACTAGAAGGTATGAGCAATGGTGAGGACAGGATTTTCAGGCTGGTGATGGCAGGTACCACACATCCAGTGTTCCAGTCGGTGTCAGTGTTTTTCAGCTTGAGGGAAAATGTAGCCTGATACAAACTGAACTAGGGTTGAGGCACTCAAATGGGAAGGGTTTTTATAATCAGTCTATTTCATGGAACGAAAGGAGAAGACCTACTGTGACATGCTGGGATATATGTTGTTAATTGCTCGTCATAACAATTCCATTTCTTCAGCAAGATCTCTCTTTTCCCTTATCTCCTCTCCCTATGAAATGATCTTGTCAATATGGAGAAAGCAACCCTAAGGAATCTGTAATTTAATGAAAAATTGCTGTTGCCATGGCATAGGAGAGTTCTGATTTTATACTGGAAGAATTTCTCAGTCTTCATTTGCATTCCCTGATTCCCTGAACAGCTATATCAGCTGTTAGGATTTAAAAAATTAAAAATGCTCTATTATTAGGTAGAAATTAAAAGAAATAATCAGCTTAACACAAAACCCCCTCTTTCCTTGGCAGCTCACAGGAAAAGCATATTTGTATACTGTTAACATCCCAAATTGGCTTAAGTTAAAATACACTGGGGCAAGATTAAACCAGAGCAAAGACAGTGGAAAAAGAACTAATGTTTTCTTTTCACTGGGAACAATGTGACATTTCATCGGTTGTTGTTGTTAGCATGTTGTAGAAAAATACTGTGCTGAAGCCCACTATGCAGGCTGTTACAGTCTGAGAGACTCTTTAATATACATTTCTTGGCATCTGCTGAATTCCTGTGTTTACTTGACTGAAATGTTTGTACCAGGCTTCCTCTTGTTCCATCTTCAGCGTTTGAACAAGAGAGAATTTTTCCCCTCCTTTTTTTTTTTTTAATTCCTTGGTTTTTTAAGTGGATGTAATAAAGTTTTATAATCCTTATGAACTAATAGTAAGTGGGTTAAACTTAATATGAGAAGAGGCAAACGGCATCTACACCTCCTTTGCTGTTCCTAAGACACCTATTGCCATCATTCAGCATCCTCTGCTGCTATCATCTTGGGTATCTGCAGGATAGGTGCTGCAAACTGCACTGCAGCTCACCAGCTGATTTGGTGGGACATAGGGTTGTACAATCTGTCGTGCAACCACCAAGAGCATTGACCAGCTTTCATGCCCCAAATTAACAAAAGCCTAAAACCACAAAAGTTTGGCTCCTGCCCCTTTAAATATCCTGAACCAAATTTCAGGCAAGTGCAGCTCAGGAGCAAGAGTTTGGGTTCCCATTTTATTTTCATTGCAAAATATTTTAAGCTCTGAGTACAAGATGCAGGTGAGAAATCCAGGCCTTCCTGGGATGCCCAGCTTTAGGGTCATGCACACTGTCTGCCCTAACTTCTGTGCTTTCTTTGGTGCCCTCTCTCTTTCCTCTCCAGTGCAGTAATATTATTTTCATCTTTTCCTCATTCTTCCTTTCCCTTTCCAGAATATCCATTTCACTGTATATTTGACCCTCCAGCATTTTCACATCTGTGGTTGAAAAGAATGCAAGTCTCTAGAAGAAAGTCCAAGCACCAGTCTGGGCAGCAATCACTTCCAGGCACTCCTAAACTTTAAGGGAAGGTAGTCATCCCTGTGCTTTGTGGTCTGGGGCTGTCCCGACTGACATCATTGACCTTGGTTTGATGATTTCACTCCTGCGTGGGTTAACCCCCAAACCACTGTTTTGCAAACGAAGCTTGTTTTTCTCAGAAAGAGCCTTTTTGCCCTTAGCACGTGGCATACCACACAGTGTCCATAAACCAGGGTTAACATGGATTTCCTGTTTGGCCTAATCAAAACATAAATTATTCTTGGATTAGCATATATGGACAGCTATAAATAGTAAGTGAATGTATGTGTGTCACATATCTATCTTTTGGCATATACCAAAGCCAAGCATGAGCTTGGATTTTTGATGCTGGTTAGAGAAATGAAACTTCCCCAGGGAATCAATTCCTTGGTGAAAGAAGCCTTTTGGTAGAAGGCATTTTAAGTGGGATTATTGCTTTCCTTTGTAACACTGATGAAATCCTCCCAGGAATTACATGACAAGGTTTGGCAGTAAGAACACCCAAGTCGTGTCCAAGACTTTTGATCTCTCAGAATTATCTTCTGAGAGCCCTTCTTGATTACCTCTGCAAAAACAGGTTTAACTTTATGTTCTGCCTCCAAAGTCCTTCCTACCTTTTGCTATATAAGTAAATAAAATGGTTTTAGATAGGTAAATATAACCATTTCCAAAGAAAAAAAAAAAAAGCAGACTGTTGTGGGTGTCTGACCCTCCTTTTAGTCATTTTTCCATTTCTCAGTGAAGCAAACAAAACCATGTGAATCTCAAATACTCATGGGAACAGAGAAAGAGGGAGAGGCTGTTGCTGGGGTTTTTTTTTTGTGTTTTTTTTTTTTTTGGATGAAGGACTATGCCCAGAAACACTGAACAGAAAGAAGCTCCCATTGTGCACAAGCTGCACAGATGTGAAAAAAAAAACAGTCTGTCCTTTTAATATTACTGTAATAAATATGTGCATATATTTGGTATGTCTATAGTGTGCTGCTGCAAATTTGTTGTTTGACTCCTGGTAGCTCTCCAGGAAATGTGTTGGTACATTTGCGTCTCTTGTGCACATTGCTCAAGCTCAGAGCTGTTGCCTTATCAAGTAGAGGAGCATGAGGGTGAGTTTAGATTTGTTTGGGAAGCTGGTTCTGATGTGTCTTCCTCCTGTTTGGCTGGCATCACTTCTTGCTTACAGCGTTCTGCAAGGGAAATTCCCTTAGGAAGTAAGGATTTTATTGGACTAGTACTTCTCTTAAGTATATATAGAGGAAAATAACACTGGTAAAATCAGGTAGAAAAAAATAACTCCTTAAGAGCTCCAGCAGGCCTCCCTAAATATTATCACATGTTGTATAATATAGGGAATAATAAAAAGAAGTAGCGCTTATAGAGAAACATATTTTATATATGTTTTTGTTACCCACAAAGCCAGTATTATATTTGAAAAAAGGACCCTTGCATACAATGTCAGTTTTAGATTGGTACCTTTTATACTAGAGCACTAAATTTCATAGCTGTGTAATGCAGAAATATGATAATCAGCTGCTTAAATATTTGAATAACGAAAAGCTATTGATAAGATGGCAAGCCGTGTTCAAATACTATATGAAAAGTAGCAGAAAATCTGCAGGAAGTGTATAATTACACAATTTGTTAAGCCTTTGTATTTTGCATTGACGAGACATCATCTTGTGTATATATATGTTTGCAAACGAAATCAGATGTTCATCATTTGATGCTTCATTTGCTAATTATAATGTGGGACCCAATACAGCAATAAGCATCTACAGTGAATAGAGGCTGACTGAAGCTCGAGAGTAAGCTCTTTCTATGTTTGAATCTCACTTCTGGGTGGACATGATCCCATTTTTCTTTATTCTCTCTCCAAATTTTTTGACTCCCTGTTACAGTTCCAGCAGTCAATCTTAACTCTTGTAGCTTAGGTCTGAAACTCACCCCATGAGGAGTGTCAGGCTCTATCATAGCTGTTAGGCCACATTCTATTTTAGTGAGATGTTGAAGGTCAGTGTTGAATGGGTACATCAGATCTGCTTCAGGTTTTGACTGATAAGGGACAGGCAATAAGGAAAGAAATCCTCCTCTCACCTTCTCTCTCTGCTCGTAGATGAGCTCTGCACAAAACCTTTGGACTCCCACCTGCTTCCCTGGGCTGCCTATGCCTTTCCTCTCTGCTTCCTCTGAGGGGCTGTTCCCTCTGCCATCCTTAATGCTGTATTTCAGTCCCTGGCTTCAGAAGGGCCAGCTACCCAGATTGTTGTTTGTCCTATTAGCAGGGATGCAAAGAGAAGGAAATATACATGGTTTTGTTCTCTCACCTCCTTGAAAGTCCATTTGAAATAGTGTTTTTGATGTGGGACTGCTACAGTTTTCCTTCTTTCCCCAAGTTGCCTTTCATTTCCTTGCTAACCTTTTAATGTAACAATCCTGGAGATTTTATTTCTTGTTTTCAACAGGAGGGCTCTAGTACTGCTGGAAATGGAGATGCCCATGTTAATCAGAATGTGACTCTCAACAGCTGTCTCCACATCAAGATTCCTGGACTGCTGTGGACAATTTGGTCTAACTTGTGCCTTTGTAAGCAAAGAAAAGTTACTTTAGCTGGACAATCCAATGTGGGAGGGTAGAGCTGAGTGAGCTTTTGGTTATTTTATTAACATGCTCTTTAGTTTGGGTCCTCAGGAAACCTCCAATGACAATTTTCTTCAAGATGTCTCTGTCCAGGATAATACTATGATTAGAAACAAGGAAAGCGGGGTGGGGGGGAAGTTTTCTTACTGAAGCAAAGTGAAGGATACTTTTTATTTCCCCAACCTAAAGAATTTCTGGAAGAGTAACCCAAGATAGGACTTGGCAAGTACATATTATGCCCTCTGCCAAATAATAGCTAGAGATCTAGCAAATCTAGTTATTAAATGAGCTGAGCAGGAAGAGCCTGTTTGAAACTGCTTAGAAGTACCAGCACTGTGCTCGGCAGAGGACAAAAGACGTGGGGATTATGAACTGCAGACGCTGAGGCCTCATGTCAACCAAGTAAGGTCAGAGTCAACAGTGGACAGAGCAGAGTGGGAGAAGCAGGAGAGGGGAGACGAGTGTTGTTGAGGCTCATGTGCTGCTCTTGGCAATCGACCTACTCTCATTATTGTTACTTTGCTTGGCTTTTAGCTGATAAATAAAATACAGAGTAGCATCTAGAAACACAGACAGAAGAGGGCTCAACTACTGCCTAACTGCTGTGTGGTGCAGTTGCCACATAAGAGCTATCTTTTTGGAATTAAAATGGGAACCAGTGGCATTTTGTGGACTGGGACTAGCAGTAATTCTTTACAGTAATAGACCATTAATACAGTGGTTGAGGGAAGTATAAAGGCTTTAGTCCTAGGCAAATCCAGGGAATGGCATTTAGACAATCCAGAGAGTCTGTCTGGTCTGTAGCTGGACTGAACTGGCACCAGTTGCTAGAGCAGATTGCATAAGTGACCCAAAAGGGATGGCAGAGAATAGCTTTCCAACTCCCAAGAGCAGAGGGATCCTATTCAGGGAGGCTGTCTCAGCTGTCAGGGTAGTTCTTCCATGTCAGTGGACTGAAAAATGTCTGTATTTTTTCCCTTTGCAATTGAAAGCAAAAGCTGGCTTTTGAAAGATTACTTTAAAAGTGGAAGAGCTTCAGGCTTCTAAGGGCTTAATCTTCCAAAGTTTTAGTGGTGGCTCATAAAAGCTAGTTCTCTGCAAAGAGACACTGTGTAATTTGTGTCTTGCATCCTTCTCAAAGGTGAATGCTGACTCAATATGGAGGATAATTCACTCCCTATTTTAGGGCTGGGAAGGGTGCAACTTCACTTGATTCTGTAACTGTTCCATCTTTCTGTTTCAGTACTGGAGACAAAGTGCTGATTTTTCATACCAAAATCCTGTAGAGGCTCCATGGCCAGAAAGCTTTCCAGGAGCAGCGTGGCTGGGCTTTTCTGGTTTAGGTGTTCAGCAGCTTCTCTACCAGCTCTTCCCAGAAGGGCATTCATTTTCTGGCAGCGTGCTTGGCAAAAGGGGTGAGCCCTGACTGATTGAGCTCTGCTGGGGCTTGAAGAAAACAGGGGAGAGCAGCAGCTTGTATTCCTAAGGGTTTCTGGGGGAGTAGACCAGGAGAGGTCTCCCATATCTTTTTACAGCCTGCCTTGGCTTCCCTTTCTTGCCTGGTGAAGGAGGGCCTCCACATGCTTGGGGCTTGACTCCAAGCTCAGAGGTTGGGTTTGCAAATGGCTTTCAAACGTTAGCCAAAAATATTAGTCTGTGCATGTGTCTGTGGAGGCGTGGGGGAGGGAGTGTTGCTCCCTTGTGCAGTCGTACAGAACAAGCCACAATCTGGCGTGCTTTCGGTTATTAATAGCTAGAATATGGAAGTAGGACAAATATCCATCCTGATTTATCCTGACCTGAATAATCCGTATAGTCTTCGGGCCATAGACTAGCGATTCTGTCTCTAGCTGTCACATTCCTGAGTTTTAGGAAGTGATATCTGTGACCATTTTATGTCATGATGATCAGTGTCACATCAGAGGGAGAAACCTGCAGGCAGGCACTGAGTGTGTGAGCGCTGCTTGATTAGGGACGCGCTGGGGTGGGGATGCTGCTCGCTGTCACTCCAGAGGCGACCAGACGAAAGATCTGGAGGGAGAGGTCACCCTGGCCTGGGGCTGCTCTGCTGGGGAGGGGAGAGCATGAAAGATGCTCCAAGAGGCTGCCCAGAGGCGGAGGAGAGGAGTGGAAAAACCATGAGGCAACACTGAGGGAGGCAAGAGATGTTTGATTCAGGAGATGGGACGGGAGACAGAAAGAGGGAGAGATGTGCAAAAGCCAGTATCCCCGTGGCTAACCACTCCGAGGCAGCATCAGGGTCTTCTGTGGCAGCACAGGCTGATCCAGGAATATTGGGCTGTTGACATTCCAGGAATTAAAATGAAAATAGTGTGGTGAGACTCGAGAAGGGCTCTGCAATGCTACTGAAAGTTGGGCTTTTTTTCTCCTTTTTTGTTTCTAAAAGTCATGAACACACTGAATCCTGTATTTTTATTCTCTCGGCTTGCAACATGGTGTTTTTCACACCTATTTTTGAAATCACAGCAAATTTTTTAGCTGAATGTGCTGATTTGCCATTGTGGGCTACTTACATTCCTAGAATGTGAAGAGTGACAAATAGAAGGGCATTAGCTGTGATAAATCCAGCAAAAAGATGCCTAAGACACAAATCAGAAGTCCTCATTTGGTCAGGTTTCCCACTGACTTCCACACGAACTGGCATGATTCTGGAGTAAAGCATGTGAGCTGGAAGAATAGAGTGCACATTTGCATCCTGTTATTGTTCTAAGCATTATTCTCGTAACAATTTTCTTTTTCTGGATGGGCACTTAAAAAGGCAATAAATGCTACTGCTGATTGCGTTTTAGAAACTGCAAGCCTACTGGAACTTAGGCCTACTTACTAGGGGTAGAGTAAGTATATGGGGAAGCAACTCCTTACCCAGAAGTATTTAAAGCCTGATTTTAAATCAAGGCCAAAATGTAAGAAACAAGAGTAGCGTGAAATGAAGATGGCTGTGCTAAAAGTCTGCTGTTATTTAAGCTAGCTAATGGACAATCAGATAGCTTCAAATCATCTAACATTTTGTATGTGTGGTGATATGTTTCTGTTCTACTTTAACATGGATAAGTAAATACAAGAATGGTATGTATCCAGCTAATTTCTGGAACCACGGTGTTTGAGTAATACCTAGGGCCGATTAGTCCATTTGTAAGCACTGTGTTTCAGAGTGTCGATGATATTTTTGGGCCTTGAATGAAAGGTCCAAAATGACCTTTCCAAAATGGTCCATATGAAACCTCCCCCCATGCTGCAGTGAAGTAGCCACCGTTACACTCCTCCCAAGCCAAAGCAGGTGAGGAAGCAGCACAGGTCCCCTGGCTCTTCCCTCCAGCTCTCACACTCTTTCCTCACTGAGCGTGAGTCTCCATGCACACACACACCCTTGCACAAAGTTCTCATCCAGAATGAATGCAGCACAGCAAGACAAACATCCATCTCCTAAGACCAAGGACCACTACAGTGCTTCTACAAAAGGGGCTGGGATGGCACGCTTGTGTAGGCAGAGAGCTGAAGGTGGGCAGGTGAGGGCAGCCCCAGCCACTGTCTCTCCAGCGCCCAGCCCTTGCCTGGGAGCAGAGTTATGACAGCGTTCCCTTTCCTCTCACCGCTGGAGAAACCACAGGGCCCCAGGTCCTCGCCCAACTGAGGAGGCTGAGATTCCCACAAGTGAGGGAGAGAGAGCATGCCGGGACTTTCCTGTTTGCTTCTGAAAGGCGGATGCTGGCTGTCCGGGTGTTTCTCTGTGTGTCTGATGGGAAGCGTGAGCCAGCACTCGGGGCTCTGTGGCTTGGGCTTGTGGCGTTTGTGAGCCTGGTTCATCTGCAGTAAGTTGTTCTTGTCAGATTTCCAAGTAAACAGCAGACAGATACTTACCCCTTTGAGCTCTTAAGAGTTTGCCAAGAAAACTGTCTGAACTTTGAAAATTCTCCTTTTATTTTCTGCCTTCCTCACCCTGCCTCCGCCAACAGCAGGTCCCTCTTGTCAGGGGAGTGTCCTCCAGGCACAACACAGGGAAACGGAGGAGGGGAAATTCTCACCTCCAGAAATCCTGTTTGGCAAGACTGAGGGTGTCTGGATCTGGGAGAGGGACTGCAGCAGGGCAGACAGCAAGGTGCAGCTAGAACTCCTCTGAGAGACTCACCCTCAGAAGGAAGATCATTTCTCTGGAGAGAAGGGGGCAGGATAGAAGCGTGCACATAGTAACAGCCACTCTTGTTGACGGGTGAGAGCTCATTAAGCTGTCACAGCTCTATGGTAACAGCGTGTATGGCATCCACATCTAAAGCAAACACATGGGCTTTGATCAAGTTTGCTCTTATTACACCAGTGGAGTTCAGCCCAGCCCAGGCTCCTCGGGAGCTGGGGACTTTGCAGCTTGCAGAATGAGCCCTGTCTCTGCCTCTTCAGGGATGCTTTCATCAGGTTTCTTGTTGCTGTGCCCAGCCCCCTCTCCAGGGCTAATGCTGGAGGGTCAGCTTCACCATCCTCTGAAGCTACTTGCAGGCAGCAGCCTGGGTTTTAGGTTGCCTTCTCTGCCACAAGCCCTTTCACAGGGTTCTCAGCAGCCCTGCCCTAACACTGTACTCACCTGAGCACGCAGCGAGGCCTCTGTGATCTGTGGAAAGAGCAAGGACCTTCTGTTGAGTTGGTTTTGCATGATCCATACATGCCTTGGGCTGACATGGAGCCTGTTTATGACTTGGATAAAACATCAAGCTGCTGAAGTATCTGGTACATCTGCTTGTTTTCCTCTTGAAGAATTGAATTAAATTGCATAAAGCTAATTCTGCAATATTTAACATTACCCACACTCCAGAACATATAACACTTTTGCTTTGTGAAATGAGCAGCTCTGGAAGTGGTGTTTGAAGCCAGTTTTGTATCATGTTTTTAAGATGCTGAAAGCGAGGTACTTATTAATTACAAAATATAGTTGTTCTGGTCTGGTCTTTGAAAGGGGAGAGGACATCTGGCCTTTAGGCCTTTCTTTGGGGAAGAAATCATCCAGGTCTGTTGAATCAATGGGGTTTCTTCCATTGACTTTATACATTTTGGCTAATGTCCAGTCTGACCTCCCTCAGCTTCTGTCTGGGTGTTTGAACAGTTAGATCATCTTTGGCAGCTAATAATTTTTTTTTAATTTATTTATTTTTTATACCAGAGTGAGTATCAGTGTTCAGCAGGTTAGCAAAACACAAGCTGATGTTACCACAAAGAAAGCATTGCTGTTTACTTTTCAAAACCCAGTCTTGAATTTCTTCTCATCTTGGGGAACAGCACAGTAAATGATGCAGGGGAACAGAGGCACGGTTCAAATACATCCTGACAGTGAGTAGCTCTGTAAATACAGATGTTGTAGGAAATAATCTTTGTGAAGGACCACAGGGGGGTTTCATTTTTTATATACCATGCAGGTCACATCCTTAATGAAAGTGCAATTTTTCTTGTAATTTGTAAAACTTACAACTTCTTCCCCAGACACATGCTTTCCTTTCTTCCTGCAGTCTCCTTGGTCCAGGTGTGTGAGGTCTCTGTGCCACAGATGTTTTCTACTCATGGAGCAATTCCTATTGGCTCCAGGTCAGGTGCTGGTTCTGGTGATGTCCATCTCCTGCTCATGTCTTTTTCCTTGGAAGATGACCATGTGAGGAAGCTAGCCTGCAACTGAAGGTGTGTAAACAGTTGATAGAGCTGCAGTGGCAGGCTTTAGTGTGGTTTGTTGAGGTGGGACTCAGCCAGCCTAAAGAATGTGCTGAGCTGAACACATCCTTGTTCCCTGTTGTAACATACAGTGTGTACCATGCTGACAATCATTTGTTTTTTAGCATTGGTAATCACCAATATGTTCTTTTAAGTGAGATTCATAGATGCTGATTACATTTGCTGCATAAATTACTTCATTATTAAAATCAGGTCATTTGAGCCCCAAAACCATTAACATGCAAACTATTAGCATAATTTCATAAGCTAATAAATCAAGCACAGGAAAAGAATTAAGCGGTTCCTAGTGATAAGTGTTTCTTCAGAGATTAAGAAACACAATTTTCTTATGCATATATTAACATTTTAAAAGTGAATTCATGCAAAAGCAATTTTTCTGCATATATAAAACTTATGTTTAATAATCTTTATATTCAGCCTGCAGAGCTGTTTCAAAATTAATGTTTTCTTTTTTTTTCTCAGATCACTGTGCAGGAATTTGACATTGAACCAGCTAGCCTATTTTGATTCTACCTGTAAAATTCTTTATGCCTTTATTTATAAGTCAAAGTTAAGAAGTAAAACAAGCCAAGATATGATTTAGAAGAAAAATAGCTGGGGTTCATCTTAGATAATGAACTGTTCATCCAAGGTAAATTCTGTATTCTTAATCTTAAGCATACCAATGAAATTGTAATTATCTCCATAATTGCAATCTAGAACTGTGGTTGTCGTCTTATTAAAGTGGTGCATTAAAATTGATTTAATTCCTGTTTCTTATGTAATAGAATGTAATATTGGCCAGAATAATGCAGAGATAGGCTCCTCTATTCACTTTACTGGCTAGATTTACAAATAATATAGTAATACAACTGTAATTATTTGGATATGCAAAAGTTGCAGGGAAACAAAGAAAATTCCAATGTAAATGAAACTGTAACAAGCAACAGATGACAATGCCCAAGAATTTTACTATGTTACTAGACATCCATGATTTATTTACGTTTAGCTGGTTTTGTTTTCCAGCTCCTAACCTACTGTTTTGGTTTGTTTAATATATTTCTTTTTCAGTATGAGGCAACCAGTGACTGGCTCCAAGGAATAAGAAAATACAGTATTTTCAGAATGGTGCTCACCATACTGGGTATTTCGGGTCCCCTGGTTCCTACAGCAACACCACAGCCGCTTCCTTTTCGAGCCCACATGTGAAAAGACACACCAATAACTTTTAGCAATTGCTTGTGCTTGCTGTTCTTTAATGATTGGCTTGGCTAAGGTGGCACCACCCTGAGAACAGCCTCTTTGGGGAGGGTTGTTGCTGTCTGTCTCCCTGAACTGGTTCAGCGGACCCCCGCTGGCACTAGGCAAGAGGGGATGTGTGGGGACATCACTGGTTGCCAAGTCAGTTTTGCTGCAATTTGAAGCCACAACCTCAGCCCCAGGACTGCTGTCGTCCCAAGCACAGTGGGTAGTGTTCACCCAGGCTCAAACGAGGTAGCGGGACAGTGAGCAGACAGCCTGTGCAGAAGAAGAGGAAAAAAAGGAATGTATTGGAGTCACTGTTTTCATAGTAGTGTAGCCCATGTGGTGGGAGAGTGCGACCTGTGGCTCAGAAGACCAAGTATTAATTGCCAGAATAAGGACACGGCAGAGCACTGTTGATGTGCAGCTTTCCACACCTGTTATCCAAACCATTCTTGTTCTGTGCTCCTTCCTCACCTTTTTGCACATCAGGAAGTACAGGGATGATGTAAATTCCCCAAATTATTAGCATTCTCCCTACCTTTCCCCAGTTGGAGACTGAGTGCCTCATTCCTCAGTCATGGTCTCTTTTACATTCTTCTTTTTAAAGCAGATCTTCAATTACTGCTCCTCCTGGCAGGTCTTGAGCTTGTTTGGAGGCTGTGTGTTGCTTGTATATGCATAAATCATTTGTATCTGTTGAGGATTCTCGTGGACTGTGTTCCAGATATGCCTTCAGGAGAGTTTATCACAACTCCATTCCAGGTTGTAAACTCATTTTTCAATGTTTGTGTAACTAATTGCAGAGAAGAGATGATGTATCTAACACAGGGCAGGTGACAACATCCCTGAGAAATGGTATTTATGAGAATTTTCTAATCAAAGTGTGAGTAATTGGCATAGAATGGTTATGGAATATTTGGCAGTGTACTTTGCATATTGTTGAAGCTGAATATTCAAAAGGTGATTTGAAATCTTGTCTGGACAAACTAGCATGATTGGGGAGTTCTTGCAACATAACAGTCCCACTTGAAGTCAAATGGGGGGTACTGTGCAAATGCAAAACCTGACCTGATTGCTTTGTTCAGGTATAGTGGAATCCTGTTGAAGTCAAAGGCAGATTACTCACCTGAATAAAATTTCTGGGTCAGGTTCCACATTTGCATGAATGAATATGTGTAAAAACAAGAATTTGAATTTCCAGGATTCTGTAATAATTATTCTCAGGTAACACTGATATCTTCCCTTTTAAAATGCTAACGAATCTTTTTCATGTGGAACACCCAACATGAAGTACTTCACTCAGCCAGGCAGCATCCTAATTTTCAACAGTGTGTGAAGAGGAAGGTTCCTCCAGGCAGTGTTCATCACACCTACCCCAGGCTTCTGCTCTCGCTGTCTCTCCGAGGACTCTGTCCCTCTCCACGTGCTAGAGGGGAAATTTCAGAGATGTTTAGCAGGCAAACCAAAGGCATCCCTGCCCAGGTTCAACGAATGTTGCTCCAAGAGAACAAAGTAATTAATTTGAACCACAGAATTTATGTTTCATAGTTGGTTTTGTTCCCATTGCCGTTGTTAATACTGCCATCTTTTCTCTTTCAACCAATCTATCTGCTTTCTCTATAAACTGCGACCCCCTGGTGAAGCTGTAAGTTCAGCTTGGAAGTAACTTCTAGTATAAGCTAGTTTCTGGTGTGCCTGTTTATCAAGGCTCACTGAGTAGAGGAAAAGAATATTTTTTAAAAATCAGTCTTTGAATGATGTTTTATTCATTGCATTGAAAGCTTATTCACTTTCTGACTCACGAAGGGAGAAAATAGAGACAAGTGGACTGTGTCGTCTGTGTCTGGCAATTAGAGTGCTCATCAGTGGCAGGAGGATGAATGAAAAATGAAAGTTCAAATTCACCTCTAATGGATTCTCTTAATTCCAAAAACTGCTTTATATGGAGGGGCTGTACTTCATGCACACAGTTCAGAGCCGGGAAGGTCAGGAAGAGCCTGGCTGAGGCATTCAGTTTCCTTTCTGCATGTCCGCAGTGGCTGCTGTGCCATGTACCTCTATAGTCCATCCCAGGAGACATCCCTGTCCTCCATGGCTGCTTCTCAAGCACTACTGGCAGAAGGGAGACAGGCTGTCATCCTTGCTTCCGTGCAAGTGTGAGGGAGGAAATATTCTCCTGCATTTGAAGAAGAGTCCTTGGAAATCAGCATTCCTGCTCTGGGATGCTTACACCATAACAAACTCAACAACTTTCCTCCCTCTTTCCCAGGAATCCAAAATAACTTATGGAAATGCCAAACTATTGCAGATTTTCTTCCAGGAAAATGGTATATTGTCACAAGATCTTTCTAATGGCAACAGTGGGTACTGTTTCATTTTGGGTGGGGTTTTTTGTTTGTTTGTTTATGGGTTTTTTTTAAGATTTCTGTCTACAACAGAAAATGCTGCTTTATTTGTCTCCACCACAGAAAATTCTGGTGAGGAGGAAAAGCTGTGTAAGCAGCAGTGCTATAGTACTCCCCTAAGAAGTTCAAAAGTAGGCTCAAAATTGCAATTTTCCTCATTTTAAGATTATTAGTCTCCCAGTTAGTGACCCCATACAGCATTTTACTCAGAAGTAACTTACTTTAGATAGCTGAGATGGAAACTGAACCACTCCAGAGGTTATGGAGAGGAGTCACTTCCAAAGTCTGTTGGAACCTTCATGAAAATCTCTGTGGTCATTTCAGTAACTTGTTTTGTTACCAAATCAGCTCATTTATTAAACTAGCTACCCAGGTCAACCGTTGCTCCATTTCTGGCAAACATTACTTTAAGAACAAAACAAATGTATAGTACCTGTGGCTTAAAAAACCCAAAAATATCTACAAACACCAGGATATGTGAAAGTGTTTGCTGAGGACCAAAGCTTTTGTGTCAGAAAAGAGTTCAAGAAAACTAGGGAACACACAGTACTCTTGCTTTGTCATGGGTTGTCCATTGCAAATTTGAAATTATAATGTTGAAGGTGACTGTGGAGTTTGCATAATGCCTGCTGAAGATCTCTGATCTGATGTAAATGGTCTTGGATTATCAAAATCTGTTCCTCATTTTCATTATTGGGAGTGTGTGAACTGTGTGCACTGTTGAAGAGCAAGAACCAGTTCACACAAATGGTTCTCCCTTAGTTACACATCAGGAGTCGTATATCTTCTCCATTTTCCTATGTAATCTTAGATAGGACAATAAAGTTTGAATTTTTATTAATGCATTTGAACTTTTCAGATATCTCAAGATATCTGAAAAATTATAAGACTAAGAACACAGCTGAGTTTTTAAAGTTAATTTTATTTACATGGAATTCAGATGCTTACTTGAGACCTTAAAAATTTCTGGGAAATTTATGCAAAACAAAGTGAATTGCTATTTTATGGTACCATAATAGTCTGCTTGTGCTTTGTTTGCTGCTCTGTGAACCACTCACTGTGACTCATGGAAAACCTTTATCTATTTTATTGCAGGTGACCTCTGATTCCAGGTTCTTCCTTAAGAAAAAAATTAAGAAGTTTTTAATTGGAAGATTTTTAAGGTAAATTGCAAAGGACAAAGAATTGATGCATTAAGGCCAGAAATTGAGCCCACAGGAATTAGCTGAATGGCTGTAATAGATCTCCCGTAGAAGACGGGCAGTGTTGGTTATTCTTCATTTTTATGTGATGTGTGTTAGTTCCCATTTGTTTACTTGTCCATCATGTAGAGGCAAATTAAGCATAGTAGCATATATTTAGGATATTCTGGAAGTATGATTTCCTTTCAGAAATGAGCCTCCGAAACTTAGAGAAAAGTCTATATGTGGCTTGTATTTCAAATAAACAGATCCTTTGAAATTATTCTAACACTGTGTTTATAAACTGACCAATGTTTACAGTTACCAATGTTTACAATGTACTGATGTGTTAACATGCCATCCCTTTGTTTCAGCTGGCTCTCCAGGCATTTGGGACCCGTTTCTTAAACAAGGCACGTCCTCCTCACTTTCCCAACACCCCTGGAATATTCCAGGGATGTCATGCAGAGCATGGTGACAATTAGGTCTTGACACTGGGGCTTGGCTTGGAGCTGGCTGACATGGATCACTGGACTGTCTGGGTGTGCTAAGACAACAGGAATCTGACCCAGGAGAGAGAGACCTGGTGGTTTTCTGGTAGGTAGCCTTGCAGAAATGTCTTGATGGTGAGTGTCAAAGATAGGGAAAAGATGAAGGTGGGACAGCTCTACCAGTGGGGAGGAGGGAGCTGTCTTGTCACCTAGTGGTTAAGTCACTTGAAGGGGGACATAGAACTTCAGCTTTGCAGTGGTATCTGCTGTGTGGTTTTCCACGCCCAGCTTAGGTATGTACTGCTGGTAATACAAATTTCATGCTGTCTGTTGAAAAACTTGTTATCAGAATTGGGTATCAGCTTTGAAAGATTTAATGCTTAAATGAAAATATAAGATGTCTTTATCATGGCATCTTATGATGGCAGTATCGTGACAGATGAAGTCTTATCTTGCTCTACAGGCAAATATTACTGCAAAATAGAACTCAATTTAGGAAATCTGAAGAGAAGTTAGAGTAATGAACTTATTATAACTGATGTGTATGTAGTTTTACACTTTGGATTACAAAGATTTTGTTAAAGTGGACGTTGATCGGCTAACTTTATTTACCAGTGTGACATGTCCTTTCCTTCTCTTTGTCTTATACATGGAGAACTGCAGCATGGAACAGAAAACCTTTATTTCCAGGCACTTCTAAATATGGACAGTCAAGAAAGTTAAAGCAAATCAAGTTAAGGGATGTGAGTCCAACTTCCATAAATCAAAGGGTGTTAAAAGGCTTCTGTGTGGTTTAGTTCCTTCAGGTGTAGTGCAGCTGTAGACTTGCTCAAGGACTGAGCTCACTCACTGTTATTGATTGCTCTTAAACTTCATGAACTTTAGAGAAACTCCAAGAGTGAGACAACACAGGTTGAAATGTGTGTCTAATTAAACACTTAAGGAAAGAAAAGAATGTCTTACTGAATGACTTACCTAGGTATAGTTTGAAAGTACACAGCATTGCTGAGGCAAGGTGTCCTGCTGCAGTTGATGAAACTCCTAACAACAGTAGCACTAACCTTAAAAGTATCTTAGGAGCTGTATTCAATGTGGAAACCATAGACAAATCAGGGAACAAACTGCAGAGGTGCTTCCAAAGTAAGTAAACACATATTTTTAAATATTTTACAAATGTTTTACTAGTATTTGCTAAAATACTATCCTCAAGAAGGCTTAGGGGGAATCTTATGTGTGTAGATAAATGCCTGACAAGGTATCTTTGAGCCAGTCTCTCCACACTGGTATCCAGAGAAGGGACAAGATGCAATGGGCACAAAATGAAACAAAGGAAATTCCATATAAGCAGAAGAACAAACCTTTTACTCATGAGGTTGGTCAAACACTGGAACAGGCTGCCCAGAAGGTAATTGTGAAGTTAATTTTTGGAGCTAATTCAAGATGCAACTGTACATGGCCCTGTGCAACCTGCTGCTTTGTGGACCCTGCTTTGAGCAGGGAGTTGTAGTGATGATCTCCAGAGGTCCCTTCCCACCTCAGCCCTTCTGTGATCATGTGTAGACAAGATGCTGTTAGCAAACTGCTAGTGAAGAAATACAAGAAAAATTTCAATCTCGAAAATTTTCTCTGACATCATCTTATTTACAGAACTGAATTCTTTAAGATGGGGTTTTTATTATTGAGTTATCCTTTCTGTAATACAGTGAAAAGGGATGATTCAAATGTAAGTGGTCCTTTAAAATAGCAACAGGAAATTAAAATGTTATGCCAGCAATTTGTTTGTAGAATTCAGGTTCAGTTCTCAGTGGTCTGGACATTGATTTTATGTTTGCTCTGCAAGAAACATTCTTTCCAGATCTTCACTGATTTTTAATTTTGGATAATTTATGACATACTCCTTTTGACAATACTTACTCTCATCTTTTTTTTTCCCCCTTGCTAGTTCCAGTACACTGCAATATGTTAAAAATGGAATATAAGCATAAATGACTTCAGCCTTTTCAGTAGTCTTAGTATTTTGCCCATACTGGCTTGTTTGACATCTCTGTTCAAATGCTCTGAATTTGCTCTCTTGCTGAGCAATCCAGATGTTCAAACACCAGTTTAAGAAGAGCTGTATCCACTTAATGGAAGCATGCAAAGATCCAGAACTCTGGAAAGCAGCAGAACTTCTCTGATTTTGTCTACTGTCTATATTTATTGCTGTTCATTCGTCTGTGTGCCTTCCCTCCCACCCCAGCTGCCACCACGCAGATGGCATTTCCAGCAAAATAAACAGTTCAGATTCAGTATGCTATTTGTTGTCTGGAAATGTTAGCAGATGACAGGGAGAGGGGAGGAAGAAGAGGGCTAGCTCTGCATCTTTCAGTCAGGTTTTGCCCTGAATTCTACTCAATCACCACAGAGAGGTCCTGGTTATTACCAGTGTGGGAAGGGAGTGAGAAAGAGTTTGATACTGTGCATACAGTGACCTCTGATACATTCTGAGGCTTGCTGGATTTAAGTTTCCATACTATGCAGTTATTTACTTCTAACTCTATAACAGATTTAATTTATTAAAGGGCTGGGAAAAAAAAAAGAAAATAGTTTTTGTTTGCCCTAGAAACCAAGTGAAAACAATGAGGAAGAAGAATAAGGCATCCCTGCAAAGTTACTACTATTAAACCCAGACACAAAGTGGAACGTTTGCAGCATCTATGAACAGATGTCTAACGACAAGCAAACAAAACATTTATTCTTAAGTAATGATTTATTTCTGTTTTATTTTTTAAATGCCTTATATTCAGCCCTTTCATATTACTCATTTCTATACTCTCTTAGTACAAATACAAGCTTCTTTTAGCGTTGTTTGCTGGCCCGAATGTTACTGAGAGAAATGTGATGGTCTGGGGTGTGAAACAAGAATAGAGGAAAGGAGAGACATGGTAACTTTTTAGAGTAAAGTATTGCCATCAGGAATTCAACTTCCAGATGCTATTAACTTGCTAAACTTTCCTTCTGGGGGCTGAAATCTCCAGAACTATTGTGTGCCTCAGAGTGAAAAGTTTCAGACAAAACTATTTTGTTGAACAGGGCTAAGGGAAAAGCCTGCTGGTTTTGGCATCTTAAAAATATCTTTGCACCTGTTTTGCTGAGGAGCTGTAGTACCTCTGTGTGTTGCAACAAGGACTTGGTATTCTGCACACCTGACAGCAGGAGGTTTTTTGGCTGCCATGTGAAAATTCATTCAAAATACCACTCGGAGTACCAGCTTCTGAAAAATACCTGTTTATAAACACAAAGAAGGGTTTTTGCTGCCCAGCTGCGGCGGGATCACTGAGGCACCCGGGTCTGAGAGCAGAGACAGATGTCCTTTTCAGTGACTTGAGCTAGGGCACTTTAAGCAGGTATTGGCCCATCTGCTCGGTACTGCTCCCATATCTCAGATGTCATGGTTAATTATCTGAATGCTTAAGCTCTGTTTCAGTAAAAATTTGGGGAAGCGATGCCATTCACTGAAAATGCCATCTTAGCAGCCCCCAGCTGCTCACTCCCAGCCTATGCTCTCCTTCAGTTGTTCCTGTAAAAATGTTCATGGGGCCTTGCAACAACCTGGATCCAAAGCCTGTCCCCTCCACACTCCGAAATAAGCTCTGATTATTTTTAACCTGAACTGACCCTCACAACCAGTTTGACACAGAGGTGACTGTGGCTAGATTTGCTGGAGGACAACTAACTGTCTGTGCCCTGCAGTCAGGGAGATGATCCTCTCCAGGCACTGACTTTTCCTCTTGTTTTTTATGTGCAGGTGTCATAAGGAGAGCCAACTGTGTTCGTACCCACTCTGCAGTCAGGAGGGCCACGGGAGCAGCTGAGGGCTGGCATCTCCCCTTGCAGAAGGCAGGCAGTTGCGGCTGGTAGTCCCCTGAACTGCTGCTGTAAGGTTTGATAAAGCTGCTCTGGCAGAGCACTTCGTGGTGTTTGCTTTCCTAACCCCTTAAAAGGTAACTAAGTCTTAATAAGGCTTATGTATAAAGTCAGAGTCTCTGCCGGTGCCAAGAGCACTTCATTGTGCCCAAGAAATGCAGTAACATTTCTATTTTGTACCACAAGCACAATTCTTCACTAAGCAGGAGGGAAAATTTCTCAAACTGCTTGGGTGAAATCCCCTGAATTATGCCAGGAAACACAGGACTATGGGACTATACAATGAATCAGCTTTGTAATGATAGTAAAGATCTCCCGTTGTCACCTGGACAAGTCACTTACAAACACGAGCCTGTGTTTGTAACCAGAGATAAGTTGAACTTGAAAAAGACGGGTTTTCTGAAAGCAATGCAAAGGTGCTTCACAGTCTTTGTGCACTATAAAGAGTTTCTATGTGGGAACAAGGCTGGAGCACTGGTGCTGGTGTTCCTTTCCACATGTAGTCTGTGGATCCTGGAGGTCTGCGAGCTTTTAATAAGAGGTCTGTGAAAATTTACCTATGAAGAGTCAGGGAGCTTTGATTTGCTTCATAAAGCTCTATACTTCCACTGGGAAGAAAAAGAAAACTAGAAGCTTGCAGGACTGATATAGACTAAAAGATACTGATTTGGTGAAGTGTACTTCTGTGCCGTAGATGACTGCATGCTAATTTCCCATGCAGGCAAGCATGTGTGTTTGTTCATGATGGTTTTACTCATCTCGTGGGTTCTCGTGTTGATCTGAATTTTTGGGATGCCAATAAAACAGAATTCTACGTGAATTTAGGTAGTACATGATGAACTCTATAAGCAGTTGTGGAACAATCTGCAGATTAGGTGAATAGATGGGGTTTAAATAGATATATAAAGTGAAAAAATTGAATGATGATTTAAAAAAACAAGCTCTGTTTCTTTCTCCCGTCTGATTAAATTTTAAGACCTTCCTTTTTAAACAGCATATGGGACACAGATTTCCTAGTCATCTGGGGATCAGTTAGATACGTGTCTGCATGTTATTCAAGTTTCAGCTGATTAAGCCATTGCATTCACCAGAAGTTTCCTGTGATATTTGTATGGACTACATGGACAGCAAAGCCAGCTCGGAGCTTTTTGACAAAATTAGTTTCTTCCAAAAAAAACCAAAAACCAACCACCTCTATCTGTCTAAGCCCAATCTTTGTAGGAAATAAGTCAAATCAGATTTCAACACCCTGAAAAATTAAATTTGATAAAACATGGTTTTCACGCTTCAAAGGAAAGATTTTGGTTTCCTGTAAAATGATTTTAGTTACAAAACACAAGGTAATTCTACTATAATCCAAATGTTTTAAAATCACCTAAACAATATACTTGCATTGACATTTTGGACATTGTTATTATTTTTAGTTCATAAACTTTGTCAAGGTTTTGAAATTTTTTTTGTCACAGTTCAAGAAAAAGAGATGGGAAAGAGTCCAAATCCAGTCCTAGTTCAGTCCATTATATTGTAGATATCTCCAAGGAAAACTCAGTAGAAGAGAATGAAGCATCCCAAGAAAAAAACAACTGAAGTGTTGTTGTTCTACTTTCCCTTCACATCTGCTCCCTAGCCTTTAATCATTTATTAGCAGCTATACTTCTGATACGATTCTTATCAGGTATCTATTCCAACCAGTGAAGCATCATGGTAATGAATAATCAGGATCCATTATTTTAGCAACTGCTCCTGATTCTGCTTAATGACTAAATGAATACAAAATGTTTTCTCTCCCTTCTAGCAGGGCTATTTAATTTAGATGTACTGCAGATAAATGCTTACAGAAGTCATTCCTCAAAACTTACAACAACAGGAAGCATTTGCATGTTTACATATCTCTTTCATAGCATAATTAAATATCTTTTGTATTTTTTCCAAGATTACACAGAAAGCAACCTAGTATGTTAACTAGGGAATTCGTTAGGGAATTGCAGTACAATTGAAATGTATGTCCTGAAAAAAATACTGTTTAACTTCAAGTGAGGAAACAGAAGTATGGGGGTTGAGATTAACACGATTACTGAATTTGACCAAGGAATTCCCACAGAAGTTGAAAATCCTTGGAGAAACTGAGAATGATAATTAGAGAATAAATTTCTTTGGGGACTTTAAAATTGCGACGGGCCTGAGGCCTGGTTACTTTGAAGGAAATGATGAATCTCATGAGACAATCCTATCACTAGAGCAGTTCTTCAAGTAGAAGAACCTCTGAAGGTACTTGAGAAGGAAAGTCACTGGACAGCAGCTCAGTCCTATCTTCACTGTTGGCTGAGATAACTTTATGATGACAGTCAACTTAGAAAACATCTGGATTTCACTGCGAATAAATCTGCCAGCATTTCTCTGAAGAGGTTGATAACTGGGCTTTACAATGTTCATTCATGGGTGCTGGTAATGGGAGAAACTCCTTTCTTCCTAGCCTAGGTTCAGAGATGCTTTGGGTTACTTAAACCTCAAGACAGTGGGGGCTGAATAGTGTCCTACTAGCCATGAGTATGAAAACTGCAGATCCCAGGGCTGCACTGGCTTATTTTATTGCTATGTTGTGTAGGTCTTAGGAGGCCGCCCTTTGAGCAACGGGCTGCAGGAAGGGGAAACTGCAGGCTCTGCACCATTGCTTCTCTCTTCTCCTTCCCTTTTGCTGGTAGAGCTTGGTGCACGAGAATCTCAGTAAGTGGTCTGGTAACAGTCCTATGTGCAATAAGCTCTGATTTTGTTAAGGCTGGATTTACCACTTGCTGTGTCAGCCAGGGTGGTACACGCTGGGCAGATCCTCAGCTGCTGTGAGTTGCCACAGCTCTGTGGAAGTCAGTGACCCCCGAGCAATTCATATTATGTGAGGATTTCACTTAATAGAACAAATATGAAAGAACATGCTGTATTCAATCATTTCTCCTGACAGAGAGCTGACGTGACCAAGACCATTTTTAAATGAGTTATGCAGCTATGGAATTACTTCAGTTATCTTAAATAAAAATATCTAGATAATGGTAAGTTTTTACAATTTTTGCACTTCTGTGTATTAATATATTCTTCATTTTCTATGCATACTTATTCATCCACTTGCACAGCTCTCTTTTTTTTTTTTTTTAATTGTGTTGATATAGATGTGATCTGAGAATTAATCTTCTTTCAGTTTAAGGACACATTGCAATTTTCTTGTCATTTCACCTGCTGGGAGGAGGAGAGTATGTTTTTCTTTTAAAAAGATGAAGGATTATTTTCTGTCATCTCATGTGAGGTGCCACTCTTTAAGAGTTAAAGACTATATGCAAGTTTAATTCTGCTTTATTTCTTCTTTACATTATTTGCTGATCCTGGTCTTTTAGTTACCTCTTTCTAGTATTTTCAGTTTTAGTTATGTTTGGAGTCCCTTACCTGACTTGTGTTGTTCACGTTGACTCAAATGAATCCACAGAAAGCTCTCCACAAACTGCAGGAGCTACTTAAAAGCAGGGTGTAAGAAGGGCTGTCCCAATTCAGGCTAAAAAAGACCCATCTAGCCCAGTATCCTGGCTCCAAAGGGGATGAAAAATTGTGAGAAAAACCAGAATGATTACTAAAGATTATAAAACGTCAATCATATAGTGATAGCTACCTGCCTTATGTTCCCAGCTTCTAGTGATACGGCTTCCAAAGTCAGAGGTAGAGTCTTTCTGTTTGATAGGTCCTGGTGGATGAGTCTGTCTGAGAGATCTTTAACTCATGTCAAGTTCTGTAAACTGCAACATTTTGTGGCCAGGCAATTCAGTTACCAACATGCTGTATAAGTGTATTTGCTTTGAATCGACTAATGATTTGATGCATCCTTGTTCACTGCCTTTCATAATAAGAAAACTTCCATTCCCCATTTGACCTGTCTTTGTTACTCATGATTTTAGAGTTCTCTTCTCAACCTTCCTTTTTCCATGCACACTAATCCTAGTTTTGTTTGTTCTTTGAAATTGTTACTGCTTTGTTTCTCTATGTCTTAGAAACCTACTTGTATATAATTTTCAGTGATACAATTTTTTATTATATAAGTTTTCAGTGATCTCCCCAATTTATGCTTGTCATGGTTTGACCAAGCAGCCACTCCCAATTCTCTCCTTTACCTCCCACCTCCAAGTAGGGTAGGGAAGAGAGGGAGAAAAAATGGGGAAAGGGAAAAACGAAAGCTCATGGGTTGAAATAAGGACAGTTTAATAGAACAACAACAGAAAAATTAAAAAATAATAATAATATATAAGATAAAATAAAAAACCACAGGCTACTTTCACCGCCTGGTGACTTGGTTGCACAGCCCTTCCCAAGCAGTGACTGGGGATCCTTGCCCCTGGCAAAACCCCCTTTTATATACTGAGCATGATGTCTATGGTATGGAATATTCCATTGTCACCTTGTCCTGTCTGTGCTCCCTCAGCTTCTATGAGAAGCTGAAAAAGTCCTTCAATAATATAAGCATCACTTATCAGCAACTAAACCAATATGCTCTACTGACATTCCTTTCATACTGAACCTGAAAGACAACATACACTAGAAAGAAAATTAACACTATCCCAGCTGAAACTAGGACAATTCTATATAACGAAGGCTTACAACAAAGGAATCTCCTTGAGTTTATAGCAAACAGGGATGCAGAGAATTCATGCAGTTCACTGTCATGGCTTCTGTCTCCTGTGTGCTCCTTTTGTATCTTAGCAATCTACTCTTCCTGATAACTCTTCAACAGATGTCCTGCTTGCTACAGAAAAGGATTAACTGCAAGTTTTTGGTGGCCATCAATGTCTTCTGGAGCATATGATGTGTTTGTATTTTTGTCCTATTTTCACCTTCAGCTTCTTGAAAGGTGTAATCTTTTTTAATAAACTTCCTCTGTTTAACCATGGCAGCTTTTTTTAAAGTTGAGACTTCAAGCTTCCAGGAATTATCTTCCCCTTGGGGCTGTTGCTTTTGGTACACCTTTTACAAGCTTCCATTTTCCTTTTCTTAAACTTGATCACTGCCATAATGGATTTCTTGTTTGTTTGTTTAGGTTTTTTATTGCTCATGTAAGCATAATAAGCCTAATTTCATTACGGTTACTGTTGGTGTAGCTGTTTGATACAGGACTCAAATGACAGGTCAGATGGCTGTGCTGGCCTGCTTGAAATACTATGGCTGTCATTGTGTTTTTTTTCTCCCAATTATTTTTCCTTTCATTTAAGATGATGTGATTGTTTACATTTTTCGAGCTAAACGAAGTTTAAAACCAGATATTGTTACTTTTTCTCTTAGGGCGTTACCTTTGTTTATTGGTAGAATTGTTACGATTTACATTTGTCTTTTCTAAGATGAGGAAGGAGTTCAAGTTCTTCCACACAACTAGCAGCTGGTGAGTGGCAGTAATGTAATCCACAGGGCAGAGACTTGTGCATCACCTGGTGATGCCCCACCAGCTGCTGTGCTGCGTGGGATGACGTTGGATGGGGTGCTCAGCCGCCTGCTGCAGCATTTTGGAGCAGGAGCTTAGGAATGCTGGCCTTTCAGAGAGGCCAGGGTTTATAGTTTCCCTCTGACCAAACTGTCTGGGATGAGAACCATCCAGAGCTCCTTTGTTAAGCTGCAGTACACATTAATAATGACCTAGAGACATATGGGAACTGGGCAGGCTGTTGCATGAGGCGTGCTAACAGCAAAAAAAAAAGCCAAATTCAGGGAAGTAACTTGTGAGACTGCTACCAAAATGTATTTGTCATTTTTAAATATATTTCCCTAGGGATTTTGCACTTGGTTGATGGATTTATCTTACCTGAAATGTACCCTGAAAGGCTCTGGCAGTTCAGCAGGCAAGAAAACTTCAGCCAAAAGTTGTATCTGCAGTGGTGAGAGCTAACCTGAAGTAGAGAGAAAGGCAGTGAATTATTATATACTTCTGGAGGAAATTAAAACTTGTAAAAATACTTTTCTAAATTCACATATTGGAGATGCCGGGGGAAATGTGTTAAGAAATAAACTTGCATCCCTGGTATAATTATAATATCATTACTGTGGTTGGTTGGGCCCTGCTAACAAAATGCACCATCTATTTTGTGATCAACTTAGAATCATAGAATCATAGAATGGTTAGAGTTGGAAGGGACCTTAAAGATCATCAAGTTCCAACCCCCCTGCCATGGGCAGGGACACCTCTACCTAGAGCAGGTTGCTCAAAGCCCCATCCTTTTACAACAAACCGTTACAACAGCAATAAGTAGGCAAAACACAGGGGCTGTCCCCGTTTTCCTTGAAATGTGCCCTACACTATCCAGGACAGAGGAACCATTACGGTGTTTACTAAATTGCCTGAGACAGCTTTAATACGTGGAAAGGCTCAGTCCTGTTTTGGGGCAATGCAAGCTTATACCATCCCCCTCACGAAACATATCGGGAAGGTTACAAGCACCATCAGCCTCAGAGCATTTAAGACAGTAGTATCATTACAGTAACACACAAATAAATTAAATCCTTGTTTTAAAAGACTTCCTTGTCTTCCCCCCGCTCCATTTTAGCAAAAGAGACTTTACGTCTAGACAAGCAAAGACTTGAAACCTAGCTTTGTCCTGATCAGGTTGCTTGTCTTGCCTCTTGAGGACTGTAAGAAATCCTTGAAACTGTCAAGAGATCCAAACTAATTGTTGCAGAATCAAGATGTTTGGGGTTTTTTCCTTGTAAGTCTTCAGCGTCGAGCTGCTCCGGAATATATGCAGAAATAATCCTCTGCCAAGGTGTGGGATCCAATACGCCTGTAACCACTCATGCTTCACATTACCTGGAAATTGAGAAAGGCTTTCTTAAATCTTCTTAAACATGATGAAAACACCCTTTCTGTTGCAGCAGGAATTAACGCTTGCTGCCAGAGATCGAGCTGGGGAGAGAACATTCCCTCTGCACATTTTGAATCGGATATTCTCAGTGCACGAAGTGTATCTGGTTAAGCCTAGAGCTTTAGGTGACAGCTTTTTGTCTCTTAGAAATGCCAGTGTCTCCCTGTCTCTGGCCAGGGGCCGTCTTTCCTCATTTTCTAAGAACTGGACTTGAGTTGCCATGTGCTGATCCTTGTCTGGTCTGCCTCAGATGAGGACCAAAGGCACAGGAGTCAGAGCAGAGTCTTTTGAGGTAATTTGCATCTTTATCTCCCAATGACATCAGACTAAAATGCACCTATATATCTGTTTTAATGTCTTTTATAGGACTTTCAAAGCACTTCCTCGGCAGCACCTGCAATAGTTCAGGGTCAGTAAGAGAATTAAGTTGTATTTAATAGCCTAAACCAGCTTTATTGCAGCATTGCAGTGATACCATCCAAACTGAGGTCTTTATAAAGTGCAGTATTGTTTGCCAGACTGATGTTAACATGAATGATTTAAATGATGACACAAGCAAAACTTCTGCTCCAAAAATGGAGGAATTAAAGATACCAAAATATTATCTTTCCTCTTGCCAACGAGAACAGCTGGCAAGATTGGTTTACTGAACAAAAACTTTGGCCAGCAGACATAGGTTATCATTTTCACAGGCTTTCCCTCTGAAATACAGGATTAACAAAACATGGGATTCTTTTATTTCAAAATTGGAGGGTTTGCGTCTTTCATCTGGTCAAATTTAGCGTAAAAGTGAAAATAATATCGAAGTTACAGGCACCATAGGGAGGCTGTTAATGTGGTAACAAAGGGCATTTGGCCAGTTAAAATAATAAAAGACTGTACAGCTTTCCCAGTGATGGCTGAAGCCCAATTAGTACTTTCCAAGTAGAGCCACAATATTCCTTTCCAGATTATGCGGTTTGGCACGATTCAGAATAAGTAAACTTACTTTCCTACAAGGGAAAAATATAATTAACAGAAAAAACAAGGTCATGCAGTATTATGCTTTAAGTAAGCAATAATACACCATGGGGTGTACATTAAACAGTCAGTATTCATACACCTTGGACAGGCTGAGGCAGAGGCAGAGCAATGGCTCAGCATACAAAAAAAGATACATATATTATCTTAATAAACCTACATGCAAGAGTAAAATGCAAATGGATATTTTAATTCCTTACTAGATGATTTTAAGGGAATGTGTGTTCAACATTTGTGTGTTTAATACTCACACATTCTACTTAAAAAGTACCCCTTCTGTTAACATTTTATGCTTTTAAGCAATAAGTGGTTTTGCTTGCTATTTCCCTTTTGTTTGAGCACCTGGGGGGTTTTGTGCTGCTGCTAAAGGCAGAATGGCTTGAAGATTCTTTTTTTCTAAGTTAAACTCATTAAATTTGTTAAAAGGACTTTCAACCTGGATACTCACACTGAAAGCCTCTAAGAGTCTATTCTTATTTATAGTAATCCACTTTCCTGGACTCTGGAAGCAACACAAAGCTTGCAGAGACTCGCCAAAGCTGAAAAGAGAGTAGCAGGATTGAAAGAAAGAAACTTCCAATTTGGAGGTGGACTTGCAAGTCATTTGTAAGGGTAAGTTTTTTCTTCTCTCTTGGTTTTGATATTGTTTTAAGGTGAACAGACTGTTCATCTGGAGCTCAGATAGCAGGGAAAACAATGCAAAAGCAAGCGTGGTAAGCCAGAGTAAGCATATACCGTGGCAGCCAAATGAAAACAGCCCAGCTGAGACATCTGGTTGTTGCTTTAACAGTGACACTGTTCATGGGAAAGCAGAGTGATACACCAGGAGGAAGATGAAAAAAGGAGAAAAAGTAAAACTTCAAAAAAGATGGAGCCACTCCCATCACCTGAAGCTTAGACCACACACCTGAAAGGGAGTAACCCACATCCAGCTCGAGTGCAGAGTATGAACATCCTTATCTCCCTTCCAACTCCACCATTTTGCAGCTGTCATATATTTATATAAAGTGCTTGGAATGGAGGAATTGCTTATTTATTTCCTGTTTCTTTAATAATTACAGTGGCCTATGCTGTTATAAATCTTCCTGAGCTGCAGCATTTCCCCATAGTTCCTGCATTAGTGCTGTTTGGCTCACGGCTGGTAGAATTTCCTTCACTTCACAGCTCCACCTGGGTCTGCTTGCTCTGTTAAGATCCTGAACAGCCTCCTAAAATGCTTCCTAAAGCAGCCCTGCCTGTTGGAGTTCTGTGTGTGAAAAAGCAGGAGAGGTGCCAGTAGTGGATGTGGGATCATATTTGTGATTTGCAGTGTTATTTCACTGGTCACGTCCATGTACCATGCATAATATGCGTACCGCCTTCTCTTCAGCTAATCCAAAAGTCAACACTTCCAAGCATGCAACGCTCCAGTCATCTCCACAAGTTAAGATATGCCCTGGAACACCTGATTTTAAGGAGTTACTTGAAAGACAGGAAAATCCTCACCAGCTTTAGAGTTGGGCTCAGCATTAAACTACTTTGAAGCAGGAACAAGTTGCCAAAAGCCTTATATTGTAGACGCTGTTCTTTTAAACCACTCCCATCTCAGATGCTTCCCATCTCAGGAAGCAGAAGCCAGTGCTGGGGTAAGGCACAGGGGGGCTGTCCCACCAGCTGCCACGTGCCTGTGTTAGGCTGTGTGGCACAGCAGCATCCCTGCTGATGCACAGCCCTTACTTCCCAGAGTGGATTTTTTTCCCCACTTTCAGCCTTGAATCAACATGGTGATCCTTACAACATGAGATTGAAGCTTGTGGTATCTTTCTGCTGTACATACACCTTAACCCTCTTCTCTTAAAACGGGTTAACCTCCCTGATGTTATGATACCGAGATAATCTAATCTAATTAGGTGGTCTCAGAGATTTATGTGACTTGAGTGTATAAAGAAATGGAAATAGTATAAAAATGTGCAGAAGACGACCAAAAATGTGTATGCCTAAACACAACTTTCTCTCTTTATGTCTCCATACTAATAAATCCTTTAGGAAACAGTGGATCTGTGGATCTGTATCACACTGTGGCAAAGCTCTAAAAAAACTAATCAAAAGAAATCAAAAACAAGAAATGAAGACAAAATAACTGAGGGGAAAAAAGCTCTTTCCATTTTAGAAATGCATAGAGAATATTTTCTGAATGCTTCTTCATGTAGATTCCAAGTAGTGTTTTATATTAACTTACTGATGGGACCAACTTCTCATAGAAATATAAATTTTCTTAGCTTGGAAAAATGTTTTTTGTTTCAAAATGGCACCAGAAGGTACGACACAAAAGGAAAAATAATTATTTTATATTGAGAGAATAATGCAAACATATAAATAATGGCTGAAGGGTGTTTCTCTGCTCTTCACTGACCACCCCCCTGAGTTATTTTAAGTAACAACATATATTTTCTATATAGAATCTATATGAATGGCAAAATTATACTGTGTAAGTTAACATTTTGTCAAACAAGCATACCATGTTACCTGCAAAACCCACCATACTTGCGTGCAGCAACTGTCTTTTGTTTCTCTTCCATCTATATTTTTGCGATGCTTTCATCACCCCTGTGGTTCTTTGTATCCTCCAGCAATATATTAAGCAATGTGACTGCTATCTGTCATAGATAGTTTAATTCTTTCTTAATTAGCCTGACACATCTACCAGATGAAAATCAGTAGGATAGTGTTACCATCCACTACGTTTTACTTTCTGTGATGTTTCATTTTGTAAGGTGCTTTGCAAATCCCTTTCCTTGAGCACCAGAATCAGTCTATGGTTGTCTAAAGAGACTAATGACAAAGCTTTGCCCCAGTTTGACAAATGCTTCTACTAACTAGAGCTAGCAAAAGAGAAAGAGGTGAGTTAGGGGAAAGAACTGCTTTAAAATTAATCTTGTCGAGTCAGAATGATCATTTGGTTGCATCCCACTGCAGTGGAGGCCTGCAAGTTTCTGGTGTCTGAACTTGTCTCAACTGTTTCTAAGGAGAGAGTGGGTCAAGAGAAATAAACTCTCCTGACAGAAATATCAATACATTTACTTTTTGAAGCTGCTATTTGCATATGCTAGGTTTACATAAATCACAGATCTTGGGGTTTATTATAAATCAAAGCCTTCCAAGCTCAGCTTAAGAAAATTAAAAAATATCAAGACTTCTTCCTCCTTTGATGAAAGTCATTATGTTACCACTGAAAGACATTAAGAGCTTACCTATTTAGTGTATCGGTCAGTAGTCCACAGCTATCAGCTCCACAGGGATCCCCTAAACAGAATACAACATGTTAAATATTACTAATAATGAAGCAAGATATTAATATGCTCACTTAACCACTTCAACATCAAAGAGAGTATTATATAGCAACAGTCAAAGAAGGCACATTAAATGAAACTACCTTTTAATAACTTAATAAAATAATCCTGACTAGATACCGATTCATCTCCCAATAAGTAGATTCCCATCACATTTAAAACTGACAAAATGATTTTTCAAGAATTCTATAAAGCTGCATGTCCTAGCAGATAACTCATTTGAATAATTTTTCTTATTCCAGCACTCTCATGCGGAATAAAAAAAAAAAAAAAAACCAAACATCTATCACATGATTTTTAAAGGAATAGTCTTTCTCCCTCTAAAACCTAGTTCATCTTTCTAATAAATGGTGAAGCTCTTGCTATTGAGTGTGAGAATACACTTGTCTTCTGCTCTCTATAATCATACAACTCAATGTGGTTTATAAATTGCTGGCTTCCATGACAAATTAAGGAAATTGAAATCTTTTCTTAAAGGATTCTAAGTTTCCAAATTCCTAACTAGTGAAATCTTTAAGATGCTTCTGAAAATCTCAGTGTCTTTTGAAACCTAATAGCTGCACATATATTCTTCACTCCGAAGTGTACCGCCCTGAAGATGGAACCTTTACATCCAGGTAATATCAAAGTTTTTTTACTGTGAACAACTCTAGAAGTACTGATGTAATAATACTGGTTATTTTGAAACACTCATGTAACAAAAATATTGCATAGGTACAGACTCTGTAAAGTCTCAAGTCATTACTTGTTATGCTAACTTCAAAAAATAAGCAAAACCAAATAAAAAGACGGATCTGTAATGGTGTGATTTCTAAGAAATGACTTGTGAATGATACTACCACTACAGAGCAGTCTAATGCAGAGATTCTCCAAATTAATTTGCTTTTGATGCCACCATCAATTTCTTTTCTATTACTGTGGTAGAACCAGTAGGTGCCAGCTGTGTGCTGAGCTTCAGATACGCACCGGGAAAGACATTCAGCTGCTTGGACACCACATGGAATCCAGAGGCCTTTTCCCCAGCTCTGGGTGATGGGCTACGTGTTCCCCGTGCTCCTTATGGGCCATCTTGAAAGATTCTGCAGGTGCCCTTTGGGAACTCCCGCTCTAATGTGTTCAAGGAACATTTTCCCCAACTCAAATGCAATATTCAAGGAGCTATCAGTATTCAAGACCAAAAAGGACTTTCCCGAGGTGCTGCACACACCATGCAACCCCCAAGCCATTATGTTCTATTACATTGCACTGAATGCACTTGTGAAAATTTCTTATTCCTTATTGCACTGCAGCTGGTGCTGTCAGTGAGCTGAGAACTTCCCTTCAACTCCCAACCTTATTCCTTTTTATTTTTCTATTATCTTTGGCATCAAATTATCCCAAATATTTGTTACCTTTGGCAAAAACACGTTAGAATACACGCCGCTAAACTCATTCTTAAACGTATAGTGTTGTCGGTGGAGACATGCTCTTGAGGATTGATAGAAATATCTAATATAAATGAGGAGCATATCAGTTGTAAACAACACAGGAGATGGAACGAGGTGTGCATATTAGCTGAGTGCAGTGTTATTCAGTTGCCAATGGGTTACAACCGTGAAAAGGCAAGTGCTATCCAAAGGCAAAACAGTTAAACTATTTCTTAGCTGAGAAAAGGAAAATATCTGTGCCATTGCTTAAGGCACCTGAGAGATCTCACACAGATTTTTTTCATCATGGAAGGTGAAGCAGGTAAAGAAAAAAGCTGCTGAGATTAGCAGAGAGAATTCATTTTAAGAGCAAGGCTGCAATTTTTTTTTTCTTGTTTAGTCTAGCAGAAACAGAAGCTGATACAGGAAATAATTATTCTCTAAAAACACAATAGGGTGGTAAACAGTAGGCAAGGAAAAGAACTATTTACTCTAGCAGACAATGCTGGCACAAGAACAAATGGGTGTAATTTGGCCATGAATAAATTTAGGCTGGAAATTAGAAGGTTTCTGACCATAAAAGTGGTGAGGTTCTAGAGTAGTTTTTTAATACAAATAGCGGGGACAAAAAAAATAACAACTCAAGCTGTTTAATGGTGAAGATTGCTAGGTTCGTGGAAAATGCTACAGGCACAGTTCCCTGTGTAAGTAAAGGACTGCATTTTATCATCCAGGAGACAGTTTCCAACCTTAAGTTTGCCTATTTTCTATAAGCATGGGGTAAAAAAAAATAAAATTAAAAAATAATTGAAATGAAATCATAGCTAGGCATACAGTTTTAGAGGTATTGCTTAAGCAAATGCCATCCATATGTAAATTATCTCTGTAATTAAGTTTGTGCTTTGCAACAAGAAAACAATTTAACTTGATAAATAGGTATCACATTGTACTTCAGTGGTTGGAAACTAATTCTTTCTAACAGAAAGATGCAATTTGTCACATGCTAATTTCCTTGGGTTTCATAGTGTATCTTTCTACTACTTGTGTTTTGGCTTATTGTCTTCTTTCAGTCTTTAAAGTTCTAGACAACAGTTTTATCAGTGTGTGTGGACAGCAATGGGAGACAGCTGGAAAATTATGTCTGTTTATTTATTTATACCAGTCTGCCCAATTTTGGCTACTGAGTTCCTCAGATGAGCATTTGCAGTTCATCTAAAACAGTATCAGAAAAAACAAAAAAAAATTATGATCACCGTGGAAAGATGGAATCCGGATATCAGAAAGAAAGAAGTAAACATAAAATAAACATAAAATAAACATATTTGAGTTAGAAAAATAACTTAAAATTCAGGAAGAGTGTCCAAAGAAAATAAGGAAAATGTTATGAAACTAATTTCCACAAACACAGAAAGAATTTGCTGAGATTGCAGTCAGGAGTTTAGCCTAGAGACTCAACATTAAAGCACTACTTAAGGTTTTCTTGTGCAGCCTCTGTTGCCTGTAATAGTTTCACTATTAATAGCTAATAAATATGGTTCACCCAACACTGTAGTGGCTCTTGAAATTCAGATCTGCGGTACACCACTATGCCATCTGGAGAATTACAATTATTTAAAAAAATAATCTACATTCTCTCATCAGCAAAGCCAAGCAGTAGAAAGAAAAACAAAACATTACAAAGGCAAAACAGAGGTATTCCCCTATGGGTGTCAAAACACACACAAGTGACAGAACCCTGTTGAAAGCAAAGTGAAATGATTGCATATGCGTAGTTTAAAGTCATGTTAAAAATTCTTATTTGCAAGTGTATGTGCATCCATATGTATATAATTATAAATGTACTTTTTATCTTGTTTTTAAGCATTTATATTCTCTGTAAGCCCTCTTACAAAAGATTTATTGTGCAAGAAACTATATGATCAACTACAGGATGCATAGCATATAGTTGGTACTTGCTCATCAAATATTATGATATGTCAAAACATAATAATATATGAGAAATCGATAGTTGAGTGTATTTGACCAGACACTGGAAGAATCTGGCCGTACCACATAGAGGAAAAGGGCACACACAGCCTCCCCACCTTGCTCATCAAGGAGAAGCACCGTTATGTGGGCTGGCTGTAACCAACCTCATTCCAAAAATAGGAGTCCCAATGGCCACAGAACCAAATTAGAGAAATTTAGATAAACAAGCAAACGTAGCCATTTCCATATTTTTCCAGTTGTGTTGCTGACCAAAATAAAATTATGCAAAGGGGCAGTAAAAATGATGAAAAATAGTCAAAAGTATGAAGTTCAGTTTTCAGACACTTTAATACACCTCTGTATGACAATTTTTTCCATTCTTCCTTTTTAACCTCTTCTTACTTCTTGTTGCCAGCTACTGTATTCAGTAGCTTTTGCATTTAACAGTGAACTGAAGCTACAAGCCTGAAGGCCTCAGTAAGATTTTAAGAATAAAAGAAACTCACATCATTCATAGTACAGTTTCAAATCTTTACATCTGAAGTTGCTGCTCAGATACAAGCCATGACATTTGCAAGACGGCTGCCAATTTTTTCTTTTTTTTTTTTTTTTTTTTTTTTTTTTTTTTTTCCTTCTTTGATTTTTACTTCTGTTTGGGGAGTACAAGTGAGTTTTTTAATAGTGTTATGGTCTCAGTGGTTGAGGCACCATCCCTCGAGGTATTTAAAAGATGGGTTGATGTTGTGCTTAATGTGGTTGAGTGATGGGGTTGTTGTTTTTTGTCAGAATTAGGTTGGTGGTTAGACTAGAAGATCTCAAAGGTCCCTTCCAACCTAGACAATTCTCTGATTCTATGATGCATTTCTGATGAGGAATTGTTATTTCTCCCCATATGAAACCCATAGGTTGAATGAGGGACAAGGGACTGCTGAGGAATGTGCTTCCCCTCTGTGAAGTCTGGTCTGCCCATCCCAATAGCACCCAGTCAGCAGGTGGGACTTTGTAAAGTTTTACTATCACTTGTAAATGAATAGCTCTTGATTTAGCTTTTTGAAAGCGAAAGTACAATTTCCAGGGAGGAGAAACAAAGAAAAGCTGCTCTAAGTGCCAGGTTATTGTGTGTTTCTGAAGGTTGAGCACAATGAAAAAGCAGCTTCCAACATGGGAAGAAATTTAACACATTAGGTACAATCAGTGCTCAGAAGACCTCAGGTAGATCAAAGCAAAGGTGTCTCTGAGTTTTACACCTTTGCTGATGGCAAAGAAGTCATGAACAGAAACTAGAAGATCAGCAGGGATTCAAAGAGGTGATTTGGCTACTATGTAGGGTAGCCTGCTAAGGATTATTTTTAACAAGCCATGAAGAAGATCGGATTTTAGTCCCATCCTTTCTAGTTTCTGCCTTATGTCTCAGTCCTGCACCCTACACTCCACTCCTAGTGTTCTCTTTACTATCATTAGATTTTATCTAAATTTATAATCTCCAGGTTCTACTTAAGACCTTTCAAGTCTCTGCTGTGATGCAAAGGGACAGGCAAGATCCAAAATTATGCTTCAGGTAGTTTTACAACCCTGAAAAGATTAATGATTTAACTAGCAAACTGAGCTTCAAAGAATGAAATTAGTCAGTAGCAAAGCTCTAGAGGTCATTGAAAATAGCCTGAAAAGGGAGCTATTTTTCTGATTTCTGATTTATCTTTGCGTCGGACTAGTTTGAATTTCTGGCAGGTTCTTCTTCTGTCTCTGCCAGTTGGATGTGCTGATTTTTGCAGTAAGTTTTCCCAGTAGACTACATTTTAACCCAACAGGAGCATTTAATATTTGAGAAGCTATTAAATACAGTTTCACTAGCATCTGTAGTATTTATATAGATTAATTGTCAGAAAACTGAATAAACCTCTTTGGTAGTAGGGAAGAATATTAAATGAAAGTACTTTGTAAATGGCAATAAATCTTTAAAGACAGGGAAAAGAGTAAATGTATCATATTAAGAAACTCAGTGTCAGGCCCTTCTAAAGTAACTAGATATTTGTCCATCATCAATGAAAATCACATTCCTAGTTGTGCAAAAGCTACCATGTTCCTTCATCTAACTTTAGTTTCAGCTCACTCGTTTAAACAGTTTTCTTATGCTGATACAGCAAATTGATTGAATAAACCTGTATTGTGATGTATTTAAATGAGCTCACAGCCCTGATGCAGTTCATCATCACATTTTTAAAAAAACTAAACAAAACAAAACCAAGCAAGAAACCAGCCCAACCTTTATAGTTACGTTAATTTAAAAAGCTAAACACAGATCACAGGAATATCTGCGAATTCTTATGGTGTAAATTGCATGTCTGTCTAAACCAACAAGTTTCTCTACTTACAATACTCCAGGAAACATTAGTTTGTTTTCTGGATTTCCTTATTTCGAGTCTGCCTCTTAGAAATGCAATGTTTTGTCTGTGGGTAATGAAAATGAGAAACTTACTGTGAGTTGTTTAAATGAAACTCCAGAAACTTCTCTGTCTCTGTAGTAGGTTGTTACATGAGGGTGAAAGATCTGTTTGCATTATACTTAAGTGACCACTGATAAATATACAGAATATTTCTAGAAGTCACTCCAACCCAGGCCTGATGATTTCTTAATCTTTGTAGAAGACACAAGGAGCTTTAAAACTTGGTGCTGGCAGATGGGAATCTGTTCAAGACTTATGTGTAAAGTAAATTGCATTCTGCTGCATGTATTTATGAATTTCTGAATGCTCCCAGAGTGATTGGTTAGGGGGGGTTTATTATTATTATTTACATCTTTAATTTTTCTAACACCTAATCAGGGCCTGAAACCACAGTTATTTTTCTGGGGAGGAGGGGAATCACACTTTCTTTTAAATGCAATTATCTATTCATCACTACAAGTACATTTGCATTTTTGATAAAAATAGATAAGAGAATTGTGATGAGATGGTTCAAAAAACTGGGTTGCATATGTAATGTGAATCTTTCAGCTTGTAGTTTGTAGCTTCATATTTATTTCTTCTGCGTTTTCTAAAAATTGTCTGCTCTGAATATCTCAAAATGGCATATTGCTTTCTCAAATGGTTAGTGACTGTTCTTCAATCCCCTAGAAATCAACTCTGAAGCGTAGATCTTTTGTTTTTCCCTTTATACAGTGCTTTGCACAATGACGTTGATTTTTTTTTTAAGTATTTTGACTAAATATATAGTAATGCAGATATTTTTCACTTTGTTGTTATGAATGCACAGACATTGTAGAAGTGGACTACTCATTTACAGAGAAGATAAACCATCTGCTTAGAAGTACAGAGCTGCCAGGAGTCACTAGACCGCTGCTGTAGTGGAAAACAAAAGAATCTCTACCAATACAGAAGGAAGGTTGGGAATTTTTCAGTACCAAACAAGGACAGGGTTTTAATGCTTTATAGGTAATCAAAAATTATTATTATGGTTAGGTATCCGGTCTTTTTCACACTTTCATGATACCCCTTGACAGCTATGTTCAGTTTTTTGCCCTTGGCATTCCCGAAGTACCACCAAATCAAAAATTCTTTGGAGTAATCGGTTTTGTAACATTTGTGTATCAGACACTGACTAAAATTCCCCCAAGTTATATACACATATATTTCCCAAATAGAGAATTGGGAAGTTCTTACTGCTCTTAGAGGCAGTACGTGTAATTAGGTTGTTCTATTCCCAAATATATGAATGTATATGCATAGAAATCTGCATGTGGCATGAAAGTATACACAGGTAACTGATAAACCTTCTCAGCACTCATTATGTATGTGACCCTCCTGTTCTCAGATGCTTACCTTCCTGCCAGGCTTTAACCATTCAGCTGGTATTTTCATTAGGGCATTTGCATCAGAAGACTTTTTTCCTCCTTGTTTCTGTTGTTGTTGTTACTAATTATTGTTATTATTCCATTGTTTGTAAGCTTTTGGTCTTACCCCTGTTGAAAAATACATGAAATGCTCTTGTGCCTGTGTGCCTTGGAGAACTCAGTAGAGGTGGAGAATGACAAAGGAGGCATTCTCCTTGGGGGATGTGCCTAGTTTTCTAAGTGAAAATCTGCCCACATTTGGGTCCTCGGAGCTGCCTGTACTTTGAAGGACAGGCTGGAACAATAAAGAACCAGCCTGATGCCAAGAAGCTGGGCAAAAAAAGCTCAACTGAAGGGTAGGAAGGGGAGCGTAAAGTGGGACAGCAAAGGGAAGTCCATTTAAAGAGGATTAGGATTGACTAGCCAAAGAGTGACCTAGGCTGGGAAGTGGTAGGGAAGTAAAGCTGTTAGGAAAAGAGTGGGAAGCCCGTGCAAAGGTGGCTTGAGTGGGCAGAGAGATCAGGACAAGACAGTTGCTTTCCAAAACTGAAAAATACAAGGATGAACAGAAGAACCAACAGCACTGGGTGCAAAATTTATCCTGTGCTTGAGACAAATTCTCAATGAGCAGCAATTCAGTCTTTTTGTCCTCATTTCCTGAAGAGCCTGCTCCTAATTTGCCACACACAGCACAGATGATGGGAGCGCTAATTTCCAGCAGGATTTCCCCCTAACACTTGTCTATTCATTATCTGAGTCACATTTGTTAATGAAATTATTTTCATAAAGTGCACTGTAAGGTGAAAGATTTGTCTTTAGAGAGGCTTATTTACAAAAATAAAATGAAGACACAGAGGTTAAGGTCAGAAGTGTTGTCTAAATTGGGGCAAACAATTTGAAGCACCAGAAAGTCACATTTTTTTATTCCTTTACAGAGTAACCCATCCTGTGCATACTTTCAGGGAGCAGGTGCTGTTGTGAGAGCTCAGTAATTGAGCAAGTCCTGCACAACTGTTGGGCATTCTGAAGATGAAGGCCACATCATTAAATAAGCTTGTCTTAAGTAATTACCCAACATCAAGTTCTGTGGCAGAGGAAAGGATGCACTCCAACTCCTCCATGTAATAAAACAAGCATAGAATACCAAAAAAACCTGAAACTGTAAACAATTCTTACCCAGAACAAGATCAGCAGCTTGCAAAAGACAGAGGCTGCCCTCCATGAAAAGGTAGGTGGTAAGTTTAGTACAGAAAAGATTTGAAGAAAATAATTCCTTTTTTAGAAAAGGAATTACAATAACCCATGATAATTCTATGCATAACACAGGCCATGCTATATCACTCAAAATAAAGACCAAAAAAAACCATTACCAAAATGGTTTTTGGTATGTGGCTTTAAGGGATGTTTAAGGGATGTGGCTGCTTAAGCTAATATGAGATACATGACCAACTTGTAGGATCTCATCTGTTTCCCATTCTCAATGGAGCTTCTTACCATCACTTACTACCTGCAGGTCAGAGGAGTGGTCATGGCTGGTTGCTGTGACTGTTCTGCCATTGGAGACAGTTTTTGGATGAATATAGGAGACAGAAGAAACAGAAATGAGTGAGTATGAGAAACAGCTTTTCTGACGAATGTTTTGCTGTGTATAACTGAGTATAATTTAACTGTACAATCACAATCTGTGAAATGCTGAATATAAGTAGACAGTTCAGTGGCAATCAGTCTATGGCAATCAATTTCATTTTTATTTTTTTTTCCATTTTAATATTATTGCCCAATTTAGTGTTTTCCACAGGTGTTGAATCATTGTGTATGCCGGGCTATGCGTGACTAGCTATGGATGAGCTATACTGTTGCAAGTATGCTATTGGATATAGCTCCCTGGTAAACTTTGAGACAAGGCCTGTGGCAGAAATAGTATCAAATGAAGTTTTCAAAAAGGGGCAAGTTTTCAAGACAAATGTGGCCATATTTTGAATTATCACTTATTATTACTCTGTATTTGTTAAGACAAGTTCTAACACGATGAGGAGTTTAACCTGATCTAGAAAACCCACAAGAAGAAGCTCTGCTGGCATGAGACCTGGGAAATTCATTGCCTGCACTGTAATTCCCGTTTTGGCATTCATTTCCCCCTTTTGGTCAGTCAGAAATAATTCAGTTGTAACTTTTGGGTACACTACAGTTGTGCAGCTAAAAGCACAGGGCAGATGTACATTTATAGCCTGTAAAGAAATGGAACTGATGCTGTGAAATGCAATGCAAATACTTCTAAAGCCAGAGGTGTTTTTTGATCCTATCTGTGTAACATAAACTGAAATGGCAAAACTGTTTACCTCTCTCACATCCTGCAGTTATCACAAGGCATCAAAAAGGGAGTAAGCTGCTTAGGTATTTTAATTGTATCTATGAACCGATTTGGATTTTCTTGTGTTTAACTGTGAATTTCCTGCTATGAAACGGTTGGTTTGGGAATGCTGCTGTTATCCTTTCATGTTACTTCAGTCGTGCTTTCCTCCTAACATTTTTGTCTGGGAATAATGGTGTGAAATGCATAGCAGCCAGAGTGCAGAGGAATCTAGAGATACTTTATACATACTTATCAATAATGCATTTCTCTGCATTCTTAGGGGATCATATTTCCATAGTCAGTTACAATTAATTCAAAGCAAATGTAAGGTGAAAAAAAAAAACACCAACCCAATCCCACAACAAACCCTCCTATCCTCAGGGCTCTTGTCCAAATAGATAAAACCATTACAGATCAGAACTTGTGGGTTTTCTAGCAGCTGATAAGAATGCAGAATTGTTAAGCTAGTGAGCACGACTGCTACCAACAAAACTGCAGTCAAGAAGATCCCTTCAATTTGCAAATACACTGAAACTGGTAACTCAGAATAGGTTTATGTTTAGCTCAGGTCGTGTGTCCTGGTGAACACAAAACGTCTTTTGCTCAAGGTTATGTCAACTATACTGGACTCTTACAATCAAGAAGGAAAAAAAAAGGCAAACCAAAACAGGAACAACTTTCACAGGAGGGCTGTAATGGAAGGAAGGAAATTAATTAATCCATCTTTTATGATGATGGCACAGGGAGTCTTGCTGTTAACTTCAGTGGTGGTAGAATGGACTCCAGCATGTTTTTCACATGTGCAACTGCATCACAATCGCTGTCTGGCTATAGATGAGGGCATGAGTCCATCAAATGCATAGAGGGAGTTTTACTCAAGTAACTTTAAGTGGGAACTCATGTAGAGAAGTTGTTTGGCCCATACTTTGCCATTGCAGATTTGTTTATAGACAGGTGTAACACAGTGAAACACAAGCACAAAACCAGACTAATGTATCTTGTGATATAACGTAGATAAACTGTTGAATCTCTGTTGCTAAAATGAGTGGGTATATGTTAGAAATTAAATATTGCACAGTCTGCCATTTGTTTTGGCACGTATAACTCTACAGCTTAAACAGTTCAGCTGTAGCTGCACCTGATTAGCTATAGCCATATTGACAAATAGATTAATGATACAGTTGACTGTATTTTAATGCTTTTTATGAGATAATACTGTTAATATTCACTTTTTGATCATGTGGCTAAGAAGGTTTTAATGCTTTTTTCCCCCCCATTTGTTCACGCAGCCTATCCTGCTGGCAGGCCGCAACCCTGCTGCCTTTGAAACACACACCAGCCAAAAGGCAGAGTTTACTTCCTGAGGTTTTAAAACTTTTTCAGAGCACTTTATAACAAAGCCTCGCAGGCAGATAACCTCCTGAGGGCACTGTCATAACATCCTCTGGCAACTACTGCAGTGATTTACATGGAAAAAAAAGTATTAGGCCTGACCAGCATTGCATATTTTGAAATGTGAGGCCAGTGTGGAGCATCACATTAAAAATTCAGTAATATAAACAAAAAGTATGTTAGAGGACTCCAGAGTGGATCCATAGTATGATTTGGATCAGGCCTTTAGATGAAACTGCCAAGAGCATTTAAAGTCCATATTAGATCTGCTCTGCTGTTGTTAATGAGGACATCTAGCACCCCATGGCCAGCCACTCTCTACAGACTGTTGAGGCAGGTAACACTGGTTAAAAAAAAATCTGTCTGCAAATACTCTACAGAATCAAAATGGTTAACAGACCATGATTTCAAAACAGCATATGATACTAGAAGATTATGGTGGTAATAATAATAATAATGTGAGTGCTAGCAGGTATTTTTATGGTGTTTTGCAAAACATTGACATTCCTATTTGCATGATCCTTGCAGTATGGTGGTTATATCAGTATATGCTATGTTTGTGTACACAAAGCCATAAAATGCTCATCATAAAACAATTAAGCCAAAACACCGAGTTCTCTCCAGAAAAGTTTGATCTGAATCTCTTGATTTTTATAACCGCAATAACAGAATGTGGGCTTTACACTTTCACCACAGTTTGTCTTTGCTCTGTAAAAGGATCTTTCTTTGTTAAGTTTTGAGTACCACGTGAAAATGAAGAATATAAATCTAGCACTGAATGGACTAATTAATTCCAGATAGTGTAGTAACTCGAGAGTACGTTGTCTAAGACAGTTTGCTAAATCATGTTACTGAGTAATTCAAAATCCGAGATTTCTGTATAATCATATTTTGTAGCCTCTCAAATTCCTTTGTTATCACAGCTCAAGCTATAAAAGCTCCTACCTCTAGAGAACAGTCTCCACTCACATACAGGAAATTTAGAAGTACAGTGAATTGTGTTTTAGGAGACAAAATATCTAAAATCCAAAGGTTTCGAGAACACTATTATTTAGGTAGAATAAGCTCTTATTTAATAACATTTAAGGGTCAAAGCTGAATGCAAACCTGATCTTTACATTCTTTTTTTTGCATAGCATTTCTACAAGTGCATTTTGAATGAACAGCCATATTTTAAATATGCTTCTCCAGTTTTAATATGAACAAATACTGAAACACTTAAATAGATGACAAGAGATCATGCTATATTACATAACTGTGTGCTATAAACATACATTTTCCCAAAAAGAAATACAACACAGTCGTATCAATAAGGAGAAATACTGCTTACCTTCATTCCTTAGAAGATATTCCCTGAAGGCAAAGTAAATCTGGTTATAAAATGAAAAACAAGCCTGAAGTGTACAACTCGCATACAGACAGCAGATACAGTCATCTCCATGAAGAATGCCTGGTTTTAGCCTTCTGTTTACGTTTCTCACTTCTCCACATGGCAGTTATGCTACAAGGACTCATACTATGCTTAAAATAGCATTCCGTGTCGTAGCTATAGGCACCACCACATTGCTTAAATGGTACTTACTGTTCCAGAAGTCACGCATCATCCTATAGGAAATTTACACCTCCCAAACAGGGATTTGTTACAACCCAGCAGATTGTGGCAAAACACTGTGCCTGGCTTGTCAGGAAGAAAAAAAAAGTTGTTACTTTCAGTGATGGGCACGCGTTCACAAAGCACAGTATCTGTACATTTCTGTATGTGCATGCGTACCTACAGACACACATCTACAGAAGGAGCCGCAGCCTGTCTCCCACAACCACATGCTAAGTGCTGAAGAGGGGGGGGGGAGTGGAAAAAAAACCTTGTTAGTATTACAAACAATAATTTTTTCTTGACCATGGCTTTTTGCATACATTTTTCATGTAGCACAACCCAGAGCGGTGATGCTAGAAAGCGTTTCTAACTCAGGCAGGAGCAATTATTCACATAAGGCACTGAACTGGTTTTTGGCTTCCCCTGCGAGAGCGCTACGACTGCAGCAGCGGTGCAGGGTCTCTCTGCTGGTCCTCCTCTGCTGCAGCCTTTGTGCATGACTGTACGTTATAAAATTAGTAACACAATGACATCCGATACCCGGGAACTATAGAAAATCATGGAGAATCAATCAGATCCTACAGCAGGCATGTAGATTGGCTGTAAAAACATTTAACAATAGATAGATTCTTTTTTAAAATTATTTCCCCCCCACACTCCCTGTGCTGTCAAAGTCAAAGGTACCAGAAGGAAGCACACACTAAGGCATTTTTGTTCCACTGTGATATTGATCCAATGCCAGACGTAGCGAAACACAATGGGCACACAGTCAGCCTTGGTAAATTAGGTAAATTGGAGATCATTTGATGGTATTCTATTGTTGCTATTGTAATCACAGTAATTTTCACTGGTAATGGTGCTTCGTGATGAAGTGCGGTTCTCACAGGATAATTGTGAAAGGTATCGAAAGATTCAGGGTGTAGCATCTGGTTTTAAAAGCTCTTCAGATTCAAATTGGCATTTTACTTTATCTTGAAAATTTATTAGAGATTCAGATCATGCCGGTTTAAATGGAAAGGTGAAAGCAGGGTAATTTCAATCTATGAATTATTCAGATTCAGACTGGTGAAATTGCCATCCATGAACTGATTCTCTGACAGTCTCTTTTGCAGAGCCTCCATTACGCTTGTCATTTTTATTTCTTTATCTACAATCTCTTTCTCAGTTACTGCGCTTGTCCCTTAGGGCTGTGCTTCACAAACCAAGTATTTCAAATTGGCAATAACCTAAATGTGTTGCTGTCTCAAATCGCAGTCTCCACAGGCTGTCTTTTCCAAATCATTAAAAACCACATCCACGATGGTGTCTGTTAGGCTCTTCGATTAGATGAATTAAAGGCAAAAAAAAAAAANAAAAAAAAAAAAAAGCCAGCAAAGAGACCAGGGCATCATATCGAAGAAGAGTTGTGCTCCTGTATCAGTCCAGCAAAGAAAGTGGTGCTTTGTGCTTGTTCCTTTGTTGTCAGTGTAACCCATTCTAGTTGCATAGCATCACGCAGAAAGAAACAACTGTTAAAGCAGGCTGACTTCGTGCCCTGATTTCCAGCAGGAGCAGATAAGGGCTGCGTTACAGACAGACTAATCCACCCAAATGTACGCTCAGAGACGAAGCACGATTAATAGCTTCTTACAGGCAAGAAAACCAGAAGTAGTAGTAGTAGTAGTTGTAGTAACTGTAGTATTAGAAGAAGGAGAAGCGACTGGATACCCGAAAGGGTTTCACTCAGACTCCAACTGATACAGATTGCAATCCCAGAGACTCTCCACTTGATGGCTGGTTGTGTTATCGCTAGTCGACTGCTGCCCTGTATCCAGAAGGACTGGGATTGATTTAGGTCAGAGAGTCTAGTTTCTTGTTTGAGCTTGGCTCTAACTGATGTAAGAAATCACAGCAATCTGTATTGCCAATCTATAGGACCCTGGCACGCCGGCACGGCTTCGGCAACGGAGTGCCTGCAAAGGCCCCAGTCGGACAAACGGTGACAAGGACCATCTCCTTTGTCCTATTGCTGCAGGTATATCACCGTGGCATACGGAAAAAAACCCCGTCTTAGTACACAAAGTGAGAAACCAGGCGTTCTTCCGCAGAGGCAGTTTTGGGTACAGAGCTCCGCGCAGTCCCTGCTCAGCTGAAAACACTGCCAGGCTGAAGCCAACACATCCAGGCTGTGTGTCTGTTCCTACGCTAACACCAGGAAAATTTCCCTCGTATGAAAAAGACAAGAATAAAAAAAAAAAAAACCTATGCTGCTCTGTGCCTGGTTCTATGCGTCTGCTTTGCCGCACTGCGACTAGAAAACTGCAGCAGTAAGAGCTCTGGCAGTTGCGATAATGTAGAAAGCAGCAGCTCTGTGACACAGCAGTCAGCTGACTCTCAGTGTTATCATTCAATGTCCTCTATAGAATAAGGCCAGTTTCTAAGGTAGCACCAGGAGGATGACCTTGCATACAAAAATTGGGCTAGAAGGGGCGGTGGGACTCATGTACACCTGCGAGTGATTTTGGGGTGATGTATAGCATTATCATCAGGAGTGTGCAGGTCTTTAACACTCTCTTTTCCCTTCTTCCTCTCCTCCTTCTTTACAAAACAGAACTTGTCAATTATTGAGCACAAAATAGTCAATATGGTCATGTGCAGCTGGTGACAGCAGTCACCGTTATAACGGTGGTTAGGTAAAAAGGTATTGCTTGTAAACCACATTTCTACAAGAAAACCCAGTTGGTTCTGGTTAAATTCCCTCCTCCCCATGACGTGACTATGGACGTGCTCCAGGGCTGAGAAAGTAATCGGGTGAACACCCCTGAAAGACAAGTCCAAATTGGCAAGAGCACATTTCTGAGTTCTCATCGAGGCATATAACTACCTAGACTGATTTTCACGGTTCTCTGTAGCTCCCAGCTACATTCACTGGGAACATTTGGTTGCTCACGCCTCTGGGAAATCAGAGGGGAGAACTTTAAAGTTACATCTGGCAAATACGGGAACTGATTAAAGTTTGGGGTCGACAGGAGTTAAGTGCTCCAACCACCACCTGGGCCTTTGAAAGTTCCCTTGGGGAACATCAGGTACAGTCTTGAAGAACATCACCATGTGTCTACCTACTTTAATTATACCTAAAGATAGAACAGCTCCATCAGAAATTGCCATAAATCAACTTGCCAATCACTTACTGAAAGAATTTATGTTATATAGCGATACCCTTGTCCTAGGACAGATCAGCTTCTACTCATCTCAGTGGATGTGCTGTACTTGCTCAGGCCAGAACTAAATTGGCTCTCACGGTTACTGCTGTAGACTGTGACTTTCAGTAAGATGCATTATAAGTTCATTGTAAAGCATTCAGAAAGTCTTACCCTGAAATTTAGCAAGTCAAGTAAGCAAGCAGGTATTATACACCACCTTGGTATTCCCTGCAATAACTCAGCTCGTGCTAAATTACATCAGCCTTGAAGTGGCCATAATACAGAATTGTCTCCCAACAAAGCAATTAGCACCAAAACCCAAACAAACTGTAGTAAAGCCATAAAAATGGGAAAAGCTGTGCTGTATCTTTAAGGTGCAATTCTCTCCGACAACACGAAGAGCAGAGCACCCATGCAAAGACTGTGTGTCCGTTGCTGTACAGCTTCAGGGGGAGAAATGTCTCTTCTCATGCATAGCTGGTTAATGGATGAGTAATATAGCCCCAGTCCTGTCTCTTCCTTAATCATTTTTTATTAAATGCCCCTAAGGCCACTGTTCCTGCAATCAGCAAAATCAGCACAGCCGACTAGCGGGGAAATGCCTCCTCCCCCCGCCAATACAACCAACCAACCAACCATACTCCTCGATTCCAGGCTGTGTCTCCACAGCCCCATACACTTGATATTCAAAGATATCTTTTCATTTGCTATTCTGGGATCTCTGATACAAACTAGGCAGGAGCATGAAGTCTAGGTAAACTCCAGGAAGCCAAGGATGCCGTTTTTTCAGCCTGAAAGTGTTTGCTGGGTGACTAAGGTTGTCTTGACTGTGCTAAGGAAGCCCAGTTTTCTGCTGAGCTCCTCTCCATTGGCCTCACTTTCTGACCTCAAGATAAGCTGGATGGCTGTTCCTCCAACAGGGATCTCTCAAGCAGCAGCTCTTCCTGAGTGAAAGATGGTCTGTAGATGGCAGAAGATGCGTTTCCACCAACCATTAGAGCCATGGGTGGGGAGAGGGCAGGAGGGAGCATTTCTCTCCTCTTCCTCAACCTCCAGCTCTGTGGGGCCAGCTACAGCTATAACAACCACAAAAAGAAAGATTCTCCCAAGGTTTTTTTTCCCAGTCATCCCATTGTCTCTTTGGAGATAGGCTGAGGTATTTTATTCCCCCAGAGCCCACAAGGCTGGAGTGTACATCTTGCAACCTTTGCTAAGAAAAGGGTGAGTGGGGCCAGCTGGCTCTGGCGGAGGTGCCCTGGGGGGTGTCAGTGCTGTGTGAAACGCAGGAGGAGGCATATCCCCTGACAGCACCTCAGGAGCTTTCCTAAAACCCACATTAGGGTTTAGTTTCAAGATCGACTTTGCACTTTAGTTTTCTGGCCTTGATGAAAGCTAATGCAGTTTCCTGAAACATGTGCCGAGCTCCTTTTCTCACCATTAACACACACACACACCCACCCCTCCCCCAAGAACAAGATCCTAATTTCTTTTTTTTTTTGGTCTGTTGCAGAAGGTTGCAGCTGAGTGTTTTGATTAGTTCTTGGCTGTGTATGCATGTGTATGTATTATATTACAAGGCATTAAAATTATGTTTAGGGGAAGAAATCAACACGTGGACAGATTTGGGAAAAGTGAAATCTTGAAAACTTTTACCTTGTTTACCCCTTCATAACTCTGGGAACAGCACGGATTAAAATTTTGCCTCTTTTCTCCCCTTTTCTTTTTTACTGAAATGAAAATTACATCCAAGTCCATAAGCCGTATGCCAAGTTTTAGCTGAACACAATTAGAAACAGCTTAAATATTAAACTGAAAGCTGAAGGGCCAATGACATTGAAGGGACGTTCTCTCACAGGCTCCTAACAGTAGCGCTGCTGACAGGATGCTGTATTAGAGCTGAATTTTTAAAGGCATCACCAAATCTATCCCATGTATTACGTTAAATTGCAAACTCAAACCATTTTACAAGTCCTTTGGAAGTTGCGTTCCCCATTCCCAAACAGGTGCAACACCATATTCATTCAGCTGATGTTATTTTAAAATCTCCGAGCGTCACTGCAAATTAATAAGGCTGGTCTGTGTTCTGTGCTTTTTCTGTTTCTTATGTTAGTTATAGGTTTTAGTCAATGCATATACTTAAATGCTATTTTAAAATTTACTAATACTTATTTCGAATGCACCTTTTCAGTTTTTTCTTTCTACTTGTCAGATAATCCAATTACTTTGATTCTAATAATACTACTGTGTAAACAAGTGAGAGGGAATACATTAATCTACAGGTTTTTCCTGTCTGCTATTAGTCGACCTAGTTTTTTATTCTTTCCCAGTGTACAAACTTTGGGCCTTCAGGTATTTAAAATACTATACACACATTGTATAAGATCGTCCCAACAGCTGGTTCTCTTAAGGTTTCAGTGAAGGAGCATATTGACCCCCACCTCCTGCGACCTGTATCTTCTGTATGTAAGTTAAGTCTACTGGGAGAAAAGCAAACCCAAAATTGTTATTTGTCTTCAATAGAATTTGCCAAGGAACTGCCTTTTCTAAAAATCTGAAAATGCTTTCTGAACTAGTTTCTTAATATGCATGAAAATGGCCTTATCAAGTGAGACTCAAACTTGAGATAGAGAATTGAACTTTTACAAGCTGCCCTCGGAAGACTAACAGGGGCTAATTAAAAATATAACTCTTGTCACGGAAGTGAAAGACAATCCTGTGTGTTTCCCAATCCTGCTTCTGCAAATCCTTCCTGCTGAAACAGCTGAATCAGAACAAATTGCTTGTGTGTGAGTTACTTCAGCCATATGGTGAAAGAAAAAAGAGCCCTGTGCCTCTTCAGCTCTGTAGTAAATAGGAACTACCTCCATGTGGTTTTACACATTTATAGCTAATGCGGAGACCTAAATGTGAAATCAGGGAAACAAAGCGAATTTGTGAGTCTCCCTCAGGGACTTAGGGCTTATAACCTATTAAGAAGATAATATTCAACGAGGAACAGATGAATAAATAAATATACATGTATATATACTACAATATTGATTGTTCTGCTATGAATAACCTGCATTCCAGTGGCTAAAATATAAACAAAACTAACTGTGAAAACCAGAACAAAATGGCGATATGCACAAACCACTAACAAGAACATGGAAATTTTTTGGTTCAGAGAGTGAGAGGATCACTGCACGAGGCTGGCGAATAGGATGCGACAGGAATGTCAGTAAAGGACAGGCACAAAAGAGACATCTTGTTGTCTGTGGCACATCATTGGTGTCAGTCACTAATGATCTCCTTGACATGTTGAGTACAGAGCTCAGGATGTATCAGCATTACTTCTTTTTTTTTTCTATCGTTATTAATGGAAATCTGTTTAAACTTTCTGTGGTAAAAACGAAGGCTTGTGCAAAAGGGTGGTTGCGTGTCTTGAAGAAGATTGCAATTACATGTTTGACCTTATTTGGATGTGGCATTTGATAAATCTGGGATAATTAATCATGGAATAATCTATGAGATTATCCATTTGGGGCCTCTGTTTTTTTTCAGCTTTTGTTTGTGCTTCAGTTGGTATTTCTGTTTGCTGAGAAAGACTGCAGTAGTGCCAGGGATGAATGAGGAAACAATCCTGGAGAGAAATAAAAAGCAAAAAAAATGGCATAAAGTAGGGGAACCCTCTATAAAAGGACAAAACTGAGTGAGTGCACTGAACATATTGGCCAAATGCATCAGTCTGCAGATAAAAAGCCATCAATCTGCTACAGCCCACCCAGAAACCTGAAATTCTCCCCAAACTTTAAGGATCCTAATCTTCTAATCAAAACAATCCACCCCTCTATCCAGAACCCCAAGCTCTCATCAGTGTTTACATGGTCATGTATTTTTGTGTCTCTGATACGTAATGAATTTATTTAAAATTGCTGTGCTCCTAATAGATGCAGTTTTAATGATCGTTATTGCTAGCAATTAGAAAGTAAATCAATTTGTTCATTTAAGCCATTAAAATACACCCGGCTAAAAATAAAAATTGGAATTTAACATTGCAAATAGAAACAAACAGGCAGGGAAGTGCTAAAGTGAATGCAATCAGTTCCAGATTTAAACAGCCTCCCCACACTTACACCCTCCCTTTCCACCACTGGGTGGTCACGGACTTATGGCTGTTACTAGTGGTTTTCTTTAGAGTCATTCCAGATTTCTATTTTCACTCACTTAAAAATGGGAAGAAACAGAGGTACTGACTTAATTTTCTACACGCTCTGCACTAAGTTTCAAAATCTCTCCCTAAGGAAGCAGGCTCCTGAAGTGGTGGTGGAGTGTTCCTAATCAGCAGAGCAGTGGGAAACTGGAAGAGGCTCGCAGCCAGGGCAACTTGGGCTAAAAACCACTCTAGGTTTTTAGCTTGTTCAGCTTATAGAGGGCAACGTATGATACACAGGCTGTGCTGAGCAAAGGCTGGGCTCCCAGGCATGAGGGAGTGAGGCAGCCCACTAGCAGCTGAGGGACAGAGCAAAATCCTTGATGCCGAGCACCCGGTATTGGCCCAGTCTAAATTTCTGGGGCTTTACTTGATACTAGCACTAGTCTGGCCCCATGGGAGCAGGTGGATGTTTGTTAAGTGTGTTTTTGGAGAGTGTCTTCCAGGTTAGGGTGATCGAGAAGGAAGCCAGTGTGCATGCTGCAGAAAGGCTCATCGATGCGAACGTGAGCAGTGTAACTGGAAAAAACTGAAAGATGTGTTTCAAGAGTACCCTCTTGATCCAATCTGAAGCAATGGCAAAGCTATGGACAAAGACTCTCTTCCCATCTTAAGGTCAGTTGTAAAATCCACTGTTGTGGCTGCCCCATCCCTGGAAGTGTTCAAGGCCGGGCTGGATGGGGCTTTGAGCAACCTACTCTAGTAGGAGGTGTCCCTACCCATGGCAGGGGGGTTGGAACTTGATCAGCTTTAAGGTCCCTTCCAACTCTAGCCATTCTATGATTCTAAAAATGAACTATGTCGATGAAACAGCCACTGGGGATCTGCCATTCTGACCTCTACTCCTACACTAGCCCTCATCTGCAGTCTGCCCACAATCAGGCCCTGTGTGATACAAACCCAGTTAATGCTGTATCCAGTACCCCAAAGAATATCAGCATCTGGGGTTTTGTGCTAAATTAATAATAAAAAAATCTGCACAGAAGTATTTGGATAATACTACATGGGTTAGCGCAACATAATAATCAAACTAAATAATTAATCCAGTTACTTAATTTTTTTCTGTTCCCATTCTGTTATTAAATATGCAATTAATAAGCTATCATATTTCTTCTCATTTTAATTTGTGTATTTCTTACTTTTCCCTTCTTCGTGCCACAGCTCTGGTGGCCACGAGGCCTGTCTCACTTTCCTGTTCCCCAGGTGCAACTGCAACTTGGAGGAACAAGAGCTCAGCTTCATGTCCTACTCAGCCAGGTGTGTTGATTTGGCAAGCCCCAGCCTGAAGTTCATCTACATGTATGCAGTGCAAGGTCTTGCAGAGTATCAAAAGAAGCACCTGGCTGCCAGGCAGGAGTTAATCCACATCTCCTTTGGGGAACAGACCGAAGAGTCTAAAGAAAATGTCCTGCTTGGCTGCAGGCAAACCTCTTAAATCCTCCTGCATCATCTTCCTCTCTGGACACAGGGCTTCCCATGCTCTGGATGTCAGGTTAGCTTTCCTAACACTAAAATATGTATTTTTAATGAGCTCTAGGAAGCTTTCTCTGCAAATAATCTTCCTGACGTTCTAGAATAAGTAGGGCAATAAATCACAGCATAATGTGAGTTTCTTGTTTGGTCTGCTGGGATCTGTGAAGCTGCGGCAATGCAGTCGCTTAGTTAGAATTAACCAAGTCATCAGTTCATTCACTATCCTAATGGAAACCATTTTACATGCAGAGTTGTAACTTGTCTGCTGTTGAACTGCAGGAATACTTACACTTGTATACCACTTTTGTGCTACATACAGTATATTTCACTCTTCTGAATCTGTGAAGTTACCTGTAGAATAAAGTATTATTACTCAGAATTAATAAGATGATGAAAACTGGTTTCAATATAGCTGCTGAAGGCAACCACTATGATTTAGCTTTCTAATTGCATATGCTTAAGACAAAGTGGTATGTATGCATAAGATCCTGTATAAAGGAATAAGCACCTTCCCAACATTCAGGCAAACCTGCTTTGAATATAGGTCAATCAATTACTAATATAAATGTTCAGTGCTGTGTAGTGCCAATTTTATAACGCTCATACCTATCTATACAGTAGCTTAGAAGAGCAGAATCAAACTGTTATAAACCTTAAAGGTCTTTTGTGCAAGTGCACCAGAAGGTAATCTCTGGAGGACCATCTTCCATAGGCGTGTGTGGATTTTTGATGGGCCCATCCCATGCAGGGTTCATGGGTAACTGCACGCATGCAAACAAGTTCAGACTTGAGGCTGCTGTGTAGATAAGGACCATGCACACAATGACCTTCAGTCTTTATTTCATCCTTCACCTAGGAACCTTCCACCTTTTTTTGGTGGGGTTAAACCACGTTGACATTTCATACTTAGACACAAGTGCAAGCAGGCAAACTCACCCCTCTCCATGTAGAACAAGCAAACTGCCGGTTGCTAGGTCAGCAACATATTGCCCTCAACGTGAGGGGGTTATGTCTGTGGAAATACCATCCTAGACTTACCCAGTTTCTTGTTTTTCATTGGCATCTGCTGTTGGGAAATAGGAAACCGTGCCTGATGGACTCTCACCCACTCAGAGGAACTCTAACGCAATTATGTTAAGTACACAGCGAGTGCATATCACTTAACAGATGTGCACTTAAATCCACAGCTCTTTCACGAGCCATGTGAAAGTGCTCCACCGTGACACACAGCTTATGGACTTCTTTGCTTTAAATTTTCAATATCTTTCTATTTGATTTCTGTGGTTTTATATGGCCCTTGAAAATTACTTGTTTCTCCTTCTATCTGTAAATCAACTATAGCTCCATTGGAAAAAAAAAACAGTATTTAAATCTCTTTTCGGGGGAAATAAGAATGCACTGTTCTGTTTTGAAACCTAAAAAGAATGGTATCTTTTCCCACTGACTTGACAGGGCCAGGATTTTATGTACAGTATTTTCTTTGCTCTACAATCCGAGGATGGGAATTGTGTTTCTGTGTGTCTTTGAGACAACAGAAAATGCAGTGTATCTCTGATCTTATCTTAAAGTGCTGTTATGCTAAACAACAATATAATGAATGATTTTTTTAAAAAAAAATCAGCAAATGAAGCTCAACCAGTTCTTCTAGTTGAGCTGTTAGATGCAATTAACATTCATCTTGAATTTATCCCCTTTTCTTTTCTGGAATAGTTTAAAACTCAACTAAATGGCTTCGAAAGTAACAGAAGCCTCAATTCAAAATTTATTTTTTTTAAATCCTTTGAACAAGTTTAAACCTATGCTTAAAATGTGTCTTAAAAACACTTTTCTGGAAAGAGGTGTCTCTGATCTCTGTTAACTACTTTCCTGGAAGTCCTTTCACATTTCTCTATCTTATTATTCATAAACTACATGATTTTGTTTCTGCCATTAGTGCCCTAATTCCCCAGTGGCTGAAACATGACAGTTACAACTGTGTCGCCAGCCCCGTGCAGGCTGGCACGTCCTCATTGACCAGGTTTGGGTTTTTTTTTGTTTTCCAGTTTGATGTGCCTCTATGAAAGTATGAACAAAATTGTGTATATTTACCATACTATGCAATTAATCATAATCCATGTGAAGTTTTGATATGCCTCTGAATGATGTTATGAAATTAATCTGTATAAAAGTAAGTGATTCCAATACTTAGGAATGAACTCTTTTCCTACTGTGAGATACTGTTTTTCTTAATTTTATTGTTGCAAAACTTAAAACTACTTAGGCTGACATGTTTTGTGGCACACATTTAGCTAAGGCTGGTGTTTTTTTGAAAAGTTTTAGTAAAATCTGTTTTGATAGTGTGACCAAGGAAGAGCATGCCTTGTCCACATTAGCAGCACCACCACATTTTACAAGCAGCTCTGTTGGGAAGTTGCCTTGTTGAGGCATGGACTGGAAATCTGATAACCCAAAAAACTGCGTCACTGTGAAAATTTGCCATAATGTGAGTAAGTTATGAATTTCTGAAATACTGAAGTTCACACAAGTCTTTGGGGCTTAAGGTCTGGCATTCCATGTTTTGGAAAATTAGGAGCTGCCTACCGGGCTCTGCCTGTTCCACCTCCAGAGTGGCTGATGGTGTTTCATCCTCTTGCAGCTTTGGGTACGTGGATGGCAACATGTCAAGGAAGCACAATCCATCCTGCGGCTACAGCGTTTCCCTGTGCTTGCACTTCTTGACCATTGAAGGCTGCAATACTGAGAACTGTCTGGCAAGGGAAAATCTCTTTTATATCTATTTAAAATGTCTAAGTAAATATGTGCAAAAACCCTGTTTTTACAGAATGCCAATAAAAGAAAGGCTTTCCTAATATAGTCTAAAGACAGCTGGGCCTACATTTTAAATTATGTTTTAAATAATCCTGCTCTTCCCACATAATTTCGTTGCATGGAACTTTGGATTTAATAATTTAATAATTACTTCTCAATTTGCTCCTAGCTGGTTTATAGCCATTTAATCTTTTGATAACTTCATTCCTAGCTTAGCTGTTTCAGAGCTGTTTTCCCTATTTGCTGTTTATTTTAATTAGGCAGAAGTCCAATCCCCTCTCCACCTTTAGACTGCCAAAATAAAGCTGCCAGTCTTTTTCAGCCTCCCTATGTACATCAGATTTCTCCACTCCCTTGAGGAGTAACTATTCTCTAAACCTATACTAATCTGAATTCATCTTTCTGGAAAATGGATTACTAGTATCCTGTGGTTTTCACAGGTCCTTGTATAAGTATTAATGATTTCCACAATCTCTGTTGAAAAAAAAAAGAATCACCTAAATTGTTCTTAGAATCAGTATGACTTCTGAAATAATTAAATTTATGGCTTTTTGAGGCTGCAGCACCTTGATAGAAAATAATCTTGATGTGACAGACTTGTATAGCCAGACTGCTCCATCTGCCTTTGTCGTTTATAACCACTGCACACTTATTTCACGGTAACAGTGATTACTGGTAATCTGTACCAGCTTGGACTTGCACTTTGCACTTCCTTATCCCATTTCTCCTGCCCCATTCATACGGTAATCCAGTTCTCCTTCTATGTTATCCCAAATCTCCTCTCTATTAGCAGTGCCTCTTTGTGTTATGAGCAGATTTCCTTAATGTGCTTTCAAATCATTAAGGAAAATATTAAATAAAAACAACACCAAGACCAATCCTTGCATGACTTCACTACGAGCTACCCTCTGGCCCAAATCTTCCCTTTCCAGCAGCCCCCAGAGCTGATCTCCCTGACCCTGTGCCTCACTAACCTCACCAACACTATAAAGTTCCCCTTCTATTCCAGTTTAATTAATAATTTCCTACATGGCACTGTATCAAATACTTAACTGACCTCTAAATACTTCTTCTTGTTTTTCTAGAGATTTTTTTATCTTATCTAATGCAGCATTTGAGTTAGTCACAATACACCTTTTGTGAAGCCAAGAGTGTGTTTGTCCCATCTACCATTTACTTCCATCTGTGCCTTATGCTGCCTGAACTGATGAGCATCAAAGAAGTTTCTTTTTACCACTCTCCTCAAATTTTGTTCAGAAAACTCTGCTATTATTAACAGTAACAAAGGTACCGATGGTATCATCTGTCCCTTCAGTGGGTCACGGGTTTAGACCTGTAAGTGCCAAAACTGAAGGCTGTTTCCTGGCTTCAGTGGCTCATCTTCTCTCTCACTGCCAGAGAGGACTATTTCCAGCAGAGGACTTTTGCTGACAATACAGAATCTGAAATCTGGAGCACAACAGAATAGTTGCTGCTGTGGGATGCGTGTGAGGTTTGTTAAGTTTTATAGACCAGCAAGAGACACGTTTTCTGTTACATGGTTATGTTCATGGCTGTTTGCTTCAGAGACTGATAACATTCTCTTTAAGGCTCAAAATCTAGATGTTTCTTAGTAGATTAAGGAAGGGAAGATCTTTTCTTATCCCTCCTTACAAGCCTCCCCACCAAGTAAAAAGACAGAAGGTTACCTTTCAGTCCTTAGTGAAAAATAATATTCTGTGAGGGTGAAAAAAAGTCAGTTGTGTTCACTTGCTCCAAAGTCTGCTAGAACATGTGTTTAGTCATGTCTGCTGAGCTGGGTATGCTCACCTGTAGACAGTCAGGAAAAATCACTTCTTGGGTGCCTGAACTGTCGTTATTAAAATAGTGGTGTGCTTAGTCATTAAAAAGCAAAATTAATCCAATTCCATTTGAAGTTCTGATGAGCCCCCTAGGCCAAAACACCCCTGTGAACCTACAGTAAAAGGGCAAAAGACAAAAGTATCATGGTACAGGAAAGTGAGGTGAGTTCAAGGTCACTGCTACACTGGAGTATGGGCTTTGAGGATTGACGATGTGATATTTGGGGTTAGACCATGCTCTGCACTACAAAAGACCAAAAAAAAAAAAGAAGACACTCCCTAGAGAATACATCAGATTAGATGCTCATATGAAGTTTTGTCTTACATTAGAAAGCTGCCCATGTTCAAGTAGTAAATGAATTGATAGACACAAAGGGGATGATAAGCGCTTTAGTACCTGGTGGTTTGTTCCACCCTCAGAATCAGCATGGGAAGAGAGAGATCAGCACTTCTCTCTGATGTTGCACCCATTTCAGCTGTGCTCTCACCTATGTTTCTAAAGAAAATTGTATGAACTTTGCATTTCCTGAGACTAAATCAATCTTCCTTCCTTCCTTCTTGCTTTCTTTCCACGTTTTCAGATCACTGAGGTCAAAAATAGTAATATAGTAAGTGAATGCATAGAGTACCAGTTCCCGCAGACCTGTGATGGCACCTGAAGCTCAGTGTTTGCTTGCAAACAGCCAAAAGGTTCTTGCTTTCCTTGTTTTGGGAGGAAAAAAAACCCCAAAACTGAAAACACAAGCTAAGTGTTAAAGATGGTGATATGGCCTTGGTCATGAGAATTGGGAGACTCCAACATCTTACCCCATTCCTCAGAGAAGGGGTGGATCTCCAGTTGGGAACAGCCTGGATGGGAGTCATAATGTTCTGCACTCTTGCAGCTGGTTCCCCTTTGGTGTGTGGCTGATGGAAACCTCTGGTGCCCTCAGCTTCTCCCTGGAATGTAGTGCTCCACAGACTGACCTGGGTGGAGAAAGGCAGCATTGACCTAAGGGTCCTCCTGCCACAGCACCAAAATGGGACACTGCTCCTTTACTTCCTTCTTCTTCACTTGCTCAGCAGTAAAACCATTATTAGTATCAACGCTAAAATCACACTGGAGATGGGCAGTGGAGATAGAACCAGAGGTAAGAAAAGTGCATTCTAGCCCTCACCACTGATACTGGTGGGCTTTGCTAAAGGGAAGATTCAGGGTTTTTTTTCCCCCAGCCTTTCAGAGTTTTCTTTAAAACCATGAGGACTGCTCCTTAGGGCTGGGGTCAGCAGTGGTCCCAGGGTGGCGGCATGAGGCCAAAGGGCAGCCCTGTCCCCACACTGCGGTGCAGGTGGCAGGTGAACTCACTCAATATGAAGTATATGAAACATTCCAGCAGGTAGACGTGCAAACGTGCATTAGCTTCTCCTGCTTTAGACTGGAATAAACATGTGTAACCAGGCATAAACAGTCAACTATTCAAATATTCACTCTCTGAAAGTTAAGTTCAGATTTAGCAAGTGAATCAGTCAAGGCAGTAGCTTCACCTTCCAACAGCAAATACTCCTTAAGCTGGAAGCTTAAAAATTGTTATTACGGCCTTATTTGCCTAACTGTAAGTTCATACATTTTTACAATGTGTTAATCTGGATAATCCTGTCTCCAACCCCAGTGTCAGCATAGCTGATGCAGATATATCTGGAAAGATTTTAGCTTTACTGGGAGAAGTCTTCCCACCTAAAATAACCTGATAAGCAGCAAGGAGGAGGATGAATGCCAAAGCCTTTAAAGTAAGGCTAGTAGAGAAAAAAGGCCAGTTTGTGCAAAATGTTGACGTACATCCAGTCATTACAAAATGTTTTGAAGCCTTGATCTTAGATTCCTAATCTAGGAAGGACTACTAATAGGCTTTTTAAACAAAGATCTTATTTTCATTCATGTTTTATGTAGTGATGCAAATACAGTGCTAGGGTTAAGTATCAGGTCAACAAAATGGTGTCAAAAAGTGAAAATGTAATTCAGAATAAAAAGTGAAATGGAATTCCAGTCCACCTCAAAACAATGTGTGCAGAGAAAGGGACTGATCTAAATAAGCAAAACATTCCCTGCAATTATGTGTTCAGGTCCATTAAATTCATACATTTAATGTTTGCCAATTATTATGCATATGTGCTGCTCTCTGCCAATGATAAGACACTGCTGGTCACATATTTTAAAACCATAATCATGATCAAAATCTGAGATTCTTTTCTCTTTATTTCTCTTTTTTGTTAAACTCATATGTCCAACTTCATTACTTTTGAGAAGACCAGACTTACACACATTGACATGCACTAACAGCTCTACCCTTTACTCTTAGAATTCCTTTTGCTAGGAAGCAGATTTTAAAATATATGTAAGCAAAAAATACATAAGCGTGTAAGTTATAGAGGACTTATAACTGTATCACTCTGAAGACAATTTAATACTAATTTTTTATGAGCACTATTTAAAATTCAGCTTATACAGGTTGTGTTTGATTATTTGAAAGGGCTGATAGTGAATCCACCAGATGATTTAATGGAACCAAAGAGGCAAAATTGCACCCTCATCAATGACAGATCATTCTTTTTTAAAAATTTATACTTGACAAATAACTTGTGTTCTACTTTAGATTAGAAACCCAGAGAGCAAATACATGGTTTTAAAGTTTCTAAATCCCTAGAAAAATAAATGGATCAAGTGAAAACAAAATGGATCCTCTCAAAGACATTTTCATGTTGTTTCTAAGTGGCGCAAACTAAATAGCAAAAAAGCCACGCACATAAAAATTAAATGTAAATTCAACAACTAGAACAGCTTCACAAATCACTTCTGTGGCCCCAGAGCAGGATAAAAGGAAATAAATATACTTCATGGTTGGTAACCTATTAACTGACACCAACTGTTGCAGCTGCGAATGAAACAAATGCATGATAAGATTAGATATGTTGATTGCACCTGGCCATCTGTAAATTGCTGCTTACCATAAGAATCACATGCTTTCTACTAGTCACTGTGATAAATGCAGAGTAACTGTTGCTGGTGAGTTGGGTTTTTTCCCCTTTGGTAAACTATAGAGGAAATAATAAGGGAAAACTTGGATACAGCAGATTTGTTTTTTCTAGTTTGTGCAAAGTTTGCTCCGGTGTTTTCCTGATTTGAAAGAGAGGAGGAGTAAGTTGAAAAATGAGACACTATCTCACCAGTGTGGACAGAACAAGGCATCTAAATGGGTTTGTTTCAGATGAAGAGAGGGAGGAAAAGCCCCCTGTAATGAAACTGCCTTCAGGACTGCAAAGCCCTTGCAAGATTTTCTATGGTTTTGAACAAAAATACAATTATTTTTCTATAGCAAAAATATTTTGTAGCAACAGCTACAGCAGTCACTTTTTTTCCCTTCAAGGGAGCCACCAACATCTCCTGAGTAACAGTTCCCCTTATTTTTAAGCTAGAAAAATCACAGAAAAAAAGAGGCTTGTTGTGTGTGCAGCGTTCGGATGCTGCTTTGCCTGCTTGTGAGCGGGCATCAAATCTCTGGGAAGCAGAAGGTAGCTGTGGAGAGTGGCGTGGGGCTGCCACACAGACCAAGGAATGCAAAACTCCTGGACCCCCCAAAAGCAGCAGCTGCACCCCTCTTCCCCCACAGGAGCTGCTGTCCCACTCCCCACAGCACTCCTGGGGCTGGCATCTCCCCAGAGAGGGCAGCTGAGCCCCCCTTGTGGGGCAGCAAACTTCTTGACCAAGGGCAGCAAGGCAGTGCTGTGAGCCAGTGGGTGAGTGGCCAGCATTCCTGACTGCAGGATAGGGGAATCCCCCTCCCCAAACCAGTAGGAGGTCTTCCCACTTTTATCCTGGGAAGGTGCAAGCAAGTGCTGCTGGCTGCCAGGCATCTGAAGGATTGCCAGCCCTGGGTAGAGTTTCCAAATGAGCAACTGGACTATGTACTCACAAGTCAATTCAAAGAGTTTAAAAGCCAGAACGGTGAGTACAGAACTCTCCAAATACGGTGATTTTACTGTTTTGTTTGTTTGTTTAAATCCAGCTAGATATTATCCTTTACTGTATTAACTAAACCTTAAAAACTGCTTTGCCACCTTCCTGAAAAATGTACCTGTGCTATAATTTGTCCTTGTTACAAATGACTGTAAGTGTCAGCTGTGTGTCTCTCGTTTAAGTAACAGCGTATCACATGCAGCCAGTTTATGTATGCACGCAATATTACAGTCCTCATTAAACAACAGATTCCCCTGCTCCTGTCAGTGCCTGCTTAATATAGTGCTGTTGCCCTGCGTTCCAAAAGAAGAACAATTGCAGGCAAAAAATGGGAAATACGATCAAATGTCAGAGTTGAGATGGCTGAGAGAGAAAGTTGGGTGGCAGATATCCTTTCATGGCTGGATTTGCTTAGAAATCTGTGAACGATCCAAGGAGCAGTCAGACACCACTTCTGCTCCCCTAGTTTGCAATAATTTTGGCATTAGATGTTGAGCTTTTCTAAGAAGCAGCTCCAAGCCTGTTTAACACCAGGATGTACAGCAGCAAGCATTTTGAAGTTTTGCTTACTGAATATAGATGCAAAGTATATAAGATTACAAAATAGATCAGCATATTTCCATGTAAGAAAAGCAGAGCTTCTTCCATTTATAGCAGTTTAGATGGTATTATCCTTCTAGGATAAGAAAATGGAAAAATAAAAATAGATTACTTGAAAAAGTTTAAATGATGGATGATTTTCATCTTCATCAGCAGGAGGGCGATGTATCTGCTCACTTGCTCCACGTGATTCTGAAGATGAAATCAATAAACTTCCCGTAGGGAAATTTTTGCAAGATTGGACTGAACGCACGTTATGCGCAGGGTGAACGCCATTTAAACCTCCTTTACCCAATTAAAAACAAATTAGTGCAGAAGTTCTATTAGAGCAGCGCTGAGGCTGAGAGCAGGGAAGCAAAAAGTCAAAGACACAAAGAGCTGTGGAGGAGCCAAAAGTCTGCTGGTGGCTGCCTTGTGGAGCCTTCACACAAGAGCTGAAGAGCAGGGCATACCTGCACCACAGCCCGCTCCCAGCTGCTGTGTAAATACCTTGGGGGGACTGGAGCCACCCTTGACTCACAGCTGATGGGGCACATAAATCAAGGGTGAAAACCTGAATACACCTACTGGTGCTTCTGGTGCCTGAGATGGCTCGTTTACCACTAGCTCAGGTAGTTTTACACTGCACCGCAGTCTGCAGTGGACATCTATCCTAAAAAGTAAGTGTCTCCAGTGTTTATTTCTATAGGAATTTGATGTTCTTTTAGTTCTGTAGTCTAAATATTGGGTTTTTTTCCCCCAGTGCTCTCACTACTTATGTCTGCTAGTGATTTTATTTGTTTTCCTTTTACATATACAGGGAGAAATAGTGACACACAGAAGTCTTCAGTACAGTGCTTGTACATATGCATGTGCTCGTATCAGCAACATGCTGTGGTGCCTCAGAGACATTTCTTGACAGCTGTACACCTCTTGAATGAATATTACTTCCACACCAGGTGTAAGATACACAAGAGGCAGCATGACGTCCTGGTTACTTCCACTGCACACAAAATCTCTAACCCCGTGAACCACATAACTTCCCTGCCACATCAGCAGAAGCATGAGGAGGTGCTTTGTGTCACCGAGGTGAGAGCATGAGGAAAACCATAAGATCTGCTCTGAGACAAGGTGCGCGCCTCAGACCCTCTCACCAGGGCACACGTGGGCAGCTGCTGTTCATCCCAGCCCTGAGGTTCAAACAGTGGGTGTGGGGGTATGTTGCAGTAACCACCCACCCACCAGCACCGTTACCTTCCACCTCGGAGTGGCCACAAAGACCAGTTTCCAGGATGGGTGCGTGAAGGAGCAAGTCTCAGGCTCCCGGTGGAAACAGGTGCCACGAAGTCTGAGCAAAGTTGATCTGAATGCCAGCTTTCTGTATTGTCTGGGCAATACTTGGGTAGGGTTGTTTTAAATCAACTTATTTGGTACCTAATTTGGTATATAATAGTTCTGAGCGGATTGTTAAGTTGGGGAAGCCATCCCACAGTCAGATATTAAAATAAGGATATTTTTTTTTCTTTGAATTAAATAAGAGTAAGAATAGACTAAATGGATAAAGGGACGCTTTCTGATACGTCAACAAGATTTACACTCAAACTTCAAAGACAGTTTCTGAAGTATCTGAAGGGAGCCTACAGGAGAGCTGGGGAGGGACTCTTTGTCAGGAAGTCTAGTGACGGGACGAGGGGTAATGGTTTTAAATTGGAAAAGGGGAGATTTAGATTAGATATTAGGAAGAAGTTCTTTCCTGTGAGGGTGGTGAGGCACTGGAACAGGTTGCCCAGGGAAGTTGTTGATGCCCCATCCCTGGAAGTGTTTAAGGCCAGGCTGGATGGGGCTTTGAGCAACCTGGTCTGGTGAGAGGTGTCCCTGCCCATGGCAGGGGGGTGGGACAAGATGATCTTTAAGGTCCCTTCCAACTCCAACCATTCTATGATTCTATAAATCAAATGAAGGGCTGTTTAGCAGATAATCTTTCTAAGGAAGAGCTTTGATTAAGCAGGACTGCAATATTTTTCATATTTCTCAACTATTATATTTATAATCCACAAAATTATTGTACACTAGCATTCTCTTATACAGTGTTCGATAAATCAGTAGTTTTATAAAGCAAAATTCAACAGCTCAATTTTATAAAATTCATTTCTGATACTTAGATAAGACACCAGGCTGTATATTGATGAAACGTGTGAATTAAGGATTAAAATTTTAGAACAATACCTTGAAAATGTCTGATTCTCATACTGTGGAGGAGTGTATGATATTCTCGCTTCCTGAGGTTCCATACAGCCAGTTTGTTATTTCTGATAGCAATTAATCAAACTTAAATACAGACTTTGCAAAGCAATGCAAATTCAGACATCCTGCCTCACTTGAGCACACCTGCACATGGAGATTACTTGCATACACGCTTGTTGAGTGTGACAGCTAGATCAGGATTATGTGGGGTAGTGGAGAACTCTACCACCTTCTTCTGACATTCTGTTCAAAAAGGTACAGTTCTTAGAGAAAACAAGCTTTTGAAAAGATACTGATTTTTCAAATAAGTATTCATATTTAATATTAAAGCAGTAGCCTTATTCTGCACAAGCAGCATAAGCCAGGTAAGTGACAGAGAGAGACAGACCCTGCCAAGTACAGGATGGTATCATTTGAGCAATCTATTCAGAAAAGAATTAAAAAGAAAAAAAAAAAGAGAAAAAAAAAAGAAAAATCTACTTACTAATTGTCACCACCATCATTAAGAACAATTATATGGAAAGAAACCAGGAAGAAAGCCAAAATTTGATTTGTCCTGAGCATAAAAGGGAAAAAATGGTAAGAAAAATGAAATTTTTATTTCATTCACTTTGGATTAAAATGTATTTTGCTGCTTCTCACCAGAACCTGCTGTTGCTTTTTGACCTACGCATCAGAAACACCAAATCAGCAAAATTAAGTAAAATTTGTTTGACAGAAATTAATCTGTTACACCTGAAGACTACAGGCCTGGATGAAAGTGATGAACTTTTGAGTACAAAGGCAAGTTTATGATTAAAAATACTGAATTTTATCTAAAGTTGAAATATCAGAAAATGATAGGCGACTCTTAAGACCGATCTTAATGGTGTGATGTTGCTGGTTTTAGTCATGGTTATTTTCAAGTCTCAGGAGATCCTAAAATTAAAGACATTTAAAATAATCACCGATATTACCCCCACCATTCTGTTCTGAACAGTAAACAGCTTTATTTGACAACAGGTTCTTCTGGACCCTCTGCAGAAAGCCTCCAGAAAGCTTCCACGCCGACCCTGCATCTGCCTGGGTAACATCTTCTGGCGAGTCAAAAGCTGGGTGCTGCTCCAGAGTTTGTCCACCTCTGCCAGAACCACCTTAGAGAAACAGGGATAATCCCAACTGTCCACAGGCTGCTGGGGGAATTTTCTTTCCTCAGAGCTGGATCCTGTGGATAAGCATCCATGCATAACCCAGAGTTTACAAAAAAAAAAAAACCAGGCAATGATCACAAATAAATCCTATGCAAGATTATATTCTTTTTTAATTTCATTACCTTGAATATATCGCTCGAGAAATGGTCTCACAAGAAACAAGTTAGAAATGCAAAGACTTAAATTTTAGAAGAACCCTTGTTTGCTGTGTGCCCAGAGGTTGCCTTATGCCTCCTTTCTAGGAGCAATATGTGTAGGCAACATTTTGCTCAACGCGAGAAGTTATTTACACACCGAATTAAATAGCACGCAACATCCCATGAAATCATCTTCAAAAGCAACCCAGATGTAATTCAATGCACGGTGGTTTTGTAGCTCCATCTCATCAACGGTGCTGAAACCTGGGTGACATCACGATGGTGTTACTTCATTCTTGGTCCTGCGTGGGCTTCCGCTGAGCTGTCTTCTCACAGCTGTTTCCTCGTTCTTAGAGATGGCAGGAAAAGATGTGCGGGAACGTTATGAGAGCAGTAGCGAGGAGAAGACGGGGGAGGCAAGAGCAAGCTGCAAGGATGGGTGCAGATGGCTGGGAGGGAGCCTTAGGGGCGGAACAGAGGAGCATGTTCAAAAAGCACAGTGGTCTCCTGTGGGGAGAAGATCTCAGCCCCGTCGGGGGGCTGGCTGCAGGCACCCACCAGCTGCTGCTCCCCTCTGCTGCTGCTGCTGCTCCTCTTGGGCTGCCCTTCCCGGGGTGGCCTTCACGGCAGCTGCAGCTCGTGAATATGCAAGCTGCTGCTACATATGCAGCAGACCGGGAATTCCTCTTCAACCTTGTGGCTATGCTGCTTTTTGCCTTGCAGAAAAGGCTTGCCAAAACAGCTTTAAAAATTAAGTAAAAGCTTTTCTTATAAAAGCTTTAAAAAAAAATAAATAAAGTTTACTAAATCTTATAAGATTGGATAGGGGTTGAAATTCTCCTTTTAAGTAAACGCAAACAATATGTTTTCCAAGTTTCCTTTTTTTTTTTTTTTTTTCTTTTTTTTTTTTTTTTTTTTAAACAGAGCTTTTTTGAACTTCTGTTACTCTTAGAGAACAAGTTTAAACTTAAAAAGTCCCCAAAGTGGATAAAGGAGAGATGGTATTATCATACGTTCTTATTCAAAATCTCTGGAGAGGTGTTTCTGCCTTCCCAAACCAAACATTTCCATATACGTGATTAATATCTGAATTAATATAAATATGTATACGCAAATGGCTTCTTACCTACTTATTGTATTAAATGAGCTAGAAATGTCTCAGCATTCTCACAGCAGGGGTGCTGGGTACCCATGTGAAGGCTTGCACTCAAGTGCAACGTAAGTGAAGGCACATTTTTGGAGGAAACACCACCGGACAACTTTAGGCAACAGATTTTTCACTCCGAAGTAAACAATATCCTCCATAAAACGCTTCCCAGTCATAAAAGTTCTTCTCAACAAAGCTACCGGGGAGAGTTCAAAGTGTTTGTGAATCACATTGAATAAAGGTGTTCTGTGAATGGGAGCCATGCAGTTGTACAAGGGACTTTTCTTCTTGCAAACAGGACAAGGGAGGAGGAGAAGGGCCCCACTTTCACCTCTCAGTTTCCACCTCCAATCCTCGAGCCCGCTCTTCTTTGCTCATCAAAAATCCGCTATCGTTGTCGTGTTATTTTAAAAAGCCAGGACTTTTTTTCCACCTTCATGGCAAGTATCTCACTGACTTTGTTTTCCACTGATCAGGAGAAAGGTGGTGGGGCAGGGGGTTTTAGAAGCATACCTCTGCCTTGTCCTTTGCAATCAACAAGGCTAAGATCACCCCGCCGTGCGTGTTTAAAACGTGTTGCAGAACATCAAGGCAAAATATACGTGAATTTTGGCCACAGACAGAAAAACACTCCGAAGTAATCAAGGTGAGGTTTGGTTTGGGGGCTGTTTTGTGGGGTTTTTATAGAGAAAAATAGGATGCTGCCTTTCCCCACCGTGTGGATGCCTGGCACAGAGTGATGGGAAGCGAGATATCCCGGGAAGCAAGATGTCCTGGGAATCTCCTTAACTAGCTGCAACATTTCCCGTCGGGGTCCCTCGCTAACCCGCTGAAGTTCCCGCTCAGGACCCCTCCAGGTGAGGGTCNGCTTTCCGCACAGCGCGGGTAAGAGCGTAGAATTAACGCGCATGTTAATTAACTCGCACGCCTCGGCGGAGGGTGGGCGCTGCTGGGGACCAGCGCCCGCCGGGCAGCGCAGGGGGATGGTGAAGCTGCGGGAGCTCCGCGGCCGCGCTGCTTGTGCGCCCTCGGGGAGGAGGGCAGCGCTCGGTGCCGGCGGGGGCGGGCCTGCCGCGACACGTTGGGCGGGGAGGGAAGGTTTGGCCTCCCGAAAGCTCAGACGTAGCCGACTCCGGAGTGTTTCTCACAGCCCAGAGGGCTGGGGGGTGTGGAAAAGATCAACTGCAAGGAAGGCTGCGGTTAAATAAGCCTGAGCGCTGGTAATCCTCAA